>JBBPUC010000001.1:7161-424554 GCA_038094375.1 Tubosaeta aff. heterosetosa
GTTGAGGATGAAGTGCGCGCCGGGGCTGAATGCGACGATGTTTGCGGAGTGCTTGTACAGTTCCGTGAAATCCATTGAGTAAGTGGATACAATGTGCCAATACGTCCGACTGAGGCGGTGCACGGTCATCCTCCCAGCGTCAGCACTGCGATCAGTTCGCCCGTTCAATCGCATAGTATAAGAACGCGAGTCGAGTATGGCCTTCCTCGCCATCTCCAGCCATGTCCTTGCCAGCCGACGCCCGTTCAATCCTCTCCACATCCACCGCGGTCCATGAGTTCGACCCCGCGTTCGATACCCCAGTTGTAGACGAGAAATTAGATGTCGATGTTGATCCATTTCTCGTCCGCTTTTCTCCTGGCGACCCAAGAAATCCAAAGGTACACAAATGATTCCGATCCGCAACACTCGCTCATTTCTATCCCAGAACTGGCCAAAGTGGAAGAAGTGGTGGGTCACCCTCGCAGGCGGCCTGCTCGTCCTAGCAGCGTGAGTGTCCATCCAATTATTGCCACCTTCTTCCCCACCACTCCCCACAGGACATATGCCAGTACTGCCACCTCTCCCGTGATAAGAATCATGGAGCCAATATTCGGATTCGGTTCCGAGGTGGGCACCCTCACCATCTCGCTCTTCGTAGCCGGATATTGTGTTGGCCCACTCGTCTGGGCACCGCTTTCTGAGCAATACGGTCGCCGTCCGATCTTTATCGGCTCATTCATTATTTACCTGGTCCGTCTCCTCCGAAATCACGGCTCCCCCGGCGTCTAACAAAATGTCATCACAGGCCTTCGAAGTAGGCACCGCTTGTGCCAAGAACACTGGAACCCTCCTTGTTCTCCGCTTTCTCGGCGGAACATTTGCGGCTGCACCCCTATCCAACGCTGGGTACGTGCAGCTCTACAAATGTCGGAATGTTTACTCATTGTGCATCTAGCGCATTGATAGCTGACGTTTGGGGCCCTAAGGAGCGAGGTGTGGCATTAGCTGCGTTTGTCGTTGCTCCCTTCGCTGGCCCAGGCATTGGCCCTACTATCGGAGGCTATATCATCCAATCTGGCGCTCACTGGCGCTGGGTACTCTGGGTCGTCGTCTTCCTTGTCAGTCCATTCCGAGTAATCCGTATTATCCTTCTGACTCTCCTTTAGGCGGGTTTCTGTTGTATAGTCATCATCTTTACCATGCCAGAAACATTTGAGTAAGCAAATATAGTTTAGAGTGTAGAACTCGCATTGATCGAAACATAGGCCTATTCTCCTCGTCAAGATGGCTAAAGAAAAGCGTAAGGCCACAGGGGACGAACGATATTATGCTACAATGGAAACAATTTCAATGACTGTCTCGCAGCGTGTCGAAGCTGTCGTCGAACGACCGTTTAAGATTCTCGTTCAAGAACCTATCCTAATTGCAATCACGACCTACATGAGTGTGCGTAGCATAATTTATGCCGTGTTACGCGTTTGACTGATCGTCAACATATTTATCCAGTTCGTCTATGGCTGTATATATTTATTGTTCGAGGCGTACCCAATAGTGTACACGGAAGGACACAACCTCAACTCCGGTCCGTCCGGTCTTGTATATCTTCCACTACCAGTTGGTAGCTTGGTGTCGGTTGCCATCGTATGTATTATGTCTTGTGCTGGTGTCTTGTGCTGACAGAGCGCCCTAGTTTGTCCTATACGTAAACAAGGACTATATGAAGAAAGTGCAGGAATTTGCTCCTGAACCTGTACCACCGGAATATAGATTACGGGCCCCCATGATTGCAGCACCGTTGCTCACTGTATCGTTCTTTTGGTTTGCGTGAGTTGCCTGCAGATGAATTTCTGTTCATGACTAGCTAACTGGACACAGATGGACTTCATACCCAAGCGTATCCATTTGGGCGCCGTTGGCTTCTGCTTTGGTTCTCGGCTTCTGTGTGTGCTGGATCTTTGTAAGTTTGGTTGCACTTGCGTGTGCCTAGCTGCTAATTTGTCACGTAGATGGGATTGTTCAATTACATCATTGATGTATACCTGTTCGCTTCCGCGTCTGCAATTGCCTCGAGTACCGTTGTTCGTAGCGCAGTCGGTGCAGGCTTTCCGGTAGGTGTTGTACCACATCAAAAATAGCAGTCTGCTCACGATGATGCAAGTTATTTGCGTCTCAAATGTATGCAAGACTCGGGCCCCAATGGGCGTCCTCTCTCGTTGGTTTCATTGCCCTTCTTTTGACTCCTGTTCCGTTTGTTCTGGCAAGATATGGGCCACAAATTCGGGCAAAATCTAAATTCGCACCTCCACGACCATCTTTCAAATTACCTGCTTAGAATTTTTTTACGTCTTTGAGAGACTTTTTTAGTACTTTATTTAATGTGGTACCCGCAAACTAGCAGAGCGCTGGACTGAGTACTAATGTTGTTACTTACACCACCTGTATCTTCGAATGTGCAACTTTTTTCGCGGAGCGCGTAAACGTGCGAGAGTCGGTGTTCTGTCCCTTGCATAGTAGAAGTTAGCGGGTGGAGTGGGAATCTGCACCGCGGAGGGCAGCGTAGGCGGACGCAGATCATATCCCGCTAGCGATTTGGTTTACGACCCGTCTTCTCGCGGGCGTACCGCCCTTGATATATATTCACATGCATACACTGCACTCGGGGCCGCCGACTGTCGCCGGCAGATACCTTGCTTGACACACAGGGAGATGCAGTTACGAGAAAAACCAGTGTTCATTAAAAGACCAGTAAGACGGAGGGGAAGATCTACAGTTGACAATATAACCTATACCCTTCAAGGTAACTACGGTTATCAGGGAGTCGTGACATAACAGGTGCGCCGCCTCGTCCTCGTCGTCACGGTGAGGGGAAGTGCATCTCTGCGCCGCCTTGCCATTGTCGTCGGCGCTGCGGTGGTAGGGGGGCCTTTGCGTCCCCTCGCCCTCATCGTCGTCGTCTTGCTGGCGATGGGGTCGTTGTATGCCTTCACCTGGTCATCGCTATCCGGCTGCTGCGTCGCCCTCGCCCTCCTTTCATTAGATACCACATGGACACGGCAGAATGTTCGAAACACAAAAGCAGGAGCAGAGTATAGAAAACCATTTATTTTCAAAATTCCTATGACCAAAATAAATAAGCGCCGTCGCTGTGCCTGCAGACGACGTAGGAACAAGTTTCCCTTGGACGTGGGTACAAAAATAGGATGCAGAGAGATCATCTTGTCTAATATTCAGAGATGTCGGAAACTTCTGTGACTTCTTCGTGCGGCGAATGATCGGTAGACATGAAATACGATGCGTTCTCAAAGTAATCGCTAGATTTGGCGCCGATGACGGTCGGCTCAACTCGGTGTCTAGGTAACCGAGGCCGATGCTCAGGGGAATGGCAAATTCGGTGACGGTGAGTCCAACTTCGCTAAAGCACAGATATCGCTTCCGACACATTTCAGGGTGGCAAGGCTATGAAAAAGTTGGATACTCTAGGTACCCTACCAGATAACTTGCGGATTATCCCTCAGTTCCGATCATCGCACCCCACTGTTCAGTGGAACTTCCGAGAGTAGACTAATAACACGTTGCTCGTAGGAGTATTGTATTAGATCATACAATATACTGTTCTGAAGTACCACTAGCTATTTTTTTCCGCGGCTAGATGGGACGATCTACCTTGGACGTCACAAAAAGTCTTCATAAGACGGTCGCAATTCACCAAAAGCTCCTTTGTCTCTACTTCCTCTTCCTGAGAATACACAAGTTTCATTGTCACAACGAATTCGCAACCCCGCCAGTTTGCCTTTGAGGTGTAGACAGTACCCATTTCATCCAACTTCTTGAGATCCCCTGGGCTGGAGACCCCACAGAAGGTAGGTAAGGCGACAAGTGACAAATAAACAGCAGATATAGCCGCCTTGAAAATGTCAATGGGGTGGTTCTGAGATCCCAATAACCTTGCCTAGGAACCCACTAAATGAACGAATGTACTTTAGAAGAACTGACGCAACTTACAACATAGAACGACGCGTACATGCAGAACGAGGTGAATGTTTTGAGAAGGGCGTTGGATCTACTTGTACCAGCTACTCCAGGATATGCTATAAAATGTCTCACGGCTTGTGTGCCATCTTGCAGACCACGAATCGCCTCTCGATCCAAATGTAGTGATATCGTATTCATCTGGTATTTCGAACATTGATATGAATGCTCCGATTTCACTAGTTGCCAATCTTTCGGGTCATAGAACTTGGAGCTGGCTTCGTGCGAAGAGATCCACACGACTCGAGCACCTGCGTACTTGGTCATCATACGTTTCAAGGCTCGGAGCTAGACCGCGGATTAGTACCACACAATGGCGTTTCGTAGAGCACGCACCAAAACATTTGAATGACCGAACACGTTACACTGCCATACCCAGCCTAGTCCATCTTGGCTCACGTCCCCCACGCGCTGGAGGAAGTATTTTGGTGTAGTTCAGCCCCGACAAAGTCCGTCAACATTTGGTAGAACGCCAGCGGCCAGACTATCCTCGTAAAGCTGGCCACGCCCGCATTGCAGATGAGGTGCGACACGTATGGATAACTGCGACACGTCAGCTCGGAGGCGGCGACCCTAGAAACACACAACATACTTTTGGCCAATTTCGTCCGCAAAATGGAATACGCTCTGAATGTCGGCCAAGTCGACGGTGTGGATTACGATGCGCAAGTTCCTGCGGAACACTTCGGCGTGCCCAGTGTAGTCAGCCGAACGCTTGGCATCGCGAACCAGGTCGTTTGCAATAACGCAAAGTTTGACCCGAGCAGCCTCTGCACGCTGTTTATTTCTACAAGCCAATATGAGCGTGAGCCCATCGCAGCTCAGCCCTAGTTCATTTGAAGCTGGTTGTCGACTACCAGTGGACAGCTGGGAGAGAAGGTGATGGCAAATGCCAAACCCGATACATCTGGAGACGGTGAGTTACTGAGTGTGCGCGTACAGAAACCCGTATGTGTTGGCACCCGTGACAATGATGACTGGACGCGAACTACTGGAGGTCATGTTTGACAAGGAGGTGAACGTTTGGCTTGTTGTTCTAAATACTTCCGAGTCATTTACGAGGATATATCATGCACAAAAGTACCAGAATTATGCATCACTTTTCTTTTTCTTTTTCTTGGGTGAATCACTAGCGGGCATTTTCAGCCTTGAGTGCTTTCTTCTTCTCCTTTCTCGCCTTCCGCTTAGCTTCCGTCTCCCCATCCTGCTGTGCTCCTCTTCGGCGGGCAACAAACATCATCGACAAGGACGCAACGCGGACCGTACGCATATTAGGGTAGCTAAGGATAAGGCGTTGATTGTCTATGGACGGATCTCCTCAAACTAACGAATCGATTGATCAACCCCATAGGGTATAGAAATCAGCGACGTGCTCACTTTCATGCCTTCTAGGGGTGTCATTCAAGCATACTTCTCCTCCTTTTCTCTAACAAGTCGACCGTTCTCTTCCTTCGCCGTGATCTTGACTGTCTGCCAAGTCACAAGAGATTGTTCCAACGGAAGCTGATGCGCGCTTGTTCCTTCTTTATGCCAGGCGAGTCAAAGGTCGCGGTGATCTGAGCGGGGATAAGAAGGGATTTTTCACAGGAATTGGATATCAAAAGGTATGTGCCGTACGACCCGGACGAGACTCACGAAATGAAACGCGTTCCCTGCAAGGGGTCAGAGACATGAGGTGCAGTGCAGCGTGATCCGACGCTCGGTCCAGGCAGGGGTGTCTCGAGTGATTTCACCTTGAGGAGGAGTTTGGCCTCTCGGCTTGCTTTCTCTCGTGCAGGGTCCAAAAGCTGGTCGAGGGGCACATACTCTTGGTCTCGCGCAGCCTGTCCTGTGGTCAACTCGGATGTCTGTGGCTCACCATTGCCAACGACGAAGGGCGGAAGCGATGACGGTGATGTAGACGCCCACGCTTTCTGGTAACCTGGTACCCGCCCCTTTGGAGCGCATCAAATAAAGTAGCCTCACATTCACGTTACACCGATAATTAAATGGCAAACACCCATTGGACGTTCATTAGTTATCTAAGCCCGTCTGGCACTACTAACATCAAGGGAAAAGGAAAGTAGGGGAACTAGTAAACTGGATTGCACAAAAACGTAACCATGTACGCTGCAGTCTCAAATTGGATGGCAAGAGCGAGGCAAAAGACGTTGCGTTTTTCGCGCTGCTTATAGCTCTACAGAGCAAAGGACCAAATCACATATCGGGCTGCAAAGGCATCACCTGTCCACCCTTGGCAGCTGTGGGAGTGAATGTATGCCAGCGATCATTGAAACGAACGTCCAATGGCCGGCCTCCGTACATGTATTGCTGGAATTTGGCTATTGGATGGTAAATTAGAGTGCGACACCTTCGAATTAATACTGAACACACCAATAGCTGTCTCCGCCTCCGCAACTTGAGCAAACTGGACAACGCCACATCCCTTGGACCTCGTCCCATCAAACAAAATCTCTGCAAGCTCGACTTGCCCAGTCGTCTCAAATAATTCAACCAAATCTTCGTTGGCTGTTGACCATGGTAGCTGAAACATACTTAATTACGCCCTCGCAATTACAGTCGAAAGGAAAACTCACATTGCGAACCATAATCTGCTGGCTAGGCTCAGGCTCAATGTAACCATAGCCCCCACCATAACCACCGCCATAGTTATCCATACGGAGCCCTCCGGGGCCACCAGATTGATCTGGTCCTGGGTAGTCCGCATAGATATCCTGGCTCGAGAAATCGCGGGCAGGCCCTTGAGCATACCCACCTCTAAAGCCACCACGGTAGCTGCCACGGAATCCCCCGCGTAGACCGCGACCTCCCCCGAGGCCCCGCAGCCCACCACGGAATGCCCCCGGACCAGAAAGACCAGCGTAACGATCCTAAAATGCACGCAATCAGCGGAGCAATCGGGGTTACAGCAGAACCATTTACCTCCCGAACTTCAAGTGTGCGACCATACCAGTCAAAGCCATTGTACATACCTGTAACATCATCGAGACCATAAAACAAACCGAGGTAATACGACGTACTAATAGCTTGCTGGGCGTCCTTTTGTGTTTCGAAGACCACAGTACCAGAGCCTTTGGGGCGACCATCAGCACCAATATTGATGTCAGCACGAATGATATTCCCAGCCGCTCGGAATAGATCTTTCAAATCCTGCCACCCTGCTTGATACGGTAACTGTCTAGAATGTAAGCAGACGGTGAAATGGGCAAGGGTTGTACTGACGTTGCCAACATAGAGTTGATTGCCCGGGTTTTGATGGGTGCCAAAGTAATTGTGGTGAGGAGGACGTGGGGGCGGTTGCGCATGAAGCCCTTGCCCGGCCATCGCCATACCGATTTTACCCGGGACAGGAGTAGCTCCAAATCGCGATTCATTTTCACGATCCTAAGTTATTGGTTAGGTTACAGCACACGCACAAAACCCAATAACATACTTCACGGATGAATACCGGGCGACCCAGGAGAGGCACCTCAGAGAGCTCGCGGATGGCCCTCTGAGAATCCTCTGGAGACGCGAACTCCACAATACTACGTCGAGCGTCAGTAGAAAAGCGTCAATGCTAACAAAAAAACATACCCGCATCCCTTGGAAACTCCAGTTGGCGTGATGAGTACTTCGGCGAAGAGGACCTCCCCAGCTACGTGACCCCAAAAGAAAACTCCCATCAATATCCTCTCAATCATTCCAACCACCCAACAACGGCGAAACTGGGAAGAAAGAACAGTAAAGGGCCAGGATCGGCAAGGCCACTCCTCCACTCTCCCTCATCAGCTCACACTCGCACAAAAGCAACCCCTGCCTTTTTTCCAAGAGCGAGCCTCAGCAGAACGGAATTACGCGAGTGGCAACCAAGCCACGTCGTCCCCCCCCCTCCCCACGCAAAGAAAAAATATCTAATCTGAGATTCCCCCACCCACCTCCCCTCATGAATTCCATAAGGTCGCGGTACTTGACGTCGTAGCTGAGATTGCCAACGTAAACTCGGTTTTCTCTCTTGCTAATTTTGGCGAATTCAACTGCTTCTTCGTGATCAGCATTCATGGGCCCACCAAGAGAGCGAGCAAAGGGGTCTGCAGGTTTCCGGTCACGGCTCCGCGAACGAGTGCGTGAAGGGCTTCGCGAGCGCGTACGAGACCGCGAGCGCCTGGAGTGCCTGCGGTCACGGGGCGAGGCGGAACGCCTACGAGGAGACCTAGAGCGCGTACGGCTACGAGAGCGCTTTCGGCGCTAAATTTTGGGAAATGGATTGAACACAACATACTTTCAGTGAAGACACAAACTGACCTCGCTGTTACGCCTCTCGTCTGGCTCCCAGTGGTCAGTACGCCTGCTGCGACCTGATGAATAACGTGATAAATCAAGGAATACTGCCATAAAAAGTAAAAGTAAAAAGTACCTGAGTCCCTTCCACTGCGGTCTCTATCTCTGTCGCGTTCACGGTCCCTATCACGATCCCTGCGATCCCCGCGGTCACGGTCACGGTCACGGTCAGGCCTGTCGCGGTCGCGGTCGTAGTCGCGGTCTTCTTTGGCCTTCATGTCAACGTCCATTTTATCAGAGGTCTCGGGGAAAGGAAGGAGTGAAAGACCAGAAATTTCTATTAAAACTCCGACTTAACCTTCACAGCGCATGTCGGAGATTCGCCATACTGAATTCCCACGCTTTTGCGGACAAGACTTGTTATTCTTAATAAATTTATTAAACCCCGTGAACAACTTGCGCGCACAATCTCACCCATGTTCTTCACTGGAATCGTCACGAAGGTCGGCTGTATGAACAAAACCGCAACCGTAACAGTGTATAGAAATGTCATTCACAAACTAACTGGCAAAGTGAGCCTCCCTCCCAATTAATTTGCATGTTTAATTCGACTCTCCAGCGCATCGAGCGGACCACAAAAATCCTTGCACACGATGAGAACAATGGTACGTTGTAGGAGACCACGCGTAGATACTGCTGATCTACTACTAGTGCTGCGTCTTCACGACAAGGTGTTAATTCGCCACTGCCGTCCTATATCTGCGCGCAAACGCTTCAAGCTTGAGAAAGTTATTGATAGCCCGGAAACGATGCGTGAGCTAGCACACGCTGAACCCATCCCACAACCATAGTGTGTCAGTACATACTCTTAACCGTTTCCATCTTTTGCGTTTCTAATGGATGGCAGGGTAGATCCTCATTTCAACCACTCGGGGCGAGCTCATCTTGTCAATACGATTCCGTTAATACAACAGATGTTCGAGGAGGGACTCAAGCTTGGCATACGGCGCACGGCTGTCTACGCAAACCATAGCGCATTGCGCTCATGCCCATATGATGCAATTTTTATTCTCCGGAGACTCGCTTAAGCAGTCAATGACTCCGGGTTTGCGGCGCCTTGCTGGTACACTGCTCAGGACAGGAACCGCTTGGCACCCAAATCAAGAACGGAAAGCTGATGGGCACTATATCATGACCCAAACATTCGCCAAACATTGAAGTCATCTCTGGCCTCTGTTAGCTTTGGCAAGATCTCGAGACTACACGAACACAATAACCTGGTGTTTCCAAGGCTAGTGAATGAACGAAATACGAATTGCAAAGCCCATCTTTGTCCGGGTACGACTCAGATCAAATGGTGAAGCCAGCTGTATTGTGCCAGGCCAGCTTTGAGTGACTAAAACTTTCGGTCTGATTCCAACGGGACCGAAATGTTTGTATAAGTATCATTTTACCGGAATGTCCTGCAATTCCCATAATTGCTAAAGAAGATCCCGTTGAATCGGATATACTTCAGCTTGGTGCAATTGCCGAGCGTGCAGGCAGTTGGGTCTGGAGATCGACAAGCTAGGACAGACATGTCAGTAGCTAGAAGCCAGTCGAGTATGTGGCACACCTCGAGTTTCTTTTTCTCTAGCTGGTCTTCCGTGTCCTTGATCTGAGTATCAACACGTTTTCTAGTCTGATAGTAAGACGGATGGACACAGGCATGCAGTGTACGCACAGCTCGCTTTGAATGAAGTTTAGTCGGGTCTCCACGTTCGTTCGAGCTTCAGCATTATCTTGAGGTACGAGGACGGGACCGACGAGCTTAAATATTGTGCTCTTTGAAGTGAGGTTTGCAAACTCCTGGAGGTAACAGGGCTAAGTCCTAGCCAGGCCGCGTACCGCATACATACCTTTTTGACCATCTCGTTTTCAGATAATTGTGTATCAAGCCGTGTTCTCTTATCGACAAGGATGGCAAGATCGCCTTGTAATTTTTGATATTCTGTCGACTTTGACTGGAGGCGTGTCTCGAGCGACATGAGAAATCGGTGCAATAGAGGATGGCTATCCATACTGGGCATTCAGCGCACATCATTATTCAGGGCACTGATATCTGATCTTCGTAACAGATAGTCTCCCGATGTCTTCTCTTGCCTTTGACTGGGATAAAGTGAATCGACCAGACCTTGTATTCCAGCGTTTTGCTGGCCGCAGATCTCAGGTTTATGGTACCAAGGGAGTTGTAGCCTGCTCCCAGCCCCTTGCTGCTCAGGCAGGGTTAGAGATTCTCCAGAAGGGTGGAAATGCAGGTGCTGTACTATCTCCCTCACACTGGCCGAGATCTGCTCAGCTCGGTCTGATCCCGAACTTCCACAGCTGATGCAGCTGTAGCCACCTCTGCTGCGTTGAACGTCACGGAACCGAGCTCCTGTGGCATTGGAGGGTATGTCTAATGATCCTATTCTGGGCGGGTTCTCAATCCTTCTAGCGATGCGTTTTGTCTCTTCTACGATGCACAGGCCAAGACCGTCAAAGCTTTGAATGGTTCAGGACATTCGCCTGCGAAGCTCACCGTAGACTACATGAATCAACGAGGGGTCAACCGTCAAATCCCAACTACAGATCTTAACGCTGTAACCGTACCTGGTGCGGTCTGTGCGGCTATCCTCTGGCGACCTTAATAATGCATGAATAGGTGCTGCAGCTGCCTGGATCGATACTATCGAGCGATTTGGTTCGCAGAAAGTGTCGGTGGCAGAGGTCCTGGAGCCAGCCATCAGACTCGCAGAAGAAGGGTGTGTAAGAGTTTTACTTCTCTTCCGGTTTCCCTCATTTCCCGTCTCATTAGTGTCCCTGTCTCGGAGATCAATAGCTTTTCTGTGCGACTGAATGAAAAAACGACTGCTTTATCCGCACTCATGTGTTTTGTATAGTGGCAACGCTTTGAAAAACTTCTTCAGAAAGCCCCCAATGGAGGCGAGATGCTCTTGGATGGCAAAGCCCCGTTCCCAGGACAAGTCATGAAGTTTCCCAATCTCGCCGGCACTTTTCGAGCACTCGTCGAAGAAGGCAAGGATGGCTTTTACAAGGGCCGTGTCGCCCGTGCAATTGTTGATCTCATCAAGAACGAAGGAGGAGTGATGGAGCTTGAAGATCTCGCTGCTCACAAGACCTCCTTTGTTGAGCCCATTAAATATACGTATGCTGGGGAGGCCACGGTTTACGAGGTAAGACGAAATACATTGTTGACACCAGCATCGTTTCATTGATATACAGTGCCCCCCCAATGGCCAAGGTGGTATTCCTTTCTTGTGGGTTGCCTTTGGTCTCAAATGATGTTCAGGTATCACCGCGCTCCTTGCTCTTGGCATCCTGGAGCAAATCCAAGCTCAAGGAAGAACAAAGTCGTTGCTAGAATTAGAACATAATTCCGCGGAGTATTTACACACTCTTATTGAAGCACTGCGGTGAGTACAGAAACTCGTTGCCATTCCCTCTTCCTTATCCCTCGTCGCCAATCCAGACTTGCGTTTGCCGGTAGGTTTCTTACGCTAGGCAACTTTAACACAATTCGAGCACGATTGAAGACACTCAATACTACGTGAATGACCCAGAGTTTAACTACGTCCCCGTGGACGAATTATTAAGCCAGGTCTTTTCTACTCCTTCGCAACCAGCATGGGATTGAACTTTTGAAAGGATTATCTCGCTTCTCGCGCGCGGCTTTTTGATCCGACAAAGGCCAACCACAACATCGTCCGTGGAAATCCTGTCAACTCTTCCGATACTGTCTACTTCACTGGTATGCATAGCACACGTAGCCACTCAATCTCATTGACATTCCCCCAGTCGCTGATCAATGGGGAAATGCCTGTAGTTATATCCAGAGCAACTACGCTGGTATGTCTGCTTCGCGTTCTGATGCGTTTGGTCTTCATATATATGTGAGAAGCTGGTTTTGGTACAGGAGGTATTATTAAATGCAATGACACGAATTTATACGTGCCGAATCCTTTCGCGCAGCCGTACCGAAGGGTTGCGGGTTTACCCTTCAGAACAGAGGCTCGGCGTTCGTTCTTGAGAAAGGACACCCGAATTGCTTGCAGGTGAAGTCGAGGACACTGGTTTTAATGCTTTATTTTACACTGAGGTTTAGGGCGCAAAACGTCCGTACCACACAATTATTCCTTCAATGGCACTTAGAGGGGATGAGCTTTTCTTGTCATATGGAGTAATGGGAGCTTTCATGCAGGCGAGGAAAGAATAGTTCTAATTGGTCACCTACTGATAATTCAGACCAGCCTCAAGGTCACGTACAAGTCCTCCTTAACGTACTTCGTGGTTTCACGGCCCAGGCTGCCCTTGACGCACCTCGTTTCTGTATTTCTCCAGGCACTCCGGAAAATGTTGAAACAGGTGATAAAATTGTTGTTAGCAACAGTGAGGTGTACTTGGAAGATGATATTTCCCCTGCTACAGTGGCAAGATTGAGAGGTCAGGACTTGCTTAAAAGGATCACGAATTGCTGAAGGTTGCGCTTCAGATATGGGCCACGACGCTAGGACGTTGTCCGGGTTTGACAGGAGTATGATGGGTCGTGGACAGATTATTCAGGCGATCGTGGATCTGTCAGGCAAGCGTGTCTGGGCAGCAGGCTCTGATCCCCGCGCAGACGGGCACGCAGTAGCACAGATATGAGACCGTGGGGGTAATGATTGATCTAACACAATGTCCCTGCTTATGTATAACTTAACCAGAAAAGCATTTGCAGCTACTGCCTAGCTACATCATCCGTTGGCGGCGTTCATTCCCAACTGAAATTGCGTGAGCGACAAATGAAATAGCCAGGATGGCAAACGGACCTGCTTGTTGCCGGCGAAACTCCCGCAACGCGAAACTCTTGTCGGGTCCTTCGATCTGGCCCCACCCTGCGAGGGGTATAACAATGGCAGTCGCATTATCCCAAGCACCTATTTCTTGAGCAAATGATAGTATGCGATCTGCCGCCACTTTTGGGGTGGATGCGCCTCTCGTAAGGTCCACAATTTCGTCGTCAGACAGAGTCGATGAGATGCCGTCCGAGACGATGACCATCGACGCCCAATCCCGGCCTAGGAGTCAAACAGTCTGAATCGCAAAAAAAAAGGACAAACAAAGTCACCAAATACCTTCCAGCAGCTTTACTCGGACCTCGGGTTCAGGGGTAACACCGAAAGGTTTAAACTTGAGATCTCCCAAACTGATCGTAGTTGTCAGCCGACTCATTCGCAACATACCCTTCAACTCACGCTCTCGTGTTTGCCAGTGCCCCCATCCACCTATAAAGACGCATGAGTAGTGACACAAAGCGAAAATAAATAAAACTGCGGACCGAGACTCGCCAAAAGAGTCGGTAATGAGTGCGGAGCCCATCATACGTCGCAGCCGGGTGGCTTCAACACGTGAATCCGGGTGGTGATTTTCGGTCATGGGATGTACGAAACCACCCTTCCTAGAACATAACAGGACTCGTGCATCGCTGAGGGTTCGATAAGCTCAAGTGACGAGTGGTAGGATTTCATCTCACCCGCAGTGCGCCACCGTAAGCACAAGCCTCTCGGAGGAAAAAAAAGGACGGGCTGGGTGGTCTAGGGAGTGAAGTATAGCGACCGAAGCTGTTGCCCCACACATCTTTGCTTCGCTTTCTATGGAAAGAAGCCGATCTAAAGTTGATCAGTGGATGACCACCCCCAAAGATGCACTTTACCCTACCTACTTCAAAAAATGCTTGGGCGGCACGAGCCTCTAAATTAAGTGGTGGAGTGTCTTGGGTATTGTGAATCCATGGCGCAAGTGCACCACCCTTGAACCTTTTAAAGTAGCCACCCTGGTCCTTGATCCACAGGAACAATTCTGGAATGTGAGACTTGTCAACAGATTCAAATAAACCATGCAGTTCTTGACGTAGATATTGAGAAACAGTAGAACCGCCGTGCCTGTAGATCAATTATATCCCTGGGGAAACGAAGACGATTCGCTGGCTTGACACACCCATCATAAAGACCCACAAAAACAACTTGGCGAGCGATGGGATCTAAGACATTTTCAGGTTCCCAGTCGATACCAATGGTCCTCTTGGTGCTTAGACGAAGGCCTTCCGGGTCCAAGGAGAGGGCGGCTATTGTGTGATAATCTTCTTGATGACTGAGCGAGGCTTCAACTGCCAATAGTACAAATGTCCTCGGGAAAAAAAACTTACTCTCTGTCACCTCTTGAAGTTGCAACGCCAGTAATCTTTGGAGAATGTAACGGTATTCGGCCTATACCACCTATTCATCATGGGAAATGAACCCAGACACACTCTTGTGCGGGCGAACTGACCTGGGGTAGCGAAACGGATATAGTCATGGTAGAACCGGTAAGAGTATGGAGTTGTAGGGCACGAAAACTTTGGGGCCTTGAACAGTCGTCTTAATGGAAGGGAAGACATCCGCTACTTGCATAGAACCACTACTACGACAGTGGCATTGCCTCGCTATCAAACGCTGAGGAAAGGGTTGTAACTGATCCACCTCGAGGACCAGCAGCGCTAGTGAGTGTTCGTGAAGCAAGTTGGTGAGAAATATTAAGTACTATATGTAGTTGGAAAGGTTTAGACTAGCGTTGCGAGCTCACTAGCACTGTCGGATTCGGTGCACATGGGATCAAGCCAGTCAACACCAAGGATCACCCAGCAAGACCGTGCAATCCTTGAGTGCGCGCCTTTCCAGTGTCTGCGCACCTGGAGACGCTCAACTCCCCCGCAGCCTCAAACTACAGCGTGATAAGCTGAAACAGTATCAGAAAAGGGTACGTCCGGCTACTCTCTCCACAGTGCTCAACTACAACATCCTGTCAGCAGATCCAAGTCGTCCTCGATCGCGAGCATGAGATAGCTAAAGCGTGTCTGGCTTCAGGTAACAAAGACCGCGCTGTCATGGCCCTGAGAAGAAGAAAATATCAGCAAAGCCTTCTTCTAAAGACGGACGATCAACTCGCGGCTTTGGAGCAATTGGTTGGTTTAACACATCGTTTTACAGTTTACATCCTCACTCTATTACCCAGGTCTCTACCATCGAATTTTCGTTGGTCGAGGTTTCAGTCTTGCACGGCTTGAAGCAGGGAAACGAGGTGCTGAAGGAAATTCACCGTGAAATGAGCTTGGAGACTGTCGAAAGGTTGATGGAAGAGACACATGAAGCAAGGGAATATCAGCGGGTACGTCCCGACTGTGGACTGTGCTCGTAGCCACCTCACTATTCTTTTACAGGAAATCAGCAGCTTACTGGCGAATCAACTGACGCTGGATGAGGAGGATGCTGTTCAAGCTGAGCTTCTGGAGCTTCAGACTGCAAGCGTGAGTTCTGTTGTTCTCACTGGTTCACCCCATCATCCATCATCTCATAAGCATCAGTTAGAAGCTCCAATTCAACCTATATTGCCATCGGCACCGGAGGGGCGACCTATTGTCCGTGAAACAGAAGGTGATCTCTTCACGGTTTACTGTCATACTTCTTACTTAGTTTTGTACTCCAGAACATAAAATGCGGACGCAGAACACTTTGGGGAGGGTTGCAGTACCCGGCTGAAGCCCAAACACGTATCATTCTTATATTACCCTACGAATCATTCTATCACGGTATAGCACACAGTAGTAGACTTGGAAACATCGAGCACCGCCTATGTGTGGTATTACCAGCCTTCAAAGTTACCAAAACCTATTCGCTTCTTCTTCTTGGAGTCTCCAACCTGAATATCTGTATCTGTACCTTCCAGCTTGAGTGGCCTCTTATTGCTGAGGTATTTACCGACGCCGACGCTTGGCATGCCACCTGACAACTCATCGCCGGCACCAACCTTGACGCCAAACCAGTTCATATTATCACCCAATGATCTCTCAGAGGTCTTTTGCCCCTCATTGTCAGCCTCTGCTCGTCGGGCGAGCTTCTTGGCCAGACGCGTTTGGTAGGTTTCGAATGGGTCTTGGTGGCTAGGTTGTGGTTACTTAAGGAAAAGAATGACACGGAATAAAGCTTACATGACGACTTCCGTTATTCGCACTGGTTTTGCAGGTCTCTCAGTTCCTTCTTTTCGAGGCAGCTTTTCCAGGGTGTCCAAGACCTCCTCACCTCCAACTAGCTTGCCAAATACAGTGTGCTTGTTGTCGAGATGAGGGGTTGCTCTAAACGTAATATACCACTGAGACCTGGTTGGGTGTTAGCATTCGTGAACATGCTCCACCAAATTCACATACCCATTCGTACCAGCTCCCTTGTTTGCCATTGCAACAACACCTCGGGAGTCATGTTTGGCGGCACCTTTTAGATCGTATTCATCGCGAAAAGGTGTGCCCCAATGTGACTGTCCCCCCGCTCCTGTACCAGTTGGATCTCCGGTTTGTACCTGCGATAAGGTTGGCAGATGAGTACAACGGCGGGCAAAAGAAATTTTGTCTTACCATGAATCCGGGAATCAGGCGATGGAAAATGCAATCGTCATACTTGCCCGACCTGGCGAGCATCAAAAAGTTGTAGCACGTCTTCGGAGCCTGTCGAGGATGAACGAGGGTAATACATAGATGGATGGTTTACCAAACCTTTTCACAATACAGTTCCAGGTTGAGGGATCCGCCAAGACTTGTGATTACCCGAACATAAGCACGGCGTTTGCCTACATCCTTTTCTTTACCTTTACCCTTTGGAGGGTTTGATATATCTTCGAACATGAGTTCTTCCTCATCCCAAAGAAGCTTAGACGACTGCGTCTGGGGATCCACCGAAGTTGATGTCAGGGAAGCCCCAGGTGCGCCAGTAGAATAAGGGGAGATGTTCCCTGCGAGATGGTCCGAGGTTACGAAGACAATGAACAAAAGAACACTTACATGGGGTAGACTTCTTGGTCTCAGAAACCATCTTCGGGGCGGGGTTTTTCGTCTTTTCGTCTTTCTTTGCGGCCATAGCGACAAGGGCAGCTCCAGTAAGAGGGGATTCAGGAGGAAGGCCATGGGGGTTTTGAAGGGTAATAACATCGTCACTAAGGTCGCCGCCTTAGAGAGCGTGTAGGATCACAATGGATACATACCTCTTGAACTTTTTGTCTTCCAAGAGATCTTTGCCACCTTTGATACTCTCGGCTAGAAATACATTGCCCGTAGTAGCAATTGCGACAATATGGGAATGCTCGCTGAACGGTTTGAACGAGATAGGGTCGTGGATTTCACCAGAAGGCTTTCGCGAATAGTTGAGAGTGATGAGATCGTCTGGGGAGAGAGGTTCTTTGGTGATCGGGTTTGTATTGTTATGTTGCCTTGAAAGAAAGAATGTGAGATGAATGCAGACTCACGAGGGCAAGGAAACTTGCTTCAGCCAGGGAACAATGTTGATGAGATCAAAGGCAAAACCGGTTCCGTCCTTGTTGCGTGCACAGACCGGGTGCTCGAACGGTTGGAAAGAGAGAGCACAACAGTCGAACGGTGTCTGCGCTCTGGGATGCGGGACTTGTTGTTTTCTGCGGTGTGGTTAGCAGAGGCGCGTACAAGCAGAGTAACACGCACGCCTTGTAGCCCGACGACGAGGCCGAGTGCTGGCCGAAGTCGCCCGCATGCTCGGCGTGTGTGATGTATAGCTTGTTTGAGTTTCCGTGGCCCATCGTGCTCGTCGTCCGAGACGTCGGAGAAACAAATGCGCGAGCTCTGACTCAACCATGCTCCGCAGGACAATCCCTAACGCTCGTGTTTTCGAATTCCTCGTTCCCCGTGCATTTGGGTTTAGACCCACCGTTCTCGCCGCCGTGCACGATGCGGGAAGATCATTTGCCTCCTCGTCGCTCCCACTGCTCACCTCGGAGAGCAGGCGACGGCGCAGTGGCTTACTTCACCGCGTCCCAGACATTCCAGACCAGGACATCTTACTTTTCAATCAGTGCCTCATAGAACTTCAACGCGCTTTCTCTGCGCGCGACGTACGACGCGTCTGGGAGCATTGGACACGCTTGCGCGACAGGGGTCTCCTTTCGTTGTTTGGACCTCAGCTACGCAAGTACTCCGAGCTGTTGGCAGCACTCTGTCCACAGACAACCCAGGATTGGAGTCACCATGATCGCCAAGTTATCGAGGAAATTGCATTCTACACCGCGACAAAGGGAGCTCCACATGCTTTGGTAGCATACATGGCTGCTCATTTGCAAAGCGGTGATTGCACCACTACGCTGAATTTGCACGCCCGATTCCTCCAGGTCGTCGGAGAAAAGCCTCTTTCTCCAGATCTCATTGTTTTGGAGGAGAATCACGACCCCGACGAGTTTGTCATCGACTTGCCAACCCATGCGTACCCCCACCCTTTGCATTCCCCTTCCATCCTCCTCGCCGTTGTCGTCGCTCACGCCATCCGCGATTCCTTCCATGATGCGTTGCACGCATACCTACGTTCTCCCATCCCAATTTCTGCACGCCTCGTCACTGAATTCCTCTCAAGCTTTAAAAATAAATCGCTGGTCAGCAAGGTAGAGGAATACGTTCGCAAGCTACGCGTTGCAAGATACGTCTCCGAGCCGCGCTTCATTACCGCACGTGCCTCCCTATTTGCCGCCGCTCGTGATGCCCATGGCCTCAAGAAGTTTTATCGCTCTATTGTTGAAGGTATCTGTGGTCCTGAACCGTACATTGCACCCAGTCAAGTTGGCGTCACTCCGCAGACCCCCATAGCCTTGAACGAAATAAACTGGGCGACGATCTTGACTGCTTTCATGCAGTGTAATTCTAGAGACCAGGCTGAGGCACTTTGGGACGATATGCTGCGGTTCCAAGTCCAGCCAACAGTAATTACCTGGACTGCCCTTCTTGTCGGGCACGAGCGCATGGGGGAACCCGATGATGCAGAAAACGCATGGCGTACAATGTTATCCAAGGGAATAGAGCCGACTTCTTCGACGTTCCGCGCCATAATATCCGTGCTTTTCGCCGCGCGCAGACCAGAAGATGCGATAAGATACCTCACTCTTTTCCAAACTGGTTCGTCAACAAGTCCCGAGGACGCGCTGACGCTCTACAACGCTGTTCTCCACGGATTATTGAAGAATCGTCTTGAAAAAGATGCTCATGTACTCTTTCAGAGATTGCGGAAGGAAGGACCTAAGCCTGATGTGGTGTCGTTCAACAGCTTACTCAACTACCACGGCAGAAGAGGCGAGTTCCGCACGATCTCCCACATCTTGGATTGGATGAGAGAAGATGGTCTCGCTGGCGACGTCTACACTTTTTCTATAGTGCTCTCTGCGCTCCTCAAAGTCGGTCGCACAGATGCTACAGATGCAATTCTTGGCCTCATGAGGAAGCAGAACATCGAGCCAAATGTGGCCTTTTTCACGTCGATTATCAATCATCAGGTGGATGAGGGTACTGAACAAGGTCTCCGAGCGGCGATGGATCTTCTCGAGAAGATGGAGGAAAATCCAGAATTGCAACCGAACGAAGTGACATACACGGGTATCCTAACCAGTTTGCATCGCCATGAATGGCGTGACTTGGCATTTGCGAAGCAGTGCAAAAAGAATGTATTGGAGGGGATGAAGAAACGGAACATTCAACTCAATCGGGTTGGATATCATGTGCTAATCAAAGCATGTCTGGAAAACCCTGCACCACAGGGTACGGCGGATGCACTTGGGTACTACAGGAAGATGGTTCAGAGGAGAATCTCAATTGGGCCAGATACATGGTATGTCCTCCTACGTGGACTGATAGCGAGAGAGGCCTGGACGGATGCAGATGAGGTGGTGGGGGAAATGATACGGGGGCGGGCTGTGTATGGAAAACTAGCAGGCTTGGTTGGTCAAGTCAGAAGACGAAAGGGATGGAAGATGAGGGTAGCACCTCGACCATATTTCTAGACTGCTTAGCGCGAAAATAGAGAGAGCGCGAGGGGTCTTTCGCCGAGGAAAAAGGACCTTCCAAGACCGAGACGAAGGTAGCGGGCGTATACTGAGAGGAGGGTGAGGACAACGCTATGGAAGAGAGATGAGACGCACGCCAATGGCTGGTTTTGCGACCGAGAAATTTGCCCAGCCAGGGGAGGAGGAGGACGAAGGCAAGCTGTTGAAGTTCCTCGATGCTCTCCCGCCACTCTTGCTGGGCGAGTCTGCACTCCTCGTCCTCGTCGTCCGTCTCGTAGGACGCTGTGTCCACGGTGAGGTCTGAGCGGGGCATATGTTTGTGGTACGCTGCTGTTGTGGCGCTGCCACTTGGCCGAAGGCGGAGTCGTTTCGGAGCAGCTCCACTTGTTCGCCTAACTCCAATCTTGTTTTTCTCCACCCATCATCCCCTAGTTCATGAAGCCATGGCGGATATCGACCTACCCCCATCCCGGTCCAGGCTTGTCGGACAACCGCTACTCTACGCTATCTCTGTTTTCGCTAGTCTAGGCGTCTTCCTCGTGCGTAAAGTCTCCCGTCCAATCTTCACCTTACTTACCACCACCTCTAGTTCGGTTATGATCAAGGGTGAATGATCTTCAATTCTTTGTCTTCTTGCCTCTGTGCTCATCTGTTCGCACAGCGTTATGTCTGGCATCATCACTGGACCGTACTTCAAACAGTTTTTCAACTCGCCAGGCCCTCTGGAGGTTGGGACAATGGTTGCAGTTTTGGAGCTCGGCGCTTTGGGTACGTCTATCTCTTGTTTTATCTTTCCCTCCTCACTCCTGCCAGCCACTTCCATCGCTGCCGGCCGCGTTGGCGATCTTATTGGACGGAAGGGAACACTGTTCGTCGGTGCTCTCGTCTTCTCCATCGGAGGTGCTGTCCAAACGTTCACCACGGGCTTCTATGTTATGATCGTCGGCCGCGTCATCAGTGGCTTTGGTGTCGGCCTGTTATCGTGAGTGGACGTGTCGAGGGTTTCTGCTTGTGCTTACCTTTGTGCAATTCTCAGTACCATTGTCCCGATATATCAGAGTGAGATTTCTCCACCAAATCATGTATGTATGCATCTTGTGCGCTATAAATGCGATTTAACTCTCGTTCAGAGAGGCGCTCTCGCATGCATGGAGTTCACGGGCAACATCGCCGGTTATGCTACTTCCGTCGTATGTCTTCCTTTACAACTGCTTCCTACCTCGTCGACATTTTTTTTTCTTAGTGGACCGACTATTTTTGCTCTTTCCTCGATTCTCATCTTTCTTGGCGGATACCCCTCTTTATCCAATGCGTCATTGGTGCCATCCTTACACTTGGTAGTCTTGTGATGCCAGAAAGCCCTCGGTACGAACTACCGCGTGCATAGCCGGAAGTGCTGACACTATTTCTCAGGTGGTTGATTGACACGGATCAAGATGCCGCAGGAATGCGTGTTATTGTAGATCTCCATGGTGGAGATCCCAATGACATACTCGCACAAGCAGAGTTTCGAGAAATTAAAGAGAAGGTTGTTTCAGAAGTAAGTTTTTTAGTGGTTACACTGTTATCTCAGCTCAAAGTGCTGTTCAGCGTGAACTTGGCGAAGGCCGTGGGTACGCGACAATGTGGAGAAAGTACAAACGTCGAGTTTTGCTTGCGATGTCTTCTCAAGCTTTTGCTCAGTTGGTGCGTTATAGTTCTGCCCTTAAGTTTATCTATGTTCTTATTATCCATAGAATGGTATTAATGGTAGGTGTCATCCCTTGGTGTCACCTGGCTCTGAATATTATGCCCATTGGCAGTGATCTCTTATTATGCGCGTGAGTCTTTATATATTTGATTCATTACAGTCCTACTGATGTCGTGGGCTAGCTTCGGTATTTGAAGGTACGATTGTTAGATTGAATATACTCAGCGATCACGATTGATGCGTTTTCCAGAGGCTGGATGGCTCGGGCGAGATGCCGTTCTTATGACAGGCATCAACGCCATCATCTACATACTTAGTACTATTCCGCCGTATGTCAGCCCCATATTTTATCAATTATTTGCTGACATTTCACTCTTAGTTGGTACTTGGTGGATCGCTGGGGTCGGAGAGTCATTCTTCTCTCAGGCGCTGTCATTGTAGGCACTGTCGGCATAAGTAGACTTGGGATTTATCTAATGATATTGCATAGATGGGTATTGCTCTAGGCCTCACGGGGTGGTGGATGTACATTGATATTCCGCAGACTCCCCAAGCGGTCGTAGTCTGTGTGATCATTTTCAATGCTGCATTCGGCTACAGGTACGGGTTTCGTTGTACAATAAGAACGCTACTCATCTATTGTAAGCTGGGGACCAATTCCATGGCTCTATCCACCTGAGGTGGGATTATCCATTGATTTAACGTTCAAGTTGCTGAAAATTCTTTAGATCATGCCCCTGACTTTCCGCTCTAAAGGTGTCTCTATCTCCACTGCAACAAACTGGTCAGTGCCCACATAATTTGCATGTATGCTGTTTGAATTCCATATCAGGGCATTCAACTTTATTGTCGGAGAAACCACTCCTTACTTGCAAGAGGTTATTACGTGGAGATTATACCCAATGCACGGCTTTTATTGTGCATGCAGCTTTGTGCTCGTCTACTTTTGTAGGTCTTACATCTCTCCCGCTGTCTTCGTACTGACGCTGCCTTAGTGTATCCTGAAACCATGGGCGTACCGTTGGAAGAAATGGACGCTGTATTTGGTGAAGGTGAACCAGTCCCATAAATTACCAGGCACATGTTTGAACTCTTTTCAGAGGAAAGACTCGACTACGAATCGGAGCGTGCTTCCCTTATGTCGGCTACTCCTTCTGATCGATTGTCAATTAACTCTGGCCGCCGACCCAAGATCAACAATCCTTTGGAGAGAGGATGGGTCAGTCGTGTGCTCTACCGCGACGATAGGAGCACATATCGGCCTATTGGTGACGAGGAATAGGAACTCGCGAGGATGGACGGTGAGCAGGCAGTGGGAGAGGAAGGTCCACGTCCAAATCGACGGCAGTCGTCTTTGACAAGTTCAGACGCAAGCGATGAGGACACAGATCATTTGCGTATTTCTTGAAGTCACTCTGCCTCGCAACCTCGAAGATCAGCTGCGAGAGTGGCTGATGCACTTCTACCATACTTGTCCTCCGCTGCTCTGCATACCCACCGTTCATCCTCACCGGACTTGTCCTGCAATTCCTCGCCTTTTCCTGTAGTTTATATGAAATCATGTAATTTACGCCATCAAGGGATCACGTGAACCTTGATGTCCTTTCTCCTCTTCCGTCACTCAGCCCGACTTTTGTGTGCGAAAGCAATTCTTGCTCGTTACATTAGCCAGCAGACGGCACGCGATGGCAGGATACATGTCCATCGTGTGGCAGGCCAGGGCTCCTTTGAGGCTGCCGGGATCCGTCCTGCGGTAGTCGCGTCGTTACGCGCTGCTTTCCCAACTGTTGAGAAGCCAACAGGGATGCAGAGCAGGCTCCTTCGTGCCATATCCCAAGGTCGAGACGTTTTACTGCAAGACGATACCGGAACTGGAAAGTTTGTTGTCCGGTTTATTGAACGGGTTGGAACAGGCTGACTACTGTTTAGGTCTTTTACGGTTATGTTGGCCTTGCTAAGCAGGCTCCCAGAACGGATTGAAGGGAGTCTATTAGCCTGCCAACTTACTAGCTTGTTAATCGTGCCCCACCGAGACCTCGCATATCAATACCTACATTGGATACACCATATGACTCTTTCTGAAGGGGACACACCATCCTCGCTGTCGAAATACGCGCAGGTACTCGTTCGACACGTAAACAAGACGACGCTATGGAGCCTACCCATTCGCATGCAAGAGGCGATCAAATCTGCGTCTAGTGACCAGGATTTATTGATCCATAAACCCCCACATATTCTCATCGCCACTCCCAACGCATTGCTGGAGCTTATTGAGCGTCGACCAGAGGTCTGTCGAGTACTGACGCCCTCTGCAGTCTTTGTGGATGAAGTGGATGCACTTTTGCGTGTACCGGGTGGAAAGCTTCCAAAAGAGCGCGGAAGAATATCTCGAGAGAAGCTAGGGAAGCATGTTCCAGATCTCGTTCGAATCTTGGATCAATTGTTCCCCACATCCGACATGCATCAGCGCCTGCATCCTGAAGAGGGAGGATCACTCAAAGAGGATCTAACTGCTCGGGCGTCCAGGCGACAGCTCATCATGGTCAGCGCTACGCTGCGCAACAGGTTGCGAAGTGCACTATTCAGTACCTATGGGTGGGTACAGCGAGGCGACGTGATAAAGCTGAGCAGAAAACGGTCGTCGGCGTTGCCTGCCCATAGATTGCGCCGGAGTGCCATACATCATGTTCTTGTAGTATCGCAGACAGGCGATATCAAGAACATTCCCGATGCTCGTCCACTACCGCCAGATGCCGTTGACAACGCCAGCTCGCTTGAGAGAGGGGTTGCAGAACAAAAAGACGAAGGTGATGTTTTTTTCTATGATGATAATGACGACTGCGAACTTGTGGGCGACATCGACAAAGGTAAGGCGTCGTTTTGGTAGGCTACGGGAGCTCATTATCTCGCAGCGTTGGTACATGCCCCCCTTGCCATCGATCCAGCCATGCTGGAGGCAGTTGCTGCGACGTTTGCCCTCGACGTACCTCGCATCGCGCTCTTAGTGCTACCGGCGACGGCGGCCGTGCGGAAAATTATCTTTGAACTGCAACAGCTAGGCGTGAACGCACATCCGTTCGATCTGGTAGCGAATGAAGCTAGTCGTGCGCATGTTGTACCGCCGATAGGAGAACGTTCGGAGGAGAATCCGGCGCTGATTGTGGCGACCCTTGCAACCATCCGGGGGATTGATATCCCGGATCTGTCGCATGTTTTTATGCTGGGATTTCCGGGGTCAGGTGATGCCTACCTGCATGTTGCTGGCCGGGTGGGGCGATGCGGAAGACGGGGCAAGGTGGTGACCGTCCTGGAAGAGCGCAGGGAAGAGAGGGCGGGGAATAAGGTGGTGATGATGGATGAGCCCAAGAAGATGGGCATTCTTTTTTCACGAATCGGGATTCATGCCACTCGGCTGGAACACTTTGAGTAGTTGGTAGGCATGACGACTCTGAATTATCTGGTGATGAAACTCGGCGTGCCTGCGGAGGACGAGCAAGGTTGCGTGAAGGAAGTCGCCAACTCGGCTCACACGAGTAGCGGCTGACCTTGGCCTCTCCCAAGCCCCCTCTGGGCTCTCCCTTGCTCTCCCGCCAACGATGCCTCCCCTCCGCGCTTGGGCCGTTCTCTTCCTCTTCCTCTCCCTCTGCGTCGCCGCCCAGTCAAACACCACCTCGCTCAACTCGACCACAACCACGGCGCACTCCCCGTCTCCGACCGCAAATCTCACTACTTTCCTTGCAACAAGTTCGTATACCACAGCGATTGTCACTCAGTCTGGCACGCAGAACATCTCGTTCTCCACTGTCCTTCCTACCGTCTTCAATGTCACAAGCACTCTTCCAACTCCCACTGCATCAGCCTCGGCTACCCCTTCTCCAACTCCAATTGTCCTCGCCACCGAAATCACTCCCGCGTTTGGCGTCCTAGGTGCCATCCTCATATTAACAGGTCTACCGAGCGCGTTCTGGGGCCACAAGAACAGATGGTGCGCAGCTCTCTCCACTAGACGTGTAGTCGTGTCCAATCGCGATCTTTTAGGACTTCCTTCTTCCTCATCGGATTTTACTCCCTTTCGCTCGTTTGTTTCGTTCTCATCGTCAAGTTTGGCATTGTCCCAGCAGTTAACCCCCCAAGTAAAACACTCCAGGGCATGTTTGTTCTCGCGTGTTCCGTGGCTGGTATCATGGGCGGTGCCTTCACCATCTTCTTTTGGAAAGCCACCAAATACTTCATCGGCGCGTGGGGAGGCTTCGCGTTTGGTCTGTGGGTACAGTGTTTCAGGAATGGCGGCCTTATACCTTCCGTCGGATTGCGCTGGATATTATACATCGGTATGACCTTGCCCTATTTTTCATTTCGATCCTAACCCGTCCCTAGCGTGTGGGGTCGTCGCCTTTGTGCTCTGCACGATACCAAAGCTCCATTGGCACATGCTACTTCTAGCGACTGCTTTTGTCGGGTCGTCCGCCTTCATGCTAGGCGTCGATTGTTATACTACAGCTGGACTCAAGGAAGTACGTCACTTTTGTTGGTCCACTTCCTTTGGTTGCTTACATTTAATCAGTTCTACGTGTGGAATTTGGGTTTCAGTGATCTGTTCCCAAAATACACCGGAAACCACATTAAATTCCCCGTCTCACAGACCATGGAAATCGAGCTTGGCTTGATAGGTGCGGTCGCACTTATGGGAGGCGCAGTCCAGCTCCGTATCCTTCGTGTTCTCCAGAGAAAACTAAAAGAGATCGCCGAAGAACAAAGGCGCAGAGACGAAGAGGCCGAACTCAACGTGTCTGACAGGTTTGCGGAGCTTGCGAAAGAGAAAGCAGAGTGGGAGAATGACCACCCATCCCTTGGAACACATGCTCGATCAGGCAGCGGATACTCGAGCACACCTCTCATGAAGGAATTTCCGACGTCGGGGTCCAACGAGGGTCCTTCGTCCACATTTACTCTCATTGGTGGTCGTGCTCGGCGTGCTTCTGGCGTGTCCGATTTCATGGCAGCGCCAATGCCCGATGACGAATTCAAACGTTCTACGAGGAAAACGCAGCCCGCGGGAACTCTCCTCCCTCATTTAGATCTTGGGATCGGGATTCAAGATGACGTCCCGGCAGGTTTCATCGCCGATACAGAGCCGGACATTAGCAAGGAAGCAAAGGAAGCCCAGAGAGTTCAGATTTCCGCCGAGTTGAGTGAACTCGCCCGCAAGGAGGAACTTCTCGCCGAAATCCAGACTATCAGGCGGTCTATTGACGCGCTGCGGTCAGACACGCCTGGTCCAGATTCCGACGATTCTCGCTCACGCAAGGTGTCACTCACATCACGTCGAACTCTCAGTTACGACCTCGACAATGCTATTGGCCCCCGGACTCACACGCGGCCTCCAAGACAACCTGATCCGCGCGGTCGGGCAATGTCTATGGAACTGTCTAAGCTTATCGATGCACCTCCCCTCGGCGCCTCCATAAGCCGTCCCACGAGTGTGCCTTTGAAGGATGGCGATTGGGATGCTTACGTACGTGACCGTAAACTACTCCAGCCACCATCAGGTGTGACTGCACCTATTCCGACCACGCCCGTCTCTGCTACAATGCCCAACGCCCCACGTCCACCCATGCCTCAGGCAGTGACCGATGCCATCGTCCAACGCAAGCATCGTGAGAGCATGCTCGAAGTCAGCGGCAACGACACTACCCCCAAAGATACCTCGGATGAAGATCTACCTATCGCTGCTGCGCTTGCTGGTGTCCCAAGGATGCAGACGAAGAAATCACAAAACCGTCCAAATAGTAACATTCCAGCCGTGCTGTTGCAACCGCCTGGCCATGCTCCCGTCTATGACCAGCCTCCAACCAATACCACCCCCCACATCCTCACCCGTGCCCGCCCTGCCAGGAACTCCCCTGAACCAAATCCAAACATCCCTATTGTGTTACCCCCGTCGCGGTCTAAATCAGTTGCACAGGAAACTACAAACACGCCCTTCATCTTACCTCGTGGCAACGTCGTTGCCCCCGTACCCCAGAAGGCTGAACCACCGCGTGTTGCAACGTTTGAAGAACTTGAGGAGCGACATCGACAGAAGATGCGGGGGTTGCAAAACCCGATTACCCAGGCTGAAAAGGAATCTGCGGACCTTGCAGCAGCCAAGAGTCGTTGGGAGCGCTCAATGGCCATTGAACGGGAGGTTGTGAGCCGGCGCCAAGCGGAGAAAGCGGCCGAATTAGAGCGAGAGGAGAGAGTAAAGCGCAAGTCGGATGAGGGGACGGGTAAGCGAGGTTCGGGCATGGACACAGGTAGACCCGGCGATCGCAGCCCCAGCGCCAACGCCCTGAGCGCGGACAAGCTCGCCGCGATCGGCAGACCCAATGCGACGAGTTCCTCGAAGCGGCAGTCGATGCTGAGAGTAGAGGACTGGCAACGACATCAACACGACATAGAGCTTGGCGTCCGCCCGGAACCCAAGGGGGCTCGACAAGACTCTAGGACGGTCGCGAATGCGACTGTCCCGTTCCCTGGGCAAAGCCAGGTACGACAAGGGCAAAAGACGACTGGGCTTCGCCGTGACCCTCCTAGCTAGATCGGATGGTTGAGATGATGGACACCATATTTTTTTCACGACCTAGTTGGCATTTGAACATTCCCACTTATTCTAGTCTTTTTTGCATCCTCGAGGACCGTTGTAATACATGGTTTTCACGTGACCGGGGCCCGATTGTGGCTGAATTCCCACGGTTAGCACGTGTTGGTGTGTGAATTTGTCACATTGACTTTGAACGACTCTCAGGCTTTTCTCTTTTTTCCCACCTCCGTTCTCGATTCCCACAGCTGGCAGCCAACGTCGTTATCCCTGGCGGGAAACTGTTATGAGGACGTTCCATCCTTTCTCTTCCCCACACATCTCAATGCCAGACGCTGCTCACCTCGACGCTCATCTCCACCAGGCAGCGTCAAACAGCTCGTCTCCTCGGCCCCCCTCCCCGTCCCAGCCTTCCCTCGACATTCTGGTAAACACAACTCCCGCCGAACATATCTCCCACCAAACTACGCAGCAAATACCTCAAGTTAAATCTCAGCAGTCTCCCTCTAACAATGGCATCGTCAACCACCCTCTTCCAGCCATGGCCTCCGCTCCCCCCTCCATCCTTTCTAATCCCGATCCGAGCGCGTCTCTCCAGTCCATCCTTGTCGCGACTCACAAGGACCAATTACCTCCCGAGTCCCCCCTTCATCCCTGGGTCATCCCTCCTCCCCCTTCTCAGCTCTCCACCTCGCACCACATCGCGTTACTTCCCCAAGTAAGTCTCCCCGTCCAGCGCTTAACACGCGTCATAATTCACCCTTGTTGTGCGATAAGCCTTCGAGTAGCAAGAACAGCAAGCGTAAGCTCGACGATGGGGAACAGGGGGATCCCCACCCCAAAATTCGTCGTACTGTACGCGATCATGTCTCTCAGGACCCAGCGCGCGTCATACCGATGACCACAGTATTGTGTTTGCATGCTGCCGTTGCCCAAAAGTCGTATGGAAGCGAAAAGCGCTTCCTCTGCCCCCCTCCAATCGTCCACATTCAGGGACCGGTATGGCAGATGCGTTCTCAACAGCTCTCCATGGCCGTTGTGTCTGAGCAAGGAGAACGCTCCTTTGATCAGAAAACCTCTCTTGATAATAACATGACCGGCAGCTTCAAGTTCCTCCATGTCACTGGTACTGCCAAGGCCAAGAGCTTTACCCTCTCTCTTGATATCATGGATCCCCCTTCGGCCTCGGGAGAGGGCGGCGGCGATAATACTGGTGGCCGTGTTTGGGCATCGTTTGATTCAGCTCCTGTAACAATTATATCTAAGCCGTCAAAGAAGACAGCCAAGACGCGCAACATCTCGTCGTGCATTCTGGCTGGAGGTCCAGTTTCTCTTTTCAACCGTATCAACTCGCAGACAGTTCGCACCAAATACATGACCATTGACTCCGCCCAATTGTGTGCCAGTAACATCAGCTGGTCAGCTTTCAACGTAAATGTAGTTCGCCGACCAGAGGATGCCCCGCCAGTCCACGGTATGTTTTCACGTGACCTGAAAGTATTATGTTCCATTACTCACGATCACAATAAACAGGGGGCCATCAGGCTGTGACGTATGGTTGTGAGGTGGTCTTGTCCGACACAATTTCGGGAATTGCAACGTCGCCCCTCGTCATCCGCAAAGTAGATAAAGGACGGGTTTCTCCCGACGATGGCGGCCCCGTCAGTCAGATGCAAAAAATAGCACTGCAACGGGTCAATACCGATGGCTCGAGACATTACTTGTCAGCCGCAGGTCCCGTCCCCGGCCCGCCAGGAGTCGCACAGTCTACACCGGGGGTATCATCACAAGGCGGAACCCACCCCCTCATATTCGCATCACCTCGTGTCAGAGACGAGATGAAAGACGGTGTCCGAGTTCTTTCCGATGAGGTTGATGATTATCTGTGTTGGACGATCGTCGGCATCTGTACGCAGCTCGTGCTTCATTTATCAACACGCCTAGCTAATCATTGCTATTCACAGCCAAGTTCCAATACACGTTTTTCGATGCATTTGGCCAGAACAATTCGATACCCGAACTTCCTATTACGCCATTCCCGACTCTGTTTACGGCTCCAAACTATCACCCAGCCAATAATACTTTGGAACTCACTGTTTCCAACTTCTTTTATGAAGACGCGAAAACACGTACGCAGCAACCTCTCACAGTCTATCTTGGTAACATCGGCCCCCTTCACGCACGTTGCTTTCCGCCACATGCACCGGGACCCCTCACAAATATTTCGTACAGCAGTGGAATGCCGGGGCCATCATCTGAACTGACGGCAAACGATGGAACTGTGCAGGCTGTTCCATCCAACGTTTCTGCGGGGAGGTACCCACCAGTACATACTCTGGTAACTGTGGAGATGCCTCCGCTCGCTGAGGTTCTCAAAGCACTCCAGGAAGAGATGGCCTCCCCCAATGCGTTGAGCACCGATGGTGCGACAGCAGTAACTCATACGGCGCCGTCAGACGGGGACGGTGCCACGGTGGGGGGTCAAGTTGATGGAACAACTGGTGGCATCCCAACGGCCAACAATTCTCCGCATGCATCGATCGCTGGTCGAAGCTTGCCTATTCTATTTATCAGGGCCTCAGACGGGGTCGGCTACCATTCGGGGAGAACGATAGCCTGTGAGAATGTATTTCAATCCATGGATCTCAGTGGGATGGCACCTGGTGTTCTCACGCCAGGCGGAGCACCGACGGGGGATCCGGGATGGCTTGCCGCTGCCCAGGCGGCTGCGAGCGCGGAGGGAGGTTTGCACGGGTGGACAGTGAGGGTACTGTAAGGCTAACGATGGTTATCTTTTTCTTTTCCCCTTTGCTTGTTTCTGTTACATACGTTGTTGCTTCCTCGGCCGTTTACCGCCTAGTCCAAGGTGGATTGGTATATGTCGTAATGTTATCGCAGTAGTGTTGAATAGAGTACGGGGGTATCATTCTTATCTAATCCCGTCGACACGTTCGTGAAGCGGCCGCAATCGGCGATTGATAAAAGCGTAGGCTGCACACTGCCCCAGCGTGATTAACTTTGGTTTACGCAGGTAAGGCCATGATAATCTCCCCTTTCTTTTCGACCACCACCCGCCTTTCCCCCAGACTTGCTCAACGTTGTCCCCACCACAGGCACTTGAGCTCACTCACTGCCCCAACCAACAAGCCAAACATGTTCACCTACGACGGCATCCACTCCCAGCTCGAGTGGAACTCCACCCTTAGCCCTGCAAAGGCCCTTCAGCCAGTTCCAGAGACCAAGTTCCTTCGCAAGGTAGCCCACACCCCATCAGCTCACCATCCGTGACTTACACTCTTCCTAGACCGCCATCATCGCGACGATCGGTGCGATCTCCGACGCGCTTGTTTGTCCGATTCTCATGTCTTTGCAGGGCCCAACACAAACTCGGTCGACAAGCTTGCCGCACTGAGGCGCGCAGGTGTCAATGTTGGTGAGCCACTCCCCTGTTGATACGACAAGACTCTCCTCATCATCATGAACGCCAGTTCGCATGAACTTCTCACATGGCTCGTATGATTACCACCAAAGTGTCATTGACAACACCAGAAAGATGGTCGCGGGTGAGAACCTTTTTAGTACCGTACACTAACGGGCTGAAGTGCGCCCACAGCCGAGCCCGGACGTCCTGTCGCGATTGCTTTAGACACTGTATGTACCCCAGGTTGGGAAAAATGGATTAATCTCATTTTTCTCGCAGAAAGGTCCTGAAATCCGTACCGGCGTGATGCGGGACGGCAAAGATGTATGCATATATGCTGGTCACTGTTGGTCAGCAAGGTTTATTCCTTCTTCAGGCTCCCATCAAGGCAGGGCATGAGTTCATTATCACTACAGACGACAAGTACAGCGAGTCTTGCGATAGCGAGTGCCTCTGGCTTGATTATGTCGGTACTTTGTCGTCGACCAACATATTCCCGCTCATCGCCTCTTTCCATAGAAAAACATCACCAAGGTCACTGCACCAGGAAAACTCATCTATATCGACGATGGTGATTCTCTCGTGTCATTCGCTCAGTATATACTCACCTCTACCCAGGCATTCTGTCCCTCCTCGTTTTGTCCGTTGATGGCCCAAACGTCCGCGTTCGCGCACTCAACAACGGGACTCTCTCTTCTCGCAAGGGTGTCAATCTACCCAAGACAGATGTAGATCTCCCTGCTCTCTCTGAAAAGGACAAAAAGGATCTACTATTTGGCGTCAAGAACGGTGTTGACATGATCTTCGCATCGTTTATCCGCCGCGCTCAGGATGTCAAGGATATCCGTCAGATCCTCGGTCCCGATGGTGCCAGCATCAAGATTATCGTCAAGATCGAGAACGAACAAGGCGTAGAAAACTTTGACGAGATCTTGCGAGAATGTGATGGAGTGATGGTTGCTCGCGGTGACCTTGGTATCGAGATTCCCCCGAGTCAAGTGTTCCTGGCCCAGAAAATGATGATCGCAAAATGTAACATTGCTGGAAAACCTGTAATCGTTGCCACGCAGATGCTTGAGGTGAGTCTGACTTTTCCCTTGATTTGATTGAAAGCTCATCCGACTCTCCTCCAGTCCATGACAGTGAGCTGAACGAGTCTTCATTTGTATTGGTTCGCTAAACCCCTGTAGTACAACCCAAGACCTACGCGCGCGGAAGTCAGCGATGTTGCCAATGCTGTACTCGATGGTGCCGACTGTGTGATGTTGTCAGGAGAGACCGCGAAAGGAAGCTATCCTGTGGAATCAGGCAAGTATTTTACACGTTCAAGCCGAAGGTCATTGACTCAAGATAAATCAAGTGCTTATGATGGCTGAAACGTGTCTCCTTGCTGAGGCTGCTATCTGTTACCCACCTCTGTATGATGAATTGAAAGCAATCCAGCCCCGCCCCACGGAGACGGTGGAAACCGTGGCGATTGCCGCAGTTTCTGCAGCTTCCGAGCAGAATGCGAGTGCTATTCTCGTGCTGTCCACCAGCGGGAACACTGCTCGCTTGGTCTCCAAGTACCGACCTTTAGTTCCGATCATCACTGGTATGGTAGTTTCACGTTGAGGCAGTCATCGCATTGATGTGGCTCCCCGTCATCCAGTGACCCGCAACGAGCAAACTGCCCGTCAGATTCACTTGCACCGTGGCTGTTACCCATTCTGGTACCACGAACCACGTGGTATTGCGGACACACAGTGGCAGAAAGATGTAAGTTGCCGATCTGTAGAGCCCTTGGGTCTACTCTTAATATGCTTTACCCCAGGTCGACAATCGCATTCGTTTTGGATTGAAGAACGCGCTGGAATTGAAAATCATCAAGACTGGCACGACCATCGTCGCTGTCCAGGGATGGAAGGGAGGACTTGGACACACCAACACTCTCCGAATCCTCTCTGTCCCGACTGATCCCGCTGATCTTGAGTTGCAGCCCCTCGGAGCGGACTGAGTTAGCATAGAGTTTTTTTCGTTACGGTTGTCGTAGAAGTTTGTTGTGAATCAAATCCGATGCATCCCAAATTGGGCTCAAGGATAAAACCGAGTGTCAACATTCTTTCCTGCTTTGCCATGTCCTGACGCTCCTTCAAGCTGCATTCGAATCCATGTATCCATCTCCGCACGTTACCGCCCTCAGACGTGGTAGGTACACGCAACCCACCAACCCGCTCGCTATCCAAGAGAAAGAGGACACACGACTTGGTCTCCACACTCCAGGGTTAATTCCTCTCCCCGTTTCTGTTGCGCCCCGTCGAGTTCGGGTGAAGATAGCGAGCCACGCTTACGAACCAGCCATATCTCGGCTCAGCAGTAGAGGAATATTCACTCGCTGCAGTGCTCTCCTTGGGGGACTCTTCGCAGTCTGTGTCGTCCTAATACTCCTTGGCACAGAGGAAACAAACTGGAGCTCATCTTTCAGAGATTCGACCCTAGTGTTTGGCAGAGAAGAGCTACAGAAGATATGGCGTTGGGAGATCGATAGTGGTCATCATCCTAGCAACGCAAAGAGTGATTTTTTCCACCATTTTATGCACGTAAAGCTGATCTAGTGTATATTACCACCCAGTCCCAGAACAAATAGGGTTTACTGCTTCCATACTCAACCCTGCCTTGCCACCTGCCAGGGCGCATACGCTGGTTTCGCTGTTCACCCCTCCGAATGCTCCTATAATCACTACTGCTAGGGGCATCGGTCCTCAACGGACATACCATATAGTGCAAAGTTTTTCCCAAGGTCTTGACACAATTTCGTACCCGCTTAGACCAATCCCGGGTAGCATCGCGGACCTCGATGTAATACGAGAACATTGTAATTTCGCTAATGGGAAGGTAGGTCACATCCTCTCACTTTTTCAGGCCCAGAATCTGAAGCTAGTTAGTTCGTCCGTGATTGTCTTGAATTTTTACGAACTGGTGCTGGCCTGGATAACGGACGACGAATACGGCGAGGAAATTTGGACAAACTAAAGTATATATTCACAGAGGAAGGATCTAACGCAGGAGAGCTATATTTTGAGCATACTACCACCCCTCTGCTTCCGGCCGCATCTCCAACTGGACAATATGTCCCCAACACAGGTCTGCAGAAGAAAAGGCGTTCTTCGTGGGAGCCTCCCTTGGCCCTTTTCCCATCACGGAGCAGTCCTTCACATGACGTCCATGTGACTCCTTGTGATTCGCAATACCCGCGTCTTTTCCACATGTATTGGGCTGGTCCGTTCGATGACAAGCCGTATACGACCCTCCTTTCCTTCTTGTTCACTCAAAACCTTGGGCTCCATCTTGAGAACACTTATGAGTTAATATGCCACCCTCGCATTTGGGTTTGGATTAATCCCTACCCAGCAGCTGTCACCCCCGCAACTTTACCACCAATGGACATATATCGCTCGTTAAAGACTAACCCTTGGGCGGCACCCTTCCTACACCCACGCTTCAGGGATATTATCAAGTTCAAGTTGTGGAATACTACTGAACAGCTTGACAGTATTCCCGAACTTCGGGATGAATGGCGCTCGATGAACACTCTTTTCAATTCTGGGGGCATATCTGTTAGCATCCCTAGACCCAATTCGTTGTCAGGATCCGGTAACGGCATTGCCAGCCGTGTGGGCTCCAAGTCTGCAGCCTCGTATGACAGACTCTCGGTGATCCTGTCGGACATAGCTCGATTCATCGTCACCCATCGTTTCGGCGGTATCTACATCGATGCGGATACCATTTTTCTTCGCGACTGGGAAGAATTGTGGGGGTGGAAAGGGGCATTTGCCTATCGTTGGTCCTATCACGACTTTTATAACACCGCGGTGCTCCGTCTTAACAAGGGCTCTGCACTTGGGTCGTTCCTGTTCCGGACTGCCTTGAGAAACGGCTTTGATTTTCACCCCAGCTCGATTACTCGCTACTTGAAGGATGCGTACCTGTCACCGTTGTTGGCTCAACTCCCTGACGCGCTCTTTGATCCCGCTTGGCTCAACACTGAGGGGTTACAACATGAGCGCCCACCACAGCCCTTCTTTACCGCGTAGGAGACATTCCTTTTCCGTGGGACAAGAGGTGTTGATGCCCTTGTCTTAGCTTTTCGGATTTTTTCAATACGCCGCTACATCTGAGTGCTGCTCCTCTTGCGACCGGTTTTGATGGATTTTTTAAAGGCGCGTTCTCATATCACTTTCATAATTCGTGGTATGTACATGCCATCAATAACGTGAGTCGCTTTGACTAACTTGCCCGATTTTAGGTGGCGACCATTCGACCCGGCTCGTCACTGGCCTGATCTCGGGCCGCGTTTTGCGGAGGGTGAACGCGCTGCGAGGGCTGCGGCCGATCCCAACGCCGACCCGGACGACTTTACGGATGAAATTGAAGACGACAAGGTTGATCTTGACTGGGCTACTGTATTGAAACGGACATTTGAGTCGTATATTCGGGAGGAGCGCCCAAACATGTATGGGGAATGGCTTCGGTGGTAGTAGTTGCCGTCATATCTGCTGCGGAATATACAAATGAGGAAATGCTTTCGCGCGCGTATTCTCTGCGCAGAATTTTGTGCAACGCTTGGCTTATAACCGCGTCTGAATCTTGAAAAGCCTCGAAAGGCGTCCCCACGAGTCTCTGCCCTCGTCGCCGTCCTTGGGCCCATGGCGTCCTTCAATTATTTCTCTGTACCACAGCGTGCAAATGGCTACCCAGAGAAGGCACGTTTGACCAACGGCCTTCCAACTTATTCCTCCGCTGTCCAGGAGAAGATGCACAGACACACTCGCTCCATGTCCTGGACAGTTCCTGTGTCTGTACCAATTCCTGGCGCGCGCACTCGCAGACTGCGCCTCCTCATGCCAAATCCTACGCGCATGCAGCAGCTCGGCCTCTCGCGCTTCTGTCGGCGACGTGGACCCCTCATCATTTGCTTTCTCTTGATCGCCTCCGTCCTTTCGTTTTTCTCTTTTGCCCGTAGGTTCGTTCCAGAGGAGAAGCAGTGGACCCCCAATTTTGGAGAGTCATCCACCCTTGTCTTTGGTAGAGAAGACATTCAGCGTATCTGGAAATGGGAAATTGCCAGTGGCCACTACCCTAGCAAGAGGGAGAGTAAGTCATCCTAATGCATTAGCACTCTCTTGCGTCTTAATGAGCCATCAGTTCCGGAACAAGTCGGTCTGACTTCTCCACCACTAAACCCTGCCCTGCCTCCGCGAAAAGTACCCACCATCCCATCACGGTTCAGGCCACCCCCTGGCCCTGTAGCTACGACGACACGGGGGGATGGCCCACGTCGTGTTTACCTTGATATCCACAGTCAGCCGCCAGACGTTGCATATCCCCCGCGTCCTGTTCCGGGTACAGTTGCCGATCTAGATATTATTATGGAGCAGTGCGATTTCTCCCACAATAAGGTATCTGTTCTATCTACATGATCTCTGTTACATTCATCATTGTGCGCATAGTATGTTCGTGATTGCCTCGAAGTTCTCCGCCTGGGTGGTGGTCTAGACAACGGCAACCATCTGAGAAGGGGCAAAATGGATGAATGGAAATACATTTATATGGAAGAAGGTCGCGAAAACTTTACGGAACCCGCGCAAATATCGTTGGCAAATGTGATTGCACCACGTCCCGCGGAATCTGCTGGCGTACAGGATCCCAACGCTGGCCTCACGAAGAAGCGTGGGGTCGAATGGGAATCTCCGTTACCCCTCCGTCAAGCACTACAGCATGTCCCCTACTCCAGTCTCCCGGCGCCCTGCGATCCAGAAAACCCCCGCCTTTTCCACATGTTCTGGACCGGACCTTTCACCGATAAGCCATATCTCGCACTTTTGTCTTTCTTGTTCACGCAAAATCTTGGACTCCACCTGAAAGAGAACTTGGAACTGGACGTTTGTAGACCAGAGTTTTGGTTATGGATCAACCCTGGTCCTGCAGCCTCTGTTCCTAATCCTTCGGCCCTCACCGACATGTTTGAGCAGCTCAAGACAAACCCGTGGGCAGCTCCCTTCTTACATCCCAGGTTCAAGGATGTTATCAAGTTTAAGCTCTGGAACACTACCGACCAACTCGATGGCATTCCCGAACTCAAGGATGAGTGGCGGGAGCTCAAGGAAACCCTATTTAATTCTGGTGGACATATTATCAACGTTCCTGCTGATCGACCCAAAAATGCCGAGGTTTCGGCGACGGTTAGTTCAGATAACAGCACCGATGCCCCTAAATCATCGCCCGTTAGCAACGACAAGTCCGACGAGGATGACATGCTTAATCGCACCGGTTCCAAGTCTTCGTCATCATATGACCGTCTTTCTGTCATCCTATCCGATATGGCCCGGTTCGTTTTATGCCACAGGTTTGGCGGTATCTATCTGGATGCGGATACAATCTTCCTGCGGGACTGGGAAGAGCTATGGGGATGGAAGGGGGCGTTTGCATATCGGTGGTCACGCCTGGAGAAGTACAACACGGCGGTACTTCGTATGAACAAAAACTCTGCCCTCGGGTCGTTCCTATTCCGCACCGCCCTTAAAAATGGACTGGACTTCCACCCCATGACAGTTTCCCGATACACCAAAGACGCACACCTTGAAGGCCTGCTTTTACGCCTTCCTGACGCTCTCTTCGACTCTGCCTGGCTTAATACTGAGGCTTTCCAACGTGAGAGACCACCCCAGCCATATTTTACCGAGTAAGTAGCATTATACCCCATGAGGACTGACATTTCTGATTAGCATGTAATAGGTTCTCCGACTTTTTCAATACACCTACGCAAAATAGCGCAGCACCACAGGCTCTCGGTTTTGGAGGTTTCTTCCGTGGGGCCTATTCATATCATTTCCATAACTTTTGGTAGGTTTTTTTTTATCAAGTTCAGTTGCATTGAGTGAACTGGTATACCTAGGTGGAAGCCATTCGACCCTTCACGAAATTGGCCAGACCTAGGACCGACGTTCTCAGCTGGCGAGAGAGCTGCACGTGCTGCCGCAAACCCGGATACAGAACCTGATGAATGGGTAGATAGAGTCGCTGACGATAAACGGGACCTTGATTGGGCGACAGTCCTCAAACGAACCTTTGAAGCATACGTTCGTGGTGAACGGCCAAACATGTACGGAGAGTGGCTTCAATGGTGACGATTTACCGGGGTTTCACTAGCGATCTTTACCTGTTGACAATCTACTTACTCCGATATTCAACCCTACATTTTCATGAATACGCATACCGTACATGCACACAATTTGCATTCACCGTTATTGTTGGATTAGAAATCCCTCTCCAGTGCGAACTGTGACAATATATACCAACTTTCTGATGATCTTTATTTTCTTGTCCTATACTTTTCACGTTTAATTCATTCATCAAGGACCTGCACTTAGGATTTAGCAGTACTATCTACGTAGGACATATCTAATGCTTCTCTTAACAGCACAATCGAAGGTGTAAACTGGGCGAGGCCGAGGCATTACGACGCTTGAGCTCTTTTTGCTTGGGCGGCAGCGATGCTGACCTTTAATTCTGCGATGACCTTCTCAGGACTGGGAGCACCGAAAATCGCAGTCCCCGCAACAATGACGTTGCTTCCTGCACACGCATATTTTTGTTCAGACACGTAGCAAGGTGATCAACCAAAGACAAACCAGCATCAGCGCAGACGCCAACTGTCTTTGGACCAACACCACCGTCTACCTCGATATCTTTGTCGGGGAATCGGGCCCGAAGCTCGGCGACCTTTGGAACACAACGCTCGATAAACTTTTGACCCCCACGGCCTAACAAGGTTTCATGTGCGGTCCATCATCTCCGGTAGACGTGTACGACTCACCGGGATATACAGTCATGACCAAAAGCATATCTGCAGCGGCACCGATCTCATCTGTGATAGCTGTAGATAGTGTATCGGGTGAGATTGCGACACCGGCCTTCATGTTGCGCGCATGGATAGCACGGATAAGAGACACGGCGTCAGCTTTGGCGTGTGAGTACGCATACAGACTGAACAGAATGCGGGCATACACGTTGCTTCGATGTGGAAACAGTACAGCGAACCGCCAGCGTCGGCAATGTCGTTGACCCACTGAGGACGAGCCGACGTTACTCGTGTGTGGTACCTTGCACGGCATGTGCGTACCTTTTCGGGCTGCGCGACCATCATGTGGCAATCCATAAATATTCCAGGTACCCCCTTGGATACGCACGAAAGTACGGGCGCGCCTGAAGCGGTCATCAGGATGGATGTTTTCTGTGGAGCGGGGACAAACCCATGGTGATGTTTGGCACAAAGTGGCTGTAGGCTGTTCAGCACGTCAGAGAGTGTGATGTGACAAGACGCACCCATCCATGACATCTGAGCGAGGACGATGTAGTTAATCGGTGACCCAAGGAGATGATGCCAAGACAAACCCATATGTAGCCATTCTGCACCACCTTTGATCATCCTCTTGCATTCTGCGGTAAGCTGACCAAAGTCAGAGGCGAGCACGGACGGGGCGATGATGGGGCGGGGCATGAGAGATTAGATCGCTCCACAGTTTAGCGTTTGCATTCAATCTACGAGACTTGCCTAATTCGGACTGCAAGTTGGGGCTATGCGACAGTTGCAGCAAATAATTTATCTCGAACGGTGCTCAGTTGCGCTCGGCTGTGTTGGGATGATACAGGTACAGCTGAGAGGGCACCGCTCCATCCGCTTTTTTCACCTTAAAATCACCTTTTCCACCCTCCGTCGTCACTATCATGCACGCCCTTGTGGTATTCACGTCCATCTTCCTCGCCCCGGCGGCGGTTAGCTACGCTGAGCCCATCCAACCCAGAGGTCGGTGCAAGCAGGACATCATCGTGTATGCGCACTAATTCTACGACCTCAGACGAACTCAGCAGCATTGTACAGTCCTTGACATCCGTCGTGGGATCTGCCTACACTCATGGAACCGCCGCGGGTAAGCAAGCAACGATCGGTTTCATAGCTCGGCGTTTATTTCCGGGCAGCTGCTTCTTATTACACTGATGGCCTCAGTGCCGCCTCGGTCGGTATCCAGGAGGGTCTTTCAGATGGTATGGCTCTACATCATTCTCTGTAGTATGGCTCAAAGTGATATCAGCCTCAACTTGGCTCACTGCCCATTCGCAAACCAGTGGCATTTTTGCGACCGCTACGAGTACGTAGATCATCAAATTCCTCGTGCTGACTTGGCAAACTCATCCTCTTTTAGCCATCGGTGGGGCAGCCGAGAGCATAGTGATATCTGTTGGTGGTCCTGCAATCACTCTTGCGGCGAGCGGCGGCGGGGTTGTTACTTCGTTTGCGGGTTCGCAGTTCACTGTGACCACAAGCCCGACCAGGTAGGGAAAATCTCTAGTCAAAGGAAACTGGCTGAGTCAATTTGCAGTACTTCGAACGCTGCTATGAGCGCACACTCCGTCTCCCTGACGGCCCCGCCAATGCTTACTGCGCTAATTACTGTGGTTGGTGGCACACTGTTGGGCGCTTGGTTGACATACTAGAGTAACCAACGAAATTCTAATGGATCTTGCTAGCTCAAAAGTGGGCATGTTGCTGGAGATATATTATTGATACTATTGGACTTGACCCTGGTTGGACTGCCACATTCATGCTGAGGCTGTCCTGACAATGTACTGGAGCTCGAACGATACCACTTGCCACGGGAAATATCAAGGTCCGAGACGGAGTGGAACGGAATTGAATATTCTAGGTTGAATCACTCGTCCGTCTTGTCCATATCCTTGTTAAACTAAACAACATTAAAAGTTCGCGTCAGAGATAAGGACAGTGCTTACTTTTGAGTTGAAGAATAGGGAGTTGTTGCCCCACGGGAAGGGCTTGACCCTGCGGTTGAGGTACGGATATGGGGGAGGTTGCGGCAGAGTGCCATTGTTTTCCTCTATCAAGGGCTCCTCATGAGCAGCATGTTCTGACTCCACATTGTACACCCATGCGCAGGTGACGAAGGCTGGCGAAGAGCATGAGCGGAGAAGATCAAGGTAGAAAGGACGTACTGGCAGGAAATGCAACATAGAAGCTAGGAAAAAGGTGAGCGACAAGAAACCCAGCGTGATTGGAGACATGCCTGATTTTGCGCCAGAGATCGGTAGTGTCTGCGGGAAACTGAGAGGAGAGTGGGCTGAGAGGGAATACTACACACGTGCGGCGTGGTCCCGAAGTGCGTTGAGCTTTACAAAGTAATCTGAACCAGCTGAGGCGTTTGTTGCGAGGGAGCGGGCGAGGCGGGGAACGGCGCGGCGGGCGATGAGGGACATGTTGGACGATGGCTGGCAGAGACGAGTCGGGTCGGGAACGGAATGGGCAGTTGAATCTCCGATAATCTCCGCTTAAAATGGTAGGTTAGTGATGGTGACGCGTCGAATATGGACACTGTCATCATTCAATGGTCCTTCGTGCTCAGTCGTCCGCTGCCGGTGTGCTTGCCCTTCTTTCCGAACCGGACCCTGCGTTCAAGCAGCATGCCATCTCTGCACTACACCCACTCGTGCCCCAGTTCTGGGCAGAAATATCAGAACACATCGCACCCATGTGTGTCTATATCTTCTCTCTCTTCGTCTTACTCACATCCGATACAGAGAAAGCTTGTATGAGTCTGACCAGTTTCCCAAACAAGCCCGCGATCTTGCCGCCTTGCTCGCCAGCAAGGTATATTACTACCTGGGTGAGTATGACGAGGCCCTCTCGTTCGCTCTTGGTGCAGGCAGCGCGTTTGAGGCAGAGGCTCGTGACCATAGCTCAGAGGAATACGTGGAAACAGTTATCTGTGCGTTTCGCGTCTCTTTGCGTTTTACACACCCGCGCCGATAATCATCTATTATCCTAGCCAAAGCCATAGACAGATACATCTCCCAACGTTCAGAAGAGGCTGTCACGGGAACAAAGATCGATCCTCGGTTACAGTCCATCATAGAGTCTATATTTCAACGCTGTATAGACGAAGGAGAGTATAGGCAGGTGCATTTTGCTCTCGCCGCGGATCCATACCTTTCTGTTCATCCTGGTGCTCTTAGGCGATCGGCATTGCTCTTGAGTCTCGCCGCCTCGACGTGATTCCTCGAATCTATGACATTACCCATGACGTGTCACTCGTGTCCTACGCGATGGAAGCAGTTCTTGATACCGGATTCTCCCTCTTGTACCGTGATCAGGTTCTCAATTTTCTACTCCCGCTCTTCCCTGCGCCATCTTCAAAAACAAAGTCTTCACATATTCACTCGCTCGCTCGCCTCCACGTCACGCTCAATAACGCTTCTCTGACCGTGCCATTATTGACATCACTGGTACCCCAAGAAAGGCTGTTGGCATATCAGTTTGCGTTTGATTTGGCTGAAGGTGGTACAAGGGATTTTTTGGAGGGTGTCCGGAAGCAATTACCGGAAGGAACAGAGGCTTGTCCTTTCCCTTTCGTATGACCGCGGCTCTTTCGTGATAACCACGCTAAACAGGAAACGAAGAACGTATTCGACAAGCTCCGTAACATACTTGGTGGACAGGAGTCCGTTAAACTTTACCTCGAGTTTCTCAAACGAACGAGCAAGGTGGACATGTTGATTTTGAAGAACAGTAAGGTAATTAACATTCACAGGACAGATTTGATCAGGTGACTAATTTTACTAGGAGTCTCTCGAGCCTCGTTCGTCAATATACCATACCGCCCTTACACTGCAGAACGCGTTCATGCATGCCGGAACGACATCGGATGTATTTCTAAGAGAAAATCTCGAATGGCTGGGTATGGCTACGAATTGGGCAAAGTTCTCGGCTACAGCTGCTCTTGGAGTCATCCATAAGGGATACTTCCAGGAAGGCATGAATATTCTTGGCCCCTACCTCCCTCAGAATGGCGCTGAGAGTCAGATCCAGGGAGCTGCGTATTCAGAGGGTGGAGCTCTTTATGCGTTGGGGTTGATTAACGCCGGCTGCAGCGACGGGCAGACAATCGAAAACTATCTTCGAGAAACTCTGAAGAACGCACAAGGTGAGATAGTGCAACATGGTGCTGCTTTGGGTCTTGGGATTGCCGGCATGAGTGGGCGCAGCTCTGATGCGTATGACGACCTAAAAGAAACTCTTTTCACCGATTCTGCCGTTGCCGGTGAGGCTGCAGGGTATGCCATGGGCCTTGTGATGCTGGGTTCGGCCAGTCAAACTTGCGCTGATGAGATGATCGCCTACGCTCGTGAAACCCAACACGAGAAAATCATCCGCGGCTTGGCTATAGCGCTTGCGTTTGTATTCTATGGTCGGCAAGAGGAGGCCGATGAGACCATCCAATCGCTGTTGGCTGAGAAGGTGGACAGTTTCTATCTCCCGATGCCATATCTAGCCAACATAACTTATACAGGACCCTATTCTGCGGTATGGCGGTGTTTACACCCTTGCGCTCGCTTATGCCGGAACATCAAATAACGATGCGGTCCGCCAATTGCTACATATTGCCGTTTCGGATACGTCGGACGACGTGCGGCGAGCGGCCGTCACTTCACTTGCGTTCCTTCTCTTCAAGAACCCTGGTCAAGTGCCTCGGATAGTTCAACTTCTCAGCGAAAGTTATAATCCCCATGTCAGATGCGGAGCTACTCTGGCACTTGGTATTGCGTGTGCGGGTACTGGGATGCAGGTGAGAACACCGTCCGAAGTGGTTTAGGATCTTAATCCTTGCGCGCGTTACAGGATGCCGTGGAGATTTTGGAACCAATGACCAAAGATGGGGTGGATTTTGTCCGTCAGGGTGCATTTATTGCTCTCGGAATGATTCTCGTACAACAATCTGAAGCGTCATCTCCATCCATGTCGTCCACGCGCGCGCTCTATACGAAGGTTATTTCTGACAAACACGAGGATCCCATGGCACGCTTTGGTGCAGCCGTAGGCCAGGGACTTATTGACGCCGGAGGCCGCAATGTGACCATCAGTCTACAAAGTCGGGCAGGCAGCCGAAATACCAACGCCATCGTTGGCATGACACTGTTTTGTCAGTTCTGGTATTGGTACCCTCTCGTACACTGTGCTTGCCTTGCGTTCGAGCCTACGGCTATCATTGGCTTGAATGAAGACTTGAAGGTTGGTGAATAAATTACACGAACTGCCAATGCCAACGATATTACAGGTGCCGAATTTCGAATTTATCTCTAACGCCCGGCCAAGTCTGTTTGGCTATCCAGCACCAGCAACACCGCCAAAGAGGGAGACAGCAGCGAAAATGGCGACTGCTGTTCTCTCGACCACGGCGAAGGTAAAGGCGAGAGAAAAGCGAAAGGCGGCCGCTGATTCCGATGCTATGGAAACTGTGAGTAGAAGATTGGTTTGAGTGGTCAGCGTTGCCAACCTCCGGACAGGATGAAAAAGTAGACTCAAAAAAGGACGTGGACAGCGACGTGAAGATGGAAGACGTCACCAACGGATCGGACGAGTCCAAGGCGAGCCCCACGAAGCGAAAGGCGGAGCCCAACTTCGAGAGGGTTGCAAACTTCTCGCGTGTGACGCCGGCTCAGCTCAGCTTCATCAGCTTTCCTACCGATGGGCGGTACCAACCAGTCCGCCCAGCCTCTCCTTATACTCCGGGAGTAAAAGGGAGGGCCACGCCCAGCGGAGTAAAAAAGGGAAACGGACCATCGGGTTTGTTATCGGAACGATACGCTGGCGGTGGAGGCATTTTGATACTAGTGGATGAACGGCCGGAGGAAGAAGCCGAGTTGATAGACCTTTCTCCGCCTCTCCCTGTTGTGGTGACGGCAAACGGCAGTGCAGTACCAAGCGGAGACGGGGCGACAGAGCGGAACCTGCATATTGCGCTGGACGAAAACACAGGAGATGCTGATCCCCCCGAGCCGTTCGAAGTAAGTTATCATAAAATGAAGAGTGCATGGTCTGACTGTATACTGCAGTATGCGTTCGAGGAGGAAGGGTAGATGCATTTCATAGTTTAGCTAGCCAACAATCTACTGTACTTGATGCTGTGAGCGTGATGTCACGGATTGTGACAGAGTGGCTGATAAGGTCCTGCAACGTTTTGAACAGTGACGCGACACCTTCTTTCCTCTCACCACCAATGGAGTCCCGCACAATGGAACACCGCAGAGCCAGTACGTTCCCTCGCGTTCACCTCGTAACGCAGCTCACAGCACGCGCACCCGCTCAGCCTATAAAAACAAGGGTGGCCTAAAACAAGACGATCTTCGACGTCGTCGCGAAGAGCAGCAGGTCGAGATCAGACGACAGAAACGCGAAGAGAACATTGCGAAGAGGAGAAACTTCCTCCCCACCTCCACTGTCGACTCCGATGATGAGACCACCGGCAGAGACTGGGAGCCACCAGTTCGTGTTTACCCTCCAAGTGGCGGCTCGCACTAACATGATCTTAGCTTGCAGATGAGATGATTTCGGGCGTCTTCTCCGACGATCCAGATCGTCAGCTCGACGCGACAACAAAGTTCCGTAAATTGCTTTCCAAGGAGAAGAATCCGCCCATCGAAAAAGTTATCGAATGCGGCGTTGTTCCACGCTTTGTCGAGTTTTTGAGAAATGGGCAGTCCATGCTTCAGGTACGTGGTCCCTTTTTCGCCCCCTATACAGCCGCTCAGCCTTGCTGTAGTTTGAAGCAGCATGGGCTCTTACAAATATCGCCTCTGGGACTGCCGAACACACACAAGTCGTGATAAACGCCGGGGCTGTTCCCGAATTCATCAATCTCTTGTCATCTCCTGTGCTTGATGTTCGTGAACAAGCCGTTTGGGCACTCGGGAATATTGCAGGCGACAGCCCGCATTGCAGAGACTACGTTTTGCAACAGGGTGCTTTGCGACCCTTGTTGACCCTTTTAAGTGAAAACCACAAATTAAGTATGCTCAGAAATGCCACCTGGACCTTAAGCAACTTTTGTCGAGGGAAAAACCCTCAGCCAGAATGGGAACTGGTAAACGGTATATTCTTTTTTGCCTACCCCATTCTGATGTTCGCAATAGATCTCGCCCGCTTTAACTGTCCTGACCAAATTGATTTACTCGATGGACGATGAAATCTTGATCGATGCATGTTGGGCCATTTCCTATCTATCGGATGGTTCAAACGACAAGATCCAAGCTGTGATAGAGTCTGCCGTGTGCAGGAGATTAGTGGATTTACTGATGCACAGTTCGACTGCGGTTCAGACCCCTGCTCTGCGTTCCATTGGAAACATCGTCACTGGAGACGACCTTCAAACCCAGGTTGTTATCGCTTCTGGTGCCCTCCCCGCTCTTTTGTCACTCCTGTCGTCTCCAAAGGAGGGAATCAGAAAAGAAGCTTGCTGGACTATCTCAAATATCACTGCCGGATCACCCCCTCAGATTCAGGCCGTCATTGATGCCAACATTATTCCCCCCCTCATCAATATCCTTCAAAACGCTGATTTCAAGACTCGCAAGGAGGCTTGCTGGGCAATTTCCAATGCGACGTCTGGAGGACTTCATGAGCCTGCTCAGATACGTTATCTCGTTACCCAGGGTTGTATTAAGCCTCTCTGCGACCTGCTCACCATGATGGATAACAAAATTATCCAAGTCGCCCTCGATGGTCTTGACAACATTCTTAAGGTTGGCGAGGCCGACAAACAGACGAATGGTCCTGGGGCTGTGAATCAATATGCTCTTTATGTCGAGGAAGCTGGTGGCATGATCACTATCCACAACCTTCAATCACACGACAACTTGGACATCTACAAGAAGGCGTTCAATATTATGGACAAATACTTCCCCGACGAAGAAGAGGTGGATGCTGCCATCAGTGCACCCGCCGTCGACGCTTCTGGTGCTTACGCAGTATGTGTGCTATCCATTGTTTGTCTACGAAAGACTTACTGGCTGTTAGTTCCATTCTGATATCAGCGCACCACAAGGAGGTTTTAGCTTTGGACAGCAGTGACCGTCCATTGGATCTTGTTGTCCCCAGCGTGATTCTCTTTTTCCCATCATTTCACGAACGCCATGTAATGTTTTATCAAGAGGTCCAAACTGTCCTTCTTTCGTGCACAACACTTTTTTCTTTTCTTTTGCTTCGCGACGAGCAATGTAGGAGCCCTGGATAGGTCGTATTAACATGCGTCTAAAGGACGCTACATCACCCCGGACGAGTAGTAGATGGATGACTGTATAGCAGCGTGTTATCGTAGCGGAGGTGATAATGGACGAATGGCTGGCTGTATTTCTTGTACTACGACCACCACCAATGAGCTCTCAAATCCTTCCACTGGGCAAGTCTGCTGGTCGAGCACGGGCATTGCACACATGACGCTTCTTTCGCAGAGCTGATCGACAGATGTATTGGATCGCGGATTTGGGTGATCATGAAAAGCGACCGGGAGTTCACCGGGACACTCCTAGGGTTCGATGACTTTGTCAGTACGTTGGCCCGTCTCTCGCTCTCGATCCTGTTCAACGCTCGATTCTAGACATGGTGCTGGAGGATGTCACGGAATAGTGCGTGCGTTCCCCACACACACAAGCGATCGCTCAGCTTGGGTTCCTTCAGCGAGACCACACCCCAGGGCCGGAAAAAGACACAACTGGCGCAGACGCTGCTCAACGGGAACAACATTTGCATGGTAGGTACTACCAGACGCCTCTCGGGGCGGGCGTTCACCACACGCGTAGCTGATCCCGGGGAGTGCTGGTCCAGAGTAGTAGTACTAGCGTATTGCCAAATAGTCACATACAACCTTTACACTTTGCTTTTACCATCGCAATGCCCGTTCGCATTCGGATGGCCATGCACGGCCGCAAGCACAACAAGATATTCCACCTGGTCGCCATAGACCAGCGCAAGCGTCGTGACGCGAAACCGGCGGAGTTGTTGGGCATATACAACCCTGCGCTCGTGCCGGGCACGACGCACAAGACGGTGCATTGGAGCGTAGACAGGATCAAGTACTGGCTGGGGGTTGGGGCCGTACCCAGCAAATCGGCGGTGCGGTTATTGGAATGGGTGAGTGCGATGTATGTCCCATGCACGCTTGCTGAGATGCCTCCAGGGTGGTATTATCCCCCCCGACTCAAAATACCATCCCAGAGCGCTTGGACCTGAGACTGCAGCTGCCTTGGGCTCCGTCTCGCCGACACAGAGCGCACCATTGTAGACGCGTGCTCTGCAGATTATACATATCCCCATCGCTCTACATGCCGTACGCACCATTAATGTAGCCCCGTTTGCAGAAAAGCACAAATCTCCTCATGCCCCGCGATGTGGGCCAGTTCTACCCCCGTCAGATCGTCTGGATCCTAGAATTGGAATGAGCGTCGTATCCGCGGGGGTACAGACAGACAGACCTTGATCGTTGCGTCTGCGCCATGTCGGATGAGTACTTTGACCGCGGGCAGGTTGCCTCTGTCGCACGCGAGATGGAGCGCCGTGTACCCCTGCAAAGACATGTCAGGACCAAGTCGAGGACAGGGTGACATCGCACATATGCATCCCGCTGGTCGACCACCGACGCGTTCTCTGCGAGCCACCGCGTGATTCCGTCCACGTCCCCTCGAATGGCGGCGTCGTGCAACACCTGTCCTCCCCCGTCGTCGTCGCCCGGGGCTGCCATGGCGCTGACCGATCCGCCCATCCCACCGCTACCCGCCGCGGGCGAGCGCGATACGTGGATGCCCAAGTCCTCGTCCCATACTTCGCCCTCCTCGCGCGAGGCGCTCGTCGCCGTGCCTGGCTCCCATCCTAGCTCGCGTGCCATCTCGAGGTACCTTTTCTCAGCCTCTACACGGTACTTGGCGTACTTCTTCCCAGCGCTGTTCCACGCATCCCATTTGGCGCGGCCCGTCAGGTCAAACAGCGAGGGCCGCGCGTTTGGGGGCACTGGTGCGACGGTCAGATACTTGTATAGTCCGTACAGCTGTCAATGCACAACGCCCAGTCGTCAGGAGCTTGTCACCGCCAAATAACGGACTTGGACCTCAAGCTTTGTGGTGTTCGACACCTTGGCGAGTGATGGCGCTGACGCCAAGTACGCTGCCGCTTCCGACAGTGCTGGCGATGGATCCATGACAAGGGAAACGTCTATATTATATAATCCATCCAGTCTAAGCTAAGGTATCTATGCGAGTCCAGCAGCCTTCATTGCCTGGGGGACATGTTAGCAAACAGCCATCATCGATGCCCGCAATACTGACCTCGAGCATGGATGCACCAATCTGAGCGGGACTGTCGGTGACAATCGCGCCCGCCCTCTCCAGAGCGGCAACCTTGTCAGATGCAGCACCTTTACAAGCGATCATCAGGACGCGTCATGTTTGACTGGCCTATCACTTACCCTTGCCGCCAGAGATGATGGCACCAGCATGACCCATACGACGCCCTGGTGGCGCAGTGCGACCTGCGATAAAGCCCACAACCGGTTTTGGATTCTTGCGTGTCTTGTTGAATTTTTCCAGGTACTCGGCAGCTTCTTCCTCCATTGACCCTCCAATCTCTCCAATGATGACAATACCTAACCATATGAGCACCACTCTGGGCAGCAAGACACGGGCCCACCTTGTGTCGCATCGTCCTCGAGGAAGACCTTGATGACATCAACGTGTTGCGTCCCAGGGAATGGATCACCGCCAATGCCGACGCACAACGATTGTCCGAGCCCCGCACCCGTCGTCTGCGCGACAGCCTCGTACGTCAGCGTACCAGACCGCGACACGATGCCTGCATGAAGATATCGCCACAGTCGTACACACGTTGTGCAATGAACGCACCGATATTGCCTGGCTTGTGTATGTGTCCGGGTTGGATACCCATCTTGCACCCGAGCGGGTTAATGATCCCCGGGCAATTGGGACCGACGAGACGCGATTTCGACTGGCTCTTGAGCGCGTTCATGACCTGGGCCAAAATGTGTCAGAGCCAGACAGTGCCAAAGACAGTGCACACCTTGATCTCGTCTCGTTGGGGTATGCCCTCGGTTATACAGACGATCAGGCCAATTTCGTTTTCGATGGCCTCGATGATGGCATCAGCGGCAGTGGGCGGTGGGACGTAGAGCACGGTGGCGTCTGGGCTTGTCTCTCGCACGGCCTGTGACGGGGTTGAGCCGAGAGCGCGGGATGCAACGGCCATCGTACCTCACGAACGGAGCCGAATACTGGCAGCCCGAGATGTGTCTGGCCGGCTTTGTTGGGAGATACGCCGCCCACCATCTTGGTACCATACGCCAACGCTTCTTTTGCATGAAAAGTGCCCTGTAGCGGATCATGAACGGCTTGTTATTACACGTACGGGCGAGCGCTTCTTACTGTCTTCCCTGTGAAACCCTGGCAGAGCACTTTGGTGTCTTTGTGGATGAGCAGGTTCTGGATGGTGTCCGCATAGCCTTTCCGTGTCGCGGACGAAGAGAACAGGCGACAATGGGCTGGGCGAGTGACAAGTCAGCCTCGCACAAGACAGCTCCAAGTAGAGTCACATACCACCCGCAGCGAGTGACTGGCCAGCGCGACGAAACATGATGGATATGGGACAACTCGGAATAAGGCACTTTTCGGTCCGTGAGAAAGCGTAACTGCCAATAAACAAGTACACAAATTACATGCTAATCCTCGTCGCTACTCTAGCGGTGCAACCCGTCGACGGTCCCGAGCTTTGCGGGAGGCTCGGTGAAGACTAAGAACACTATACTTGACCTTATCATACTGCCCGGTATTGGTGGCACTGAAAACATCGCATTCAGAACCGGCACGACCACCAAAATAAGAACCCACTTCGTCACGTCTATCATGAACTGCTCCTTGGCCTCATTTGGCACAGAAGACGTCGGGAGTTGTTGTAATACTGGTGGTAGCCACGTCAACAACTGTGAGGAAAAGGCGACGGCCATGGAACGGAAGATTGAGACGACGGTGGAAGTGGATTCTTCGGGAAAGTCTCCGACGAGGCCACCGAGTAAATAGCCAACGAATTCAAACCCTTCCTTTGCCACAACCGCCTTGATTGCGGTTGCGTACACAGTATGTTTTGTCGATTGTGCCGATGATGGAATAAGGCACTCATGGGTTATAACAATGCGGAAAAAATCCAATGTTGCAAAAATAAGATCTGAGTGAATGAGTGTAAGAGCTGCCATAGAAGCACGAAATGCCAGTGGGAATGCGGTGGACTGGAAAATGGCATCTGGGACTACTTCTAGCAACTGCAAAAGCAGTTGAACATAGTCTTCCAAAACTGTGCCATGGCGTTAGGTTCATCCGAGGTATAGACGGATGCTCTCACCATCCGGAAGGTCTCTTGGCGCCTTGGACTGTAAGAGACTGACAATTTTATTTGTCGACCGCTCAGACAAGGGTACAAAAGCCGTTTGCAGAGCAGGGTTAGTTTCCCGACCGAACCTCCCCACAAGTTTGCCCGCGATCCACAAGAAGGCGGAGAAGCCAGTAGCCTCAAACGACGTAATCAGACACGACAGGACAGCAGGTGCGACCTGCAGAGTCGAGTGGCCAAATAGCGTGACCCCGTGTCGGAGAACGCGCGTGGTTCGTTCAGCAGTCTCGTAATCAAAAGCGTACTTGGAGATAAACCTTTCGAAGATGGGCCAAATTTCCTGGCAGGTATTCTGACAGGTTACAGGCAACTGATCACCAAATGTGCCAATCACATGTAACATAGCTTCCAGATTTTCTAAACCGTCTTTGCGAAACTTGTGAGTAATAATCCCAGGGAGGAACTGCTGACTCACAGCCTATTTCTTTTAACTCTTGTTTTGTGACCTGTATGTTCTTTCCCGTGACGGAATGAATGTGGGATAGAATATCAAACGAAAACGTTCGGAGGGATTCTGCTGCTTTTTCCATTGGCATTGCAGAAATGACAAATGCAATCGCTTCATAGACTTGTCGTCGGTCGTCCTGAACTAATTTCGATCCAGTTGTTTTGAGGAAGGTGTGGAGGGTAGGAAGAAAGTCTATGAGATGCTGTAGGCAAATCAGAATCTGCCTAGAATAGAGGTTTATATAAACGTTACCTGTTTACAGTCTTGACAGAGATATTTCAGTGCCTGACCAGCCGCCGCGCTCACTTCGCTATCCGAGTCTTCAAATCCCGCGGAAATGTACTGCAGCACAAAAGAAATATAGTCCGGATGTCGACTAACCCACTCCGTGTAACGTGAGATAATAAGCAACGTAGCGTAACGAATCCTGGGATGACTTGGCAGAGATGGGATAAGGTCCATGATCTTTGGAACCGCATTGTCGTCAGCAACGTCGACTTCAGCACCCATGGATCGCATAGCAAACAATGGTGCCTCAATTTCTTGCCATGATATTGACTGAGAATCACAAGAGAGCGCTAGTGTGATAAGGTTGTATGCCGACAGCAGGCAAGTATCCGCCCCCAGGACGAGGCAACAGTCCTTCAAGGTATCACCCATGACATGTCTGAAGGAGCGGAAGTTGTCGGCCTCTTGCGAAGCCAGGCTGGCAGTGTCAGGGGGAAAGTGTAAATGCCGGATGATGACCGTCATGAGTGCCTTGTACGCCTCGACTAACAAGGGTTCCACGGATGGCTTTTTTCCGATGGTTTGAGCAAGACGCATCCAAAAAGGAAAGGTGATCGGCACAATATCAAGGTCTGGGTATGCCGAGCAGAGGCCAATAGCATCGACGATCGGAAAGAACGTCCCCGGGTGACGAAGGATGAGAAGACGATACGTCACCCCTGCTTCCGAAAATACTTTTGCCAAGCCTCTAATTCTCTCGGGGTCTTCCCTTTTTTCTTCGAGTTGAGCCTTGAGGCCAATGACGCGCGGCACGATCAGTTCTATGACAGACATGTTGTCATCAAGTTCTTGGGTCTCATGAATGAGTTCGCAGAGAACGTCCACGGCGGGATCGAACAACTCATCGGAGCCCAAGGCCTCGAAAACAAAACCAAAGAGAGGCGATTTGGCCAAAGAAGACGTGTTCACTTCGCCAGCGATAAGCCAGCTGCGGAGACACCCAAACACTTGGCTTTGAACGGTCACCGTGACGCCTGATCGAGTTGCGATTAAACGGGATGCCAGGAGAAAAGAACAGCATACCCGATGCCTGGATGTACATGGAGAGCAGATCCAACACCTGGTTAGCGTTTGCACTAAGAAGTTTGGCAGACCGATCACGGAATTCCTCGTCCTTGAAAAGAGATTCAGTGTCAGGCAAGACATGTGTCGCAGGCTGACCTACCGTGACGGGGATTTTCGCGTTGGTGATCACCTCCTCGGGGAGGACTGTCAAGAACTGCAAAAGCACGGGGACGGTGGCTGGATTGGTGCCAAAGGATTCGATCATGGTTTGTACTACATTGTCCCATTGCGGGAGTTGCAGGGCGAGGCCAGATACTGCCAGACAGAGCTGTGTGATCACGGTGCGCGGACCGGTGTGATATCTCTCGAGCGCGGTGATTAACGTATCTCGCAGCGGGAGGAGGTTGGCTGCATCGACTTGGTGGAGATCATAGGTAACCTGGGGTGGGGGTGAGGCAGAGGGGCAAATGGGCGACGGCACCTGCCTTTGATCTGAATGTTTGGGCTGCGAAAAGCTTCGCGGCTGGTGGGGCGTCTGGAGAGAGAAGGATAAGGTTGCCGGTCGACCAGGCGTCGTGCTAAGACGGTGCAAGTCAGATGAGCGAGTCGGACGAGAGGCTCAGAATTACAGAATGCTGAAACTCTTGCAGCCACGCGTTTGCGTTGTCGAGAGATGTCTTGTCTGGTGCGCGGGTGAACACGTCCAAGGCGGACAATAAGTGCTGCACGTTGTCCATCGGTCGCGCTCGTCGTCGTCGTCGTCGATGAGCTCAGACACTCGTGTTTATCGCTGTTGACATGTGGCAACACAACACAGGGTATATTTGTGTCGCTGAAGACTAAACCAAAGACAATGGAACGAACAATCCAATCGTCCGCAGGACGCCTGCGAGTCTCCGTCAAGGACAACGAGTGTATCATACTAGGAGTAGCCAAGCCCGAATGTCAGTTCAAAACGAGTGTGGAAATGTTCCAGAGGGCAATCAAACGAGCGAGAAGCAAAGACGACAATGTACGGTAGCAAGAGACTAAAAGGCAAACTAGAAGCGGCGCGGGCCAGGATGAAGATAGTAAACACACGACCACCGACGTACTGTAACAAGGGCAACAAATTAGACCAGCCACATGCGTTCTCTACCGAAGGAAGCGACGGTTCTTGGTCTGGACAGCAACCGTAAGTGACGTGATGAATGGAAGCCAGATAAACTAACCGCGTTCTTTTCCGGTGTGAGTGGCCGGCCGCTTTCGATCCTCCGCTTCTTGTCTTCCAAGTCGGAACGTTGTTTGTCCAGAGCTTCTTTCATCTCCTTGTGTCGAGCGTAGAGTTCCTCCTCGGATTGCTTCAACTTTGATTCCTTTTCTTGAACCTTTTGTTGGAAGACCATCTTCATCTCTGCCTCCATCTTTGACAGTTTTGCCTCGTGCAGGATGCGCTCCTCCTGCATCTTTGCCGAGGGGCTGGCAAGCAGTCAGGCCCATGGTCCATTAACTGATGGTTAGATACCCACTTGACCTCCCGGAATACACTCGAATCTTGAGCGACACCCATGCTGAGCAACTTTTCTGTTCTCCAGTTTTCGTAAAGAACGTCATTCGTGTACTCCCTCAATTCTTCCATATAAGTGCGGACGAGCATCTGGCGGAGCTTGACAAAGTCGCAGTGCTCTTCGTTGTCTACTTCAATGACGCCCCACGGATACGAGCGACCACGGACTTGACGGCCGTCTGGTGTCTGTACGACGTGGTCTGAACCGACGACAGCAAAAGGAATCTTGCTGGCAATTTCCTCTGCTTCTGCAAGAGTTTCCTCGTCCTCATTTTCATAGGTGGGTGCCTGGAAAATTTGGATCTTGTGGTGGGCAATGTCGGCAAGAATCTACAACGCGAGATCAAAGCGAGCTCAAGAGAAAATATAAACTGGGTAGTACCCGGGCTTTAAAGTCGGCAATTTCCTCATCGGTTAACGTGTCAGCTTTAGCAATGATAGGAATAAGGTTGACACGGGTGTGCAGTCGGCGCATGAACTCGATATCGATTTGCTTGAGACTGAAAAAAAGTGAGATAAGAACGAGGGCAAGTAGAGAAGACGTACGAGTGACCCGTTGGCTGAATGAAATAGAGGCATGCGTGAACGCGGTTATCCACAATCTTCTGACGGTTGACGCGATTTTCTTGCTCCAAGTAAGAGTCGAAACGCGACTCGATGTTGTCGAGGATAGGCCTCCAGCTTTGGTGTGTCAGGGAGCGCATGTGCAGTCGCAAAATTTTCGTACCTGTCATCATTGTTAACGAAGTCGCCAAAGCCGGGGGTATCGACGACTGTTAGGTGGAGACGGACACCGTTCTCTTCAATGTCTGGGCGGTGGTTGAGCAACTGAAGTGGGGGGAAAAGAGAGAAAGAGGCACCTGCACCGATGCTCTCGATTGCGACCGTCTTGGGATGGTCGGCAGAGGGAGGAAGAGGTTGTTTGGGTGGGTAAAGAGGGGTATTGAACAGAGTGTTGATGAGCGTGGACTTTCCAAGACCAGACTCGCCTTTGGTGGTGTGAAATCGGGAGTCGTATGGAGACAGAAAAAGACGCACCGACGACCATGGCGGTGAATTGGAAGCCCTTGCGGACGCTCTTTCTGTGGACTTGGTTTGGCAGGTTTGCGAAACCGACGTAGCCCATGAGTTTCTTGCGAATGACCGGTGAGATGCCATTGGAGCTGTTTAGTGCTGGGCTTGTGGCATTTTGGTAGCCGTTGGGCGAAACGTACGAGTCAGTCATCGCGGCGACGTTCAAGGCGACTTTTTTTTGCGAAACCAAACGATTTCGCTTGGACACTTTGTTGCACTTTATTTGTACCTGTGGCGCTGTCAAATATGGATATACAACGCAAACAGTTCATCCGCCACCGCCACCTCCGCCAAACTCGGCCCGGCCCGCACCGCCGCTTCCCGCTCCTCCGCCTCCCGCTGCCGGGGTCGTGTTGCCTCCTCCGCGTCGATCCGCGCCAGCTCCCGCAGCACAGCGTCCTGCTCCTCCCCCTGTTTCTTGACGCTGTAGATGGTTCTTCCCCGCGTGTTCACCCCGCGCCGCTTCGTGGCCCGCGACGGCCCGCCGCCCCGTGCTTTCTTGCGCCGTGCCAAGTACGCTGCCATGAGTGCTATCCGCGCATCCGCTGTTTGTGGAATAGCCATTTTTTGCAGACTAGTTAACCCGCTCTTGTTTATATACCATTTGACTCACTCAAAGCCTATTGTCCGCTTGAAATGTCAACCTGAACACTGCTCTCATTCAGTCCATGCCAAAGCACCAGATGGACCACCCACCGTCGGGCCGTGCATAGTGCCCAACCGTGTCCAAGTCAAACTTGCCCCTTGTCACATCATCCAGGTCCAGTTCCGCAGTCAAAATGTCCTCTGCTTGTCTTGTTGGTCCCGCCAGGACTGTCCCGAGCGGACTCACAATGAGACTGCCCCCATTGATCATAACCTTGTCAGGGTGCCGATCATGCGTGTCCACAACCGCGTGCCCTCGAGGGTAGTCCTCTTCCGTAGTATACTGACACGCTGACAGCACAAAGCACCGCCCTTCCAATGCAATGTGGATCATCGACTGCATCCATGTTGGTCGATCATCCACGGTAGGTGCACAATAGATCTGGCTCCCCAGTGAATAATAATATGTCCTCACTGGTCCCGGTTTCAGTCAGCCGCACTCCGCTGTGATACAATCACGCACACAACGGCATGTAATTCTCCCTGCTCCCTTGTTAACCTCGTCCGAGTCACTGTAGCCTTCAAACTTACCAGCATATGCTAGCAGAGATCTTGGCCGTCACCACTTTGTCCCCCGCAGTGAACGTCTTCTCCACCACAGGCAGCGTTGTCCCATCCCCTTGTCCCCAAATCAGTCTCTCGCTCCCGGTCGGTACCAGCTTGCGGTGTTTTCCAACTAGCCCCTCCACAGGATCCACAAAGATCGCCGTGCAGTACAGTGTGCCTCCATCGCGTTCGACCACGCCCATCACGACAAACACGCCTGTCTCCTTGCTGACCGCTTCAATGCGTGAGAGAGCGGAAGAGGGGATCTCGATCGCTGAGTCGTGATAGCGCAAATATTCATCTCGGCCTGTAGCACTCCGGTTCCCTACTACGCAGCCAAACGTAGACATTTTGGGGTATCCTCCAATGCTGCAAGCAGTCCATGAGCGATGAACAGCTCATACCAAAGACGACCTACAACGCCTCCGGAAAGACAACCATCTGAGTGTCATCCCGCTGTTTTGCGAGTTTCGTCAGCTTCTCAAACTTTTCAAGCGTGTTAGACAAGTTGTAGGACGCAGTGCACGTTTGCACGACTGATGCGCGGATTAAGTTTGGCATGTCGTCGTATATAAAGTTGTTGCAGACCATCATCCCACGACTTGAATGCAATGATAAATATAACAACTCTACTGATGTGCAGAAGACACAACATCTACCGGTAACGACGGGACTTGAGGAAGCCATTCCTTTGGGAAATCTTTCAGACTAGGTCGACTCGTCCGTCTCCGAGCGTGGTCCCCCTTTTTGGCTTTCTTGGCCAATACATGCCTGGTGTCCAACGGAAGGTTTTCATAACAGGTTGGCTTCTCGTCCTGCATAACGTGTCAGCACATCTTTCGCAACACGTCTCGTCACTCACGTTCGCCGTAGAAATGAGTTGGTCAATAGTATCGCTGATCCATTTTAAGTTCATTGCGGGTTGAGGAAAGTCTTCGCATGCAATCTTGATGTACCCATGCTTCCCCTGCTCCGTGTCTACCAAAACACCTGCGTTTTTCGGGGGATCAGGCGTCCACCGCGGGCCGGCCAGGAGCTTGATCTTATGAATGGCCGGGTCGTTTCGCAACGGCAATTGCGCGACTGGAACAACAACTGCTCGCTTCGCAGTGAGCGGATGCTCCTCCCCGGCATAGTCTACCGAACGAACGACCAGCGGGGTTTCCGCAGTGGGCGGTACGAAGACTTTACGAAAGGCTGTGAAACGCTTGACACATTTCCAAAACACATGCACCGTGTCACTCACCCACAAACTTGGGCATTTCGCTCTCGATGAGACGCATGTAGTACGCGAGCTGCCGTTGCTGGTGCAGCGCAATGTGTGCGCCAGACGGTATGTCGTCCCCTGCAAACTCTGGAAAGTCTTCCTCGATGTCAAACTCGACCAGATCGCGTGGTAATGGCATCTTCTTTGCGACCTCTTTCCGTGCTGAGACACAGGGTGTACAGTGGAGCTGCCTGGCCGCTCGTAGCGAGGGAAAGGTAGGTCGAGCACATCGCAATGCCAGACGCATAATGGTCAGGTTATAAAAGTACAGTTTGTTACTTACACCTCTTGCCTAGCCAAACAACCGTAAACTCGTCATCTGCTTATCGACATGGTGGTAGGTTCCAGCTAACATGGCGTACACTGTGTTCAATTTTTTGCTAGCGGTTGAAGTTGGAGATCAAAGCTGACTTGGAAGGTGTCACTGATCTGCAGCCTGCCACGGATGACTTTGACTACTTCTTCGAGGTAATCTACGCCATTGCGATCTCGTTTAGTGGTCAATCATCGTATAGGTTGTGTGCACTTCTTGTCACGAAAAACACCCAAAGTTTGTGTCTCTAAATCGCACTGTGAAAGATTCTGGCTCCTCCATTGTCTTCCTCATTAACTCTAGTGTCTCAGGAGGAACACCACCTCGGTGGAGGCAGGCACGGAACCGCACATTTGATATGGCGTTGCTCAAACTGCAAGCGCGAAAACTCTGCTAAGTTTGAGCGGACCCCTCTCTCTCCATACACCGCAGATCATTCCGGGGTTTTCTCCTCCATTCTAATTGTGGAATGTCGGGGCCTTGAGTTTGTTGATTTTGACCCGGTGGGCAGTTTGCGTTAAACGACGCAGTGATGTGCTAATGAAGTGGCAGAGGGGAAAGTGGATATGTAGCGGCGCCGATTCTGGAACTGCTTTCCTTGAGGTGGAATTCGATGGCAATGAGTGGTCTGACTACGACGAAAAGGTGCGTAAATTGGGCATGTCTGTGGGTTCGCTCCGATCTATCGTCTGTCTTAGACGAAGACATCTGTCGGAATAACTTTCGAGGGTAGTCGGTTTACTCGAGACTAGACTGGTGCTGTAAGATATCACACTCGCCACCCAGATCTTTTACGATGCAAATGGTTCAGATTCACGTACCAGCGCTACTACATCTCATTAACAATCCGTGCACACCGTACAAGACATTATAAAAGCACATATAGAACAAATGACCAGACCATGGAAAGTTTGGATGTGGTGAAATGCAGAAAGTAAATGAATGAGATTGAAGTCGTGTCTATTTGAAGTCGTTGAAAACCCAACCATCGGGTAATATCAAGTAAGGATGTTCAATGAGTTCCCCAGTACTTGCGCGAGCCTCGGGATCTCTACAAGATGGCTATTAAGCTCTTGGAAATGTATAGTTTGTGATAGTGCTTACACTGTGAAGCATCTGTCCTTGAAGTCCACGGCGAGATCCGACAGGATCACGTCGGCAGGGATGGGTGGCGATTTCCCTTCGTGAGACACCTAATTGTTGTGTGAGAAGTGGTAGATGAACATCCACGCCAGTCGCACCTTGAACATCACCGTGAAAAAGTCCTCATCCGGCCACGGACGCCTGCCTGCCCACATCTCCAATACAACACACCCCACACTCCATATGTCAACTTTAGAGTTGTATCCCTTTCCTTTCTGACTGCCAATGACTTCTGGAGCCATCCAAAACACTGTACCTTGCATCGCAGTGTATGCCGCTTGGTCATCGTCTGCGCGTTTCGAAATCCCAAAGTCCGAGATCTTGCAGATACCAGTCTTCTCGACAAGAATGTTATCAGCCTTAAGATCCTGAGAACAAAATTAGGACATGCCATGAGCTATGATGGATTCGTACCCTATGTATGATATTCTTGGAATGCAGGTACGCCAGGCCATCAAGAATCTGAGCCGTAAAAGACTTGGTGACTTCCTCGTCAAACTTGCCGTGATCCCGTAGGCAGCTCCCAACGGAGCCACCCGGAACATATTCCAAGAATCTGCGACATTTTTAGTTGTTACAATAACGGAACTAATCACTTACATGCTAAGGAAATTCGGAGTCTCCTCGAATCCAAGATATGCGACAATGTGAGGATGATCTAAATCTTTGAGCGTCTCGCTTTCCATTTTCAGCGCTTGCACAACACTGGCCTGGCGACTGTCACTTTTGTCACTGGCAGTGGTAGGTATCTCAACCTGCTTGACAGCGATCATCTCTCCCGTAGTGGCATTCAACGCAAGATAGACACGTCCGTAGGTCCCCTTTCCTATCAGTTCCCCACGGACCCACTTGAAAATCGCTGTAAATGATACTTAGAACAATGTTCCACTAGTTAGTCGATTACTCACGTCTGGGGCCACCAGATTGAGCGTCAACCGTAGGTTTGCTTATGGTTGGCTTCTTCTGCGAAGTGATCACCTCTTCTACGTGTCCACCCCACAATTTTGTGCTCCTGCGCAACAAATTACCATACGATGCCTCGGCCCTAGACGTACGATCGAGTCGCTTTTTATGTTCCTCCGCAACGATACGAATTGATTTCTTGCCCCTAACATTGATTCTATCACGATCATTAGACACAACTCCATAAGACGGATCAGCGGTAGTAGGTGAGGTTCCCCCGGAATTAGCTTCGATAACGGGCTTGTCGAGATCATGTTCTGGAAAGAATTCCTCCAGGCGATCGTACATATCCTCAGGAGGGGGACGATGGGCCCAAGTATGTTCTTCAAAAGTACTTTTGTGTCCGTCCCGAGGAGTGCGAGGTTGATCACGCAATCGAGACTGCGGCTGTATTTGAGGAACGTGATCAGCAGTGAAATTGGAGGGTACGCGTAGGCTGTTATTTGTATTGTGTGTGGTAACTTCGAGGGCAGGACGTGGGCCGGACTTCGGACTGGTATTAGACCCAAGCTTACCCTCGCGAACGATTTGACTGAGTGGCCTACGAGACCACAAGTCTTTCGTTGCTGTAGCATAATCATCCGAGCAAAAAGTATCAACGGAAAGGTCTGGCTGCTTCTGAGAAGCTACACGGGCTTGGAAGTCCCAGATGACTTTGTCCGCCTCTCCAGGACGTAAAGTTGATTCGGACAAGGCGTCTTGTCCGCTAGATGAGGAATTTTGTCGTGAGTCCACCGTCGTCCCAGGTGATGTATATGCAAAGGTACTAGAACTGGCCGACGTGCTGGGCCGAGAGGTGGCAGCACTCACGGGGCTCCGCGGAGGGGTTTCAGTTGTAAGAGGGGGTCGTACAGTGGAACTGTACGGCCCCGCACGCAACGCTAGGGGTAACGTATTTCCGCTGAATCCGTCTTCCCTAAACGGCGTATCCCCAAACTTCGAAAATGAATCACTGGCGGAATGACTTTGATGGTGAAGAGAGGGGAGGGGTCGTTGTACGTCCTTGTCGCGTGGTACATCGTGGCCCAAAGTATCATTAGTACTCGGAAAGCGCTGCTGGGCGGCCGAATGCGGCCGAGGATAGGGCTCTTGACTAAGTGACAAGTATGTCGCTGAAGTGGAGGGCGACGACTGTGGCTGTGGGAAGGATCTGGTTGGTCCATTCGACTCTTGAGTAGGGGGGAGAGGTCGCGGTGGTCGTGAAGCAGGACCTGAAGAGGCTTCCAACGGCCTGATGAATGGGGCAGAATTTGACGCGGCGTGAAGCTGTGGGCGGCTAGGAGTGGTTCGAAGCGGGGCAGTCGGCGGTGGGTTCTGGAGCATCTCTGTGCTTTTCGTGTTTCTTAAGGGCCGGAAGCCAGAGACAGAGACAGAGTCCACCAGCTTCCAGGAAGCCAAAATGTCAGGTGGGACTGGTTTTCCTCCCGGTTTTCGGGTCGAAGGAGGCACCCCTCTCCTCCGTGGGCTTAACCTTAAAGAAGACTTTCGTGCAGGAGTTGACTCTGGTTCCCGAACAATCATTTCATCGGATCCACCGGCACCCGCAGAACGCGATGTTTTACCGGTATCGACTGACGAACTGAGCAGGGGGCGCCGCTCGATATCCGCGTGCTCCGCAAGTCGTTCACCAGCCCGTTGTACCTTTTCTCTCTCCTCTGCATTGGAACCTCTACGATACGGTCGACGAGGCTGTAAAGTGTCCCCTAGTGCAGGCGTAGAGTGAGAAGGTTGCATGACTGTCCCAGTGTTTGGGCCGGGCTGGCGCCGCCTATCAGCAGATGAAGAATACGGCATTCTTGCAGACGCAGGTGAGGGTGGCTGTCGAAATTGAGACTGCAGGTTTTGAGTAGATGGGGACGTAAAAGTATTCGGGAGATTGGGCGGATTGTAACGAGGTCGCAGGGTGCTCTGGTTGTCTGGATCGTCAAAGTCATCAGACACGGCGGATGGCTCGTAGCCGGTAGGATCTTCTGATGATATACTTTCCTGGCGAGAAGGTTGAGAAGCTTTTGAACGAGGAACCAATGGGGCGAAAATAGATGGGGGAGGAGGGATCGACCTAACCGGGGAAGTAGGCAAGGGAGGTTCGTGAACACGTGCATGAGGGTGGCAAACAAGAAACTTGAGGTTGCCTTCGCCATCTCCCTGCTCCAAGATCAAACGCAGTAAGCTATCGTCAGCTAAAGCTTCACCAACCGCAGCGCGATTGACTTGAGTACGATAAATAGCGAAGCCAGGAGATTGATCTTCGTCTGGAATTTTGAGCTGATAGAAGGAAATTAATGGCTATCATGAACAAAAGCGAGAAAGATAACCTCTGTGAAGATCCGCTCCCACACAAAAGCAGCGCTGTTTGCGGGGGTAACATCGACTGCCGTGAAAGCGTGACAATCGTAGGTGACCATGATGACTCTCTCCGGGGAAATCAAAGGACAAGACGGAGTTGGTGACTGTATGCGATGATTAGTGGATGAAAGACAAAAAATGTAGCAATTACATGGAATGAACCATCGCGGCGCTGAGTAGATGCTCTTCTGGGCTTCTTATCAGTCACCTTTGGGATGCGAGAAGGTTGTGGCAAGTCAGAACGTTCGTTAACGGCAGAACCATTATCGTGGGTAAATAGGGCAGGCGCAATGTCCGGAGGGACCGCCTGACCAGGTGTGCTCGGGGGAGGGGTAGATTCAACGGCGTTAGAGCTTTGGCTGGAGGGGGAAGAAAGAGTGGGGTTTGAGTGTGAAGAAGAGGGGAATGTTGTGGATATCGGATTGGGAGGCTTGGGGAAGGGGCGATATGGAGAACTTGGAGCTTGTGTCGATGAAGAGGGCTGCTGCGAGGAAGGGGTGGGGTTGTAGGGCACTCTATGGCAATCGTCATCACTACCGCTGGATTCACCTGGATCAGGGTTTGCGAGGACAAGAACCCGACGAGCCCTGTGCATGCTTGACTTGGTGTCCTCGGACATCGTATGGGACGGCATGCACGCGTTGCCAACGCTGTCAGACCAAGAAGAAGATAAAAATGGGAGATATGGACGCAGAAAGAAAAGAGGGGAGGCGGGGGGGAAAGAAAGACGGAGGGAGAGAAGTAGCCGGCAAGTGGTGGATGTATGCGCGACCGTCGGTCGAGTGATGGGCCGTTGGAAGGTGTAGGCGGCGTGGCTGACATAATCAAGAGGGCAATACTACTTCCAGAAAAGGATGTCCACATTCCCACAATAACACGTGAGAACTACAAAGGAAGACGGACGTGCCGAGTACCGTACAACACCGTAATTTAATATACGCCCTGTGCCTCCATTTCGACAGCTTCCACTCCATTATTATCTCCTCGTGCATCTGTTCAGGAACCCTGGATGTCTCAAGTTACCTTCGGAAACTCAGCACGTTCACCCAGCATGCTCTCGCCCCAGCAGAGTAGCTTCAGAAGCTGCACAAGCTTGACCTCCTTCCCTTGGCCAAAACTATCCAGAATGGCGGCATTCACTTCTCCTGCCGTCTTCATTCGCTGGGCAGGGGAAAGCAAATCCGTAATTGCAGATGGTGCCGACGACGATGAATCAAACGCCAACAATGCCATCGTTCGTTCCAGTTCCGCAAGAAACTCTGGGCTCTCCTCCCCCCGTGGTGCCAGCTCGTCTTGAGCGAACTGCAGCGCCTCCACAATGCGTCCTTGACGTATGTATTCAATGAGCTTTTGCTGTTGCAGGTGAAAATACAACGAAGGATTCGTATCCAATATCTAGAAACCGCAGATTGAGTAAACCTCATCGATCAACGCAATTTTGAGGAAAATGTAGATCATATTGAAGACTGAAGTTTCGATGTCAAGTCTCATCACCGACTTTCATCAAGTCTGAGAGTGGTGCATGAAATGATTTAATCCTCTCCCATCCAGGGAACACTCCACTAATAGATAGGAAGCCTACCTCGGGGTTCAAATCGTTTACACGAGTAATTGCTTCTTCCACGTCGCCACGTTGTAGTGCCTCACGGATTACCATCCTGCTCTCGATGGACTCGAAGTCTACGGGAGGAGTTATGCCAGCCTCATCACTGAATTCTTGAGCCGCAGACTTGTATCCCTCTATCACGAGATAGTCCATTATAAGTCGATTTAGGTCACTAGAGTCAATGTCATGTTAGACTCCAATAAACAGGTAACAGCAGACTATGAATCAGATAATACATGCAATTTGAAACTCATCTCGGAAATCAGAGAGATTCCCATAATATGATGTGCTCATCGCGAAAGAGTAGAAACCGAATGAATACTCACTGTTTCGTGACTTGTACCTCATGAAGATGACGTTCCCACTCATCCTTGCGTATCGAAACCTTTGGAGGCTACGTTGCATGGATAAGCATCACACTTGGGATGAGGGAAAGTACCAACCATTAGTATGACCTATGTTGGTGAGCGAGAAATTTAAGGCCATCCTTGATTTAGGGCAGGTTCTCGTTTTCGAACACTCCAGTTTAATTCCAGCATGGGCTACTGAGCAGCAAAATGTATATTTCTCGTATCACGGATTATATCGTTAGTACTAGGGATTCGTATCCTTCATGGTGGGCTTTCCAGCCCCCATGGTAGATCTCTACGTGTGCTCAGCCCACAGGCGGAAGCCATCGCCCATGGAAAAGGAGGTAATTTTGAGGCAAACAAACTATACTTTAGAAACAACGCCGCCAGATCGAATCATATCAAAGAAAGCTTCCTTGTCTGCGGCGCCTAGGTGAATTAGTGGTTACGTTAGTCAAGAAGTTTCACATACCTTGCTTCTCCGCCCTAGGAATTTTCTTTCCTCTGCCCTTTCTGCTAAGTGACGGCGCGGGCAGCGAGGGTTTTCCGGTACCACGGGATGCCTTGGCTTCTTCCTCGGTTGCTGCAGCCGCTAGCTGCGACTGTTGGATGGTATTGAATAGTTTGACCACTGAGCATGACAGATACACCAAAAAAGTCAGTTACTTGGTACATCGCCAGCAAGTAGGACTTAACGTACCACCTCTTTGTGCGATTTTTCGCAGAGTTCGCTCGCCCTCACCGCCCCACCCTCCAATGACGTCCCTGATCCTGCCTTTTTCCTCCTTTTCCTTCCGTTCTATTAGAACCACCTTTTTTGCCTCTAATTCTAGTTTGGCATCCTTTCTTTGGTGTGCAACAGAGGGTTTAAGAGAGAGGGGAAGATCTGAAGGTGCATCGGTGTTGAGGAGGGATTGCAGCGTTGCACCGAAATGTGAAGGCTCCGTAGCCCGTCTCTTGCGCTTCAGAGTTTTCTTTGATTTCATTCGCTTTCTGCCAGCGATCTCATCATCTGTGTTTCGTGAGCTCTCCAGATCAGCGCTGGTATCCTCCCTCTCAGAAGAAACCGAGAGCTGAGGGTCGTCACTTGAAATGACGGACGCCCCTTCACTATTTTCTGTCAACTCTGCGCGTTTGTTGGTAGACATACGGTCCTGAATAAAGAAAAAACGAGCAGTCGCGGTAGATTGTGGTGACGCCGTGATGAGTTCAATATGTACAGTACGTGAGACTCATAAATAATCATATCTTCGGCAAGACAGTTGCGAGCAAGCACGTTGTTGTTCTGGCCCGTACTTATTGTTACTACATAAAGTGGTTCGTGGTGGAGGATATCTCTTGCCGTCTGAACTGAAACTCCAGAGCGGCGCACTGGCTTTTAACCTCAATCACCCAACTGACTTCGCTGGTCGGTTGGCTCACTTACCCTCTTGAAGGCAACTGTTCTAACTTGGCAATTACCTCTGCTAGTGTTGAGCTGCGCGTCATGGATTTGACACCAGAACCAGAGCTGCATCCTTTGTACCCTAGTCCGGGCCAAATCGCACAGTTGTTGTCCCCGCACTCCGGTCTCGAACCTTCAAAGAAGATCACCCTTGTTTGCCATTGCCTCTCGCGGGCCTGCCTGTTTGGTGATCTCGCCCTGCTACAGTATATCCTTAGAGATCGTCAAGCTCAACCGTATGTGGATCTCAACACACGCGACGAAGATGGGCTCGGGCTGATCAGCCTTGCCATACAAGGATTCGGGTCGGAAACAGACAGAGAGGTTGAACGTGAAGAGTGTGTTCGTCTTCTCGTCGCCCAGGGTGCTGATATCTCGAATACTGACAACTGTGAGTCACGCTTACTTGTAAAATGTACAGTTAGTCAAAACGTCTTAGCCGGTTGGACCCCACTCCACCATGCTGCCGTTCTTGCACCACCAAGCTTGGTGTCATACTTAATGACTCACGGTTGCTCACCTTTCTCGTTGACAAGAAAACAACTAACACCACTCGACATCGTCACCGCCCACACACTACTTCCTGGCCGGGAGGACGTCGCTTTATTACTTGAGGAATCCATGCGAAGTGAAGGTTGGACCGGCGGTAGGATGGAGCAGAGACGACGCGCCCTCGATGATTATCTCAAACGTAGGGATCGACAGAGAGACCTTTGTACAAGTGTTTCAAAGATCTTGGACTTACCAACTCAATGGTGGGGAGAACGTGATATCGAGTCACCCGCACTCTTTGACTCAGAAGGCGACGAATTCGACGAAGTTCTCTACGTAGGTGATGTCATCCTTCCGGGTACTTTGTTAACACATACCTGCAGACCCCTCCCTTGGACTTCACTTCCATGCTTGCCTGGTCTCCTCAAGACCTCGACAACATTTTCAACGCTGTTATCACTAATGCTCAGGTATCTGCTCGGAATGCACAACCTGCCAACGCTCTTTACCTTATGGCACGTTTCGCATGCTTAACCTGTGACGCAACATGGCTAGAAGATTTGATTCTTGGTGCAACAGATATCATCGAGGAGAGATTTTTCGTAAGTCAACACTTATTTCAGTCATCGTCTCACTTGCTCGATGTGCGTGCAGAGCTGCTCGGAGGATGTGACCTGTCTGATTTTTTGGTTATATAATGTGACTGTTTGGCTCCATCTAATGCAATGCGACAACTCTATCAACGACGCTTGCGAAATGCTAGGATCATTCGAGCTCCTAGAGCAAGTTGTCAATTCTGTTTTCAGTGAGTGATCGCTTGAATGCACTCTTTCTCCTTGCTGAACCCTGCGAGTATTTATCATCCGCTTCGCGGAGCGCAAAATAGACCAATTATTGGATGGATCGCTATTGGAGAATGCGCGAGGCTCTGTTGGACTTGACAGCATCCAATTTGAATCTGAATGGTCACTATTCAGGCCATTTAGTGCCAAGAAGAAGACTGGCACCACCCACACCCCCACCACCCCGCGCAATGGCATCTCATCACCGCCTCCCCTCTCGTTAACCCGTCCCCCATCCCCATCCATTCATTCGAACTCCCGCCCAGCCACTCCCAAGACTTTCTCGTCTTTACGGCAATCTCTCTCTCGTACTCGGGCCCCTGCTAACGCCGTCTTCGATTGTGCCCCCTCGAAGGGATTGGAAGAGCTGGTGTCTTTCATCACGGCCCTTCATACCCTGTTGGCTTTGTCGGATATTAACCCTGTGTTAATTATACAATTTTGGTCTCAGGTGATGTATTGGACTTCCAGTGAGTCGATGAGCTTTGTTCGTGCATTCAGCTCATAAGGCGTAGGTGAAATTTTTAATCGTTTGTTGACTAGGAAGAAATATCTATGCCGGTATGAATTGCGATCATCCATGGATGCGGTCTGACCACAGTAGTTCTCGAGCAATTCAAGTTGGCTTGAACCTGTCCGTACTTGAGGAATGGGTAGACGATATGGGTCTCCCACGAGGAATACTATCACATTTCTCCCCTGTTCGAGATCTCTTGACGTGGCTTCAGGTAACATTTTGATCATGCTTTGAGTTATTTGCTGATATTTCAATGTATACCAGCGTCTGTCGTCGATTGGCGACTTCTCTGATTTAGTTGCTACCATCCAAGCGATGAAGAGTATCAACCCCCTTCAGGTAGCTCTCGTCTGTTGTTTGTTTATCGGTGCTAATCGTTACTGGATCCATAACAGATGCGACGCGCTGTGCGCGATTATAAGTATGAAGTCAACGAGGGCCGCATGACCGAGGAGTGCATACAGTACTTGACACAACTGCAAAAGGACTGGGAACGCCATAGGGTCAAAATGGGGGTTGAGGCTTTGCGAAAGGAGGTAAAAGAAATGGAAGCGTTGATTCTTGTTGGTATTGAGCCTGTTGCAGATCATTGAACGGGAACGGGAACGAGATATCGACGAGAACTCCGTTACCGACCGATCTGGAAGTACAAAAACCCCCAGCATATCCACTACAGATACCTCTGCAATGCAACACAATATCGACCTCCTGTTCGACAGGACCTTCGATCAAACATCATGGGAGCCCGCTAAGGCACCTCAGGTGCTGGGAGAACTCTTGGATTCGCGTTATATGCTACCACTATTCCTTCCATCCGATCCTCGTATGCTATCAGCCGCGCCGGCCAAACGACATATTATGGATTTTACAAGACGTACGACTCACCCGACGGAACCCCAAATTCCGGGCCGAAGCGATATAGCAGGGTCGATGGGGTGGAACTCCCGTAGCCATCGAGTTCGTGAAGTCAGCGTGGACACTTTGCGGTGGCTCGACAGCTTCAAGCCATCGAGGTGGGCGAGACCAATACACATGGAATCCTCCTCCCCTCCATCCCCCATCAGCGATGAGGACTCTCAAATAAACACCACCACTGTCCAATCATCACTACATCTAACCCCTCTCACTCGGAAACCATCTACCAGGAGCAAAAATCGCACCAGCCTGCTTGGGGACCAATTCGCGCCACTTGCATCACCCTTATAACAGGTTCCAATTCGCCCTTATATAGTCATCGACATTTGATGATCATCGGCTCATTGACCTACCGTTCTTTATGCTCGAGTTCGTCATTTGCTAAGTAGACTTGTTGAGGAGTATATCCGTTTGAGCTAAAGCCGTCAGTACTTTCAAAGGAGCGACTCGGTTGATATTTTCGTAATGATTGGCGTTGATCGATGACCTGCTTGTCGGAAGTATCCGACTCTTATCATGCAATGCGGATAGGAATCGGAAGACTTAAGCAACACATCATGCTCTTGACCACTGTGCCGTGGGTCCACTCCTACAAGAACTCTGTGGCCTCCGTTGTCAGGGCCCCAACCCTCTTGGTCTTACTTCCCGATGACCAAGTTCCTTGGTGTGAACAGGTCTATCTCCTAGCGCCAGTGTCCGCATTGAACCACTGACATCGTAGCGTGCAGTTCTCCCAGGAGGGCTACGATGTCATTCACTTGACATACCCATCGGAAGCTGCCTCCTTCACAAACACATTGTATGACGCAAGAATGATGTTGACTGAGAGGGACACCAGGACACCAGCGTGGGGCCTTCTGACCTATGGCCTCACCTCCAAAGACGCCGACGAACTCTCTTCGTGGCTTCCCGCTATCGCTGCAGATCTCAAGGTTTGCGTTCACTTTTGTCCAAGTGCAGAAGACCTCTCTCCGGGATTCTTGGTCAAAGACTTGGATTCACGGTATATACCGTGAGTCCCGTTCAATGTCTACTGCACATAAATACTAATAATTTGAAAGAGTAACCTTTCATCTAGCATCCTCCCAAGAGAAATTTCACGCATCTGTTCTACATCTGGAGGACCCAGCTAATCTGGGTTATACTCTACCGACACATGCACACACCCCTGTCAATGCGTATTCGTACCCATTCGTTTCACATTCTCCCCCCTTTCCATTCACTGCAGGGCCTCCAACTCAGGTTACGATCAGAGAGCCATGCTTTGGGGTCGACGCCTACTCTCGCTCTGCTAATAACCTTTCCTTGACTCGTACTTTGGGGAGACTAAGGCTCTATCTTGGGCCCCATTTCGACTTGGAGAAACTGTGGAATATGCACACTTATTATGAGTTTGTGGAACGAGATGCATCGAGTAGGTTGAAACATTCTTATGTGTTATATCGTGATTGAGGGCTGTCTTCAGAGACTATGGCAACAATGGTCAGTCTCCCTTCGCCAGTTTGGATATGATACCCACCTCTCCACTAGGTAGAGACACCGTATGTCAACCACGTTCCTACCATGACCGGCGGCGTTGGATACAATGATCTTTCGAGGTTTTACAAGGTTGGCTCAATTTGATGAAAAGCACGTAGCTAAATCGTGCCCCATAGCACCACTTCACGACAGTTAGTATCGGAGTCTCAGTGTCTTTTCGCTTCTTGACCAAAGCGTAGGTTACTCCCAGAAACTTTGAACTTATTACAGTTTCCCGAACCAGTAAGATTCCAAGCCAAGTGAACATAATTTCGATCACTAACCTGTTAAAAAGTTGGCTCAGATAGGATCGTAGACGAAATGATTATCAAGTGTTCTCACACCTCGGTAAGCTTCGTAATTTGCAACCTGTTTCCAATATTACATCTTAATATCGCAGGAGATCGATTAGTACGCGCTCAGACAGAATGTGGTGAACTTTTCCTAACAAGCAGACAGCTTTTTACCTGGAATCCCACCTACAGGCAAGTCGTTGGAGATTGCCATGGTTGGTATTATCGCATTCAGAGGGGACAAGCTAGTCTTTGAGTAGGCCTCCATCACTTTTCCCCGAATCAAAACTGAATCTTATCTTCTAGGCACCTGTAAGCACGCTCATCACTTCCTACCAAGCTATCTTTGCAACTAAGCTTGTTTTCAAGTTATTGGGACCAAGCCAGTTTACTTGTTCAGCTAGGATTGCTCGATCCTGCCAATCTCCCAGTTGCCGGAGTGGAGATCGCAAGAAAGGTTTTAGATCCTTTCGGCCTGCCAAGTAACACGCTCTTAAAACGATGGAGTGAAAGCGAGGGACTATGAAGCGATTGTTCCATGACTTAAACGTTGTATGATAGTAGCGGGGTGGGAAGTCGAGCACTGGCTGGCTCTAACCCTTGGCGTGCGAAAGCTCCACTACATGTGGTGTCGCAGCGTATGCGCACAAGCATAATTTGTTTCAACTTTCCGCCTTTCCTGCCTACCCCCGTTCGCCTTGTTTCTGCCAGAAATGGCTTATGATCACACCAGATCAACCAGAAGTTTTAATGATCCATTCGGTGACAGTGCACATGATGAGCCATTCAGTCCAAGTGACCTCAACCGCGACGATACCGAGACTGCCAATGGTATTCTAGCAGAAGATCCAACCAAGACATATCGACTCGCAGGACCAACAGAAGCTGTGTCCTTGGCGGCTGACTACCGTCACCACATTGCCTCGCCCTCGTTCGAGACTCCCAGCCGCCTGCCCACACCTTCCCCGCGAGACGACACCTTGTTCAGTCCCAACGAAAGCGCCATGAGCGTGCCGTATCGCGATGACGACTTTCATCCCTCGTCGTTGATCGAGAAATCAGACGTGTCGTTGGTTCATAATGCTGCAGACATGGGCCGATCGTCAAAGTACCAGGATTTTGGTATGCCACCGGTCGTTGGTAGAAATGCGCTGAATCCATGGGCTATACAGAGTATGCGGACCCGTCAAGAGTTGATCCAGACTCCATACCAGAGAAGGACGCTCCTTTCAGGGGCTTCTTTAGGACTGGGAAATATCCTATGGAGCAACGGATCGAGGATAAGAAGAGAGGAATCCCGAGGCAGAAGTATCCTTTCGCTGGTGTGTTGGCTTTCTACCGCACGTGTTTCCGCTCAAAGTCTTTAGTATATGCACTCACCATTGCAATGGTCGGTGTGTTCATTAATGAACTTGTAGTGAACAGTCGGGCACAGGGCACTCCGGTGTCCTTCAAGGTTAGTCAGACCACATTCTTCCCGCCAACTACCCTTACCGTTTTCCAGCCTGTCGTAAATCCTATGCTGGGACCTTCTGAGAGCGCGCTGATCAATCTTGGCGCCCGCTTCCCTCCATGTATGAAGTCTGTCCAGGGCCTGCCGTCTTCAACCCCAATACCATGTACGAACGGGTGATTCGTTTGCGTTTTTACGTACTGAATGTTTGAAGGTCTTAATGATACGGCAAACCCACCAAATATCCTTTGTACTATAGAAGAAGTATGTGGTTTTGGGGGGTTTCAGGGAGGTGCCCCAAATCAATGGTTCCGGTATGCAGCTTCTACAATTTTGAGGGCTATAACCGAGGTTCCTAGATTTATCACGCCCATATTCTTACATGCAGGCTTTATTCACATTCTTTTGAACATGCTTGCGCAATTGACAGTATCTGCACAGGTAATCATTATTTCATACATATTGGCCTCGTTGATGTTTTGTTAGATTGAGCGCGAGATGGGTTCTTTGGGATTTTTGATTACTTACTTCGCTGCCGGAATCTTCGGGTACACTTCTTTTTCCATAAGTCTCGGAACGTACTGATGACCTCAAAGTAATGTTCTGGGTGGTAATTTTTCCCTTGTTGGTGCCCCATCTGTTGGCGCAAGTGGAGCAATATTTGGGACAGTCGCGGTGACTTGGGTTGACCTGTTCGCTCACTGGAAGTATCACTATCGTCCGGGCCGCAGGGTACGTCGACTTGTCAGCTTGTCAAGTTGAAATTTGATGTTGTTAGTTGGCTTGGATGACTGTGGAACTTTTGTTTGGCATCGCCCTTGGTTATATTCCATGTAAGCATTTGCATTTGGCGCGACCAAACACTCCCCTGTTAAACTTGCACACATATAACAGACATCGACAACTTCGGTTCGTGCGCTAGCTAATCTGCTCACATCCATATTGATTCTTCATCAGCTCATTTGGGAGGGCTTTGCATGGGTCTCCTCGTTGGTACTACATTATATCCTGTCGTCAGTCCCTCGAAGCGGCACAAAAGTATCATGTGGGCATTGCGCATCGCTGCCATTCCGTTAGCCGTCGTACTTTTCGTGGTGTTGATCCGAAATTTTTATACCTCCGATCCATATGCCGGTGCGTGTCTGGGCAGAAATCCATATTTGAAATCCTAATATTTCGCAGCATGTTCTGGTTGTCGGTATCTGTCTTGCATACCTACTTCCCTAACCAACTACTGCCGTGGAACTGGTGAGCACCGGCTTTGTTCTTTCTTCGCTTGTACTAAATATTGAATGGTAGGCTTCACCACAACTGGCGGGACAAGTATTTAAGACACTGTTTGTGCGAGCTAGTGGACGCGATATTTCGCTCGATACATAGTAAATAGATTATGGACATGGACTTTTAAGCCTTCTGCAAAGGACTTTGTTTGACTTAGTAACGCGCGAATCCTAATAGCCGTGACTGCGGTGTCGTAATTTGTCGGACGATGGTTTTGCAAACAACCCGAGTGCAATGACAACAAAAAGAACCATCTCTCTCGATCCATCATGGTACCATCATCTTGTGTTGACCGCTTTAGCATGTGCGCTCGTAGCTGGAGTGCTGCGAGCCGTCCTGTTCGGTGCGCCATCTTGAACTTGGTACTCACAAGTGACCGGTAACCCCATCCATTTAGACCAACATGATCCAATGCGTTGCGGTACATTATTGTTTTCGGGAAGCTGGCTTGACAGCGCACATCGTAATTGGCAGCCAGAGGGTAACTCTCTTGTAACAACTCACTGCGCGAGTTAATGTTGTATGCTAGGATGTATGCTCCATCCGTATCAACCCAAAGATGCTTCTCAATGCTTGTCGTCTCGACGAGTTGTCTTTATTGGCGACTCAGTAACACGAGGCCTGTTCTTTCAGTTTATGCACACCGTTGATTCCACGCTTCCGAAGGAACCTCCGAACGACGGCGCGAAGCATTCAGACCATTCCTTTCTCTCGGCGTCTCAAACGAAACTTGATTTTATTTGGGATCCATTCCTGAATACGACATCTGCACTTGAGCTGATAGACTTGTCCAGCCAACTCTCAACCGATGGGCAGCCCGAGCGACCTGCTTTACTTGTCCTCGGTTCAGGGCTCTGGTACCTCAGGTATGCGGACACTTCGGGTGGACTCTCTGCATGGGAGGCCAACATTGAAGCACACATCGAAGCGATAAACGGAGTTCACGTCAAACCAGCTGACGAAGTCGTTATTCTGCCAATAGAAGAGATCATCCATTCAAAACTATCACCCGAACGGCTTAATACCATGCACTCCTCCGACATAGATGCCATGAATTCCGACCTATACCACCGTATAAAGCCTCCAGCAACAAATAGTTCTTGGATGCCGTTCTTGGGTTCTGCTTCCTCCGGGCGGATTGCTCTTCCGTTGGTGTTCAACAAAATGCTAGATGACTCTCAAACCCAAGACGGTCTGCATTTTACTGAAGCCGTCGTCAAGGCTCAAGCAAACATACTTCTTAACCTTCGATGCAATGACCAATGGCCCCAGACGCTGCCGATGGATAAAACTTGTTGCCGAAAATACCCGTGGCCAGGACCAGTGCAATCAGTTGTGCTTGCGAGTCTGTTGCTATATGGCTGTACCTTCATTTTCCTCTCTCGTGGGTATCATTCCGTCGAGTACATTTTGGCGCTGGCTGATATCCACCTAGGTACCAAAAACTGGGTGTTGAATAAAAAATATCTTCCAACGACTATCTTCAGTGCTTCCATATGCATTGTCTATCTTGCGGACCGCACGGGATTGTGGCCTAAAGAGCAAAAGCAGTTCGACCCATGGACATTCAGTTTCCTCTGTTTGGCTTCGCTTACGGTCGGACTAGCAACAATTCGAAGGGCTGACAAAGACCTTGGTTTCCTCAACCGCGAACAGACTGACGAGTGGAAGGGATGGATGCAGTGTGCGTTGCCTTGTTTTCCATGATCATGTTCTGATGGGATCCGGTCAGTTGCAATCCTCATATATCACTATCTGGGTGCTTCCAAGATATCTGGGATCTACAATCCCATCCGAGTTCTTGTTGCAGCCTATCTCTTCATGACCGGGTATGGCCATACGACATTCTATCTAAAGAAAGCGGACTATAGTTACCTCCGGGTTATTCGGGTATGTCCGATTTCTGTCATTGGTGTTTGTATTGATTGCTTTCTCTTGCAGATATTAGTGCGGCTGAATCTACTGACGCTTACACTTGCCTATACCATGAACACGGATTATCTCTCATACTATTTTACCCCCTTGGTCTCCATGTGGTTCCTGGTCATTTACTTGACGCTGTGGGTTGGGTCGCAGCTCAACGGCAATACGTCATTCCTCGTCGCCAAGATATGCTTGTCGATGGGTATATTCGCAGCGTTCGTCAACCAGACTTGGCTCATGGAAGGACTCTTTGAAGTCCTGGAACGTGTTTTCTTCATTCGTTGGTCGGCACGCGAATGGACTTTCCGAGTATCGCTTGATCAGTACATCGTGTACTGTGGCATGTTTGCCGCACTCATCACGATCAAGATACGGGACAAGCATCTTACGGAGCACACCATGTGGCCCGTATTTCTGCGCGCATCGATTGGGATATCTGTGCTAGTGCTCGTGTGGTTCACGCACTTTGAACTTGTACAAGAGAGCAAGTTTGCGTACAACACTTGGCACCCGTATATCTCATTCCTTCCCATCCTTGCATTTGCCATCCTTCGCAATGCTACTCCCCTGTTGCGGTCGTGTTCATCCCGTGCTTTCGCGTTCATTGGCAAGTGTTCGCTGGAGACGTTTATCCTTCAGTTTCATCTGTGGCTTGCAGCAGACACCAAGGGCATACTCTTACTTATCCCAGGAACGAAATGGCGCAGTATCAATTTCGTACTTTCGACGATGATCTTCGTCTACGTATCCCACCAAGTAGCGTGGGCTACTGGGGAAATCACAAATTGGATATGCGGGGATGAGAAGAACACGCTCCCCACTCGCAACACGCCTGGTAGCGCAGTACCGAGCACTCCCAATCCCCACTCAGAAGCTGTACCCTTGACCACTGGAGGCATGGATAGCTCTCGCGAATGTGCGACCTCAGAGCGCCCTCAACGATGGGTAGACCGACTGGCTGAAGGAACTGGTCCTCACCGATTTCTGGGCTTTTCCATGGTATGGTCTGGCGCACCGCTACAGCGGCTGGATGCAAAACAAAAGGCCATAGTATGGGGGGCACTAATGTGGTTGGCAAATGCATTATGGACAAACCCTTAGGGACACTCGGACTAGATACATACAACCCGCCATTAAGAATCTGCAGACACTAGTTAGTACCCATTGAATATTGAATGACGTAGGCGAAATCAGGATTAGCATGGAAGCTCATCAATGCTTGTCCTTTAGACAAGATCAGGGCTTGACTTCTATTTGTTACATCACGTTGAGCCGAAGGAATTCAAGAGTACTCACGGTGTAAACCATCGAGCTAGCGGGCAAAATGGTCAGCAATCATGAACATGGATAGACAAAAAAAAAAGCTCGGAAATTTGGGTATATAAAGATAGTTCACAAGCCAACAGAGGCTTCCAAGTAGCGATTCAAGATGCTCGTCATCGCGACGACGATTGGCGAGGAGGAAACTCACCTCAAAAGACTGGGATAAATAAACAAACTCAGCAGCTTTTAATATATAATCACGTGACGTACATAGGGCCGGTCAATCTCTGGTGCCTCAAGGCTTGTACGCCGACCGCCTAACGTCTTGCCACCAGTCCTTCACCATGGCGAATGTCGTCCACCCACCGCTCAACTTTCTCCATGAATCAAGTCATCTATCTAATCCTCGCCTTGGTTTCAGCTTTGGGCTCTCCGGAAGCTCACCTGCTGGGACGAGCAAGCAGCCCATCTACGCCCCTGGGCACACGCAACCCTCTGCTTTCCAGCTCGCTCCGCACACAAGCCTACTACCCGTCACTCATCGGATTCAGAAACGCCGTCATGAGCCAGAGGACGATGCCGAATCTAGTCGGCATGTCGGGAGGGACGTGGCAATGGACCGGAGCCCCACTCCCGAACGACCGAAGAGAGCTGCTCCAAAGCGTACCAAGGTCTCTTCGCAAGATGACGAATCCAAAGACCAGCACTCGGCAAGAACAAATAAAAATCTAGATGCGGATGGCGACGTTGACGTCGGTGTCTTGCTGGGTATGATTCTGCCGGTCTGCTCAAGTCGAGACTCTGACAAGTTAATGCATAGCGAGCCTTCCGTCTCAAGCTCTTTTGCCACTCCTGAATTCTCTGATCAACATCCAACCTTCGCTTAAATCACTCATATTACCCCTTATACCCCGCCCAACGTTGGATACAGCCATACAGGCACTAGAGCAATCTGCTAGGAAACTACGGGACGCTTATCCTTATTCAAACACGCCCACTTTCTCTTCGGCTTCTGCCACGACATCTCTTGGGTTTGGATTCGGATTCAACTCGCAACGGTCAGGTTTCGGATCAAACATGGACGACGACCAAAGGAATGGTGGAGCAAACGATGGTAGCGGAATGCGGGAGTCCTACATCCTCTCTCGACTTCGACCGCACATTCATGAATTTGTATCCGCGTGCATGTCGTATGTCCCCTATTTCTCCTACGCCCCTTCTCCGCAGACGCCCTTGCAACACCAACCGGGTTCACTGCCACAGGGACATTCAGCTATGTTGCAATCGCAGCACAGAGACAAGTCCCACCCATCGGAAACGTTCATATTTCTCTCTGCCCTCACCACACACATCACGTGTCAGCCTCCACTCACGCAGGCTTCGCTTGCACCGCTTCTTCTTCCGCGGCTGTCAAAGGAGTGGATGGCATGGGTGGATCGAATAGATCAAATAGTCAACCGGGAAGGGGGCATGTTTGGCGGCGAGATGGCGAGGAGCTGGGAGAAGACACTGGACGAGTTTGCGGATGGGAGGGGACCTGAGGGGTGGAGTGTGATGAGGGAAGTGCGAGATCGGTGGGTTGGCAAGGTTGGATGGCTCGTAGGACGGAATGTGATGGAGCCATGATTCGTTTGTATTCTATCTAATTCATTATTGTGGCGGTGCAAGGTCGCATGCAAAGGCTCGGTAGATTCGTCCACGCCAATGCTCGCCAGCTCAAGCCGAGCTCAAGGAATCCAATCCCGCCCCCAACCTCTCGCCAGTCCTTGTACAGAAATCTGCTCTTCATCACCTCCAATCCGCCCTTTTCCGTCCGCAAAACCATCGACTATTATTTCGACTGGCCCAAGGCGTTCCATTCCACCAGGTCGTTCAATCTCCTCATCGGACTTGCCTTGCAGAGCGCGTCTTTCGCGTCTGTCGGCCGTCTATTCAATGCCATGCGCGCAGAGTCCACACCAGAGAACGTGGAAACATGGAAATTGCATGTCAGGTGGTTTGTCAGGACAGGCAGATGGAAAGACGCCTGGAAACGCGTCTTGCAGGTCACCGGAAAGCAAAATGTGACCTCAGGACTGCCCGTTGACCCCATTCCCCTCCCTCTGTGGCTGGAACTCTTTGGCTCGCAGCAGCGCGGTGCGCTTCGCCGTTGGGTTATCACGCCCGAGATGACACCCCAGGGCTCAGTACCACTCCTTCGGAAGCGCCTCCTGCCAGGCCCATGCCAAAGGCCTTACACCGTCGAGCTGTCGCAATACCGAGCCCTCATGCACGTTTCACCCCTGCTTGCCTCTTCTGACCAGGTCCGCATCCAACCCAGAACTATCCTCATCATCACCCGGGCCATGTACAAAGTAGGACAGGAAACTCTGGCACTGTCCACTGCGCTGTCGTATTTAAAATCCCTTCCTTCCAAACTTGGACGGCGTGATCAGCGCACGGTTCTCGATCTCGTGAACCTTCACCTCTCTGTGGTCGCTCGGCATGGGAAACAAGGACTGAAGGAGCACTTTGCGCAGCGTCGTATTCTCCATAAATTTTTGCGTGCTCATCCGGGGTTGACGCCTTCGTCCGCGACCCTGTCTTTACTTCTCAAACCGCTGCGCAGCTGCCGACAGAGTGGCACGCTGGCTATGCAGTGCCTGCAGCTCTTTAAACAGAGATGGGGTTCACGCATGCAGTCCAGCCCAGTCCGACGGCGCGTCGCAAATCTTGCCCTCAAAGAAGGCCGTCTGGACATTGTTGAGGCGATGATAAGGTTGGAGCACCGCTGCAGAATTACCAATGATTCGTTTCCTCGCATAATCCACGTGTCTAGGCGAAAACGTTGGCGGATATTATTTAGTCGACGGGGAGCTGAGTATCGAAGATGGCGCCTGATAGAGGACAAGTATCGACGACGGTTAATATCGAGCCCTGAGTCAAAAAGTGCAGAATAGGCCGCAATTTTACCTCAGTACCGTGTAATTCCTCAGTGGGGATTTGTTTTGATAATGAACTGCCGCACAGCTCGATCATTGTTCACATTACGATAGTCACGAGTACATTATATCACAAGACGCTTCGGTGCTAGAGGAATATTACGCGGTAGAGCATGGCTAACGAAAGAGCCAGTGTGAAGAAGACCGGCAAAGTTCGCAAGGGGTGACATCACAAGTAGCACCTCGAGAACGTGCTTGGAGGAAGGCAGGATGGCCAGTTGCCCGTGGAGATCACAGACTCCCACTCTGCTGCGACCGTGCGGTATAAATCAAGGGATGCTCGAGCGTTCTCGACCTAAGAGAAAGGCGATGCTGTTAAGTAATTTTGCAGCCACAATACACGCGATGATTGTGCTCATCGACAAATTATGAAGAACAAACGTACCGGATGTATGTGGCTATCTTGACAACGGCGACACATGAGATGCCACATAAGCGTTTGTAGACCAACCACTTGGTTGGGAGACCGCAGGGCATTTCTAAAAGGTTGGTACAACGCGACATCGCGTGTTGCGACGGCGGGATGCGGGATACCCAACACTATCCCCGATGACCACGCAGTCAGCTCGGCCGCCAAAATAGACAAAAATGCGTGCACTCTACCCGAAAGGTCATGCCAGAGGCTGTGTCCAACAATCACTTTACCCTTGATGAGTTCCGCAACGTGCTGCTGAACCCGATCAAATGTAGGTATATCGTCTACGTCGGTGGTGAGATAGATGTCAGAATCAATCAATACTGCGGAGGAGAATGTCGACCTACGAGCTAGTAGATGAGAGGCCTCTATGCCAGTCGTAGTAGTTCGGTAATCGCTAACTTGCATGGTCGGGGCCACAAAGGTATCTAACATTACATCACCTTTGAAGTCGGCGATAGCTACGCGACTTGGGGCAATGACTGTGAGATGACAATGCCGGACACGAAAGATCAAAATTACATACGCGAGCATTGCGGTGGTCCCGCCTGGTCCCACCCCAACATTGCTGCAAGAGAGCGCGAGAATTTGGTCATTACTAGGGACAGGGTATTTGGCCTCCATCTTCGAAATTTTAATGGACGGCTCGACTTACACTGCGTTCCAGCTAAATATATGTACGGTGAATGTGCATCGAACAGTGTTTTGACAGGGAGCACACCCCAAAAGGCTTTCGTTCCCAGTTAGATGAAGCGGCCAAATTCGACACATAGTTCTAATCGTAAAGTGGAAACGCACCGTTCATTGGTCTAGCAGAGTGACATCCGTTTGGGTGGTTCAGTCGCCACGTAAAAGTGCGCAATCAAGCCTGCTACCGCGCGACTGGATCTCGAACAGGAACAGTGAACAGCTGAACCAAGGTAGAACGATGTCCGCCGATCCGCCGCTAAACAAAAGTGATGTTGGAAACGTCCCTGAAACTTCATCGCAGCTGTCAGGCCAGCGGGAGAAAAATAAACTCGCACAACTATGCGGGGATCTGACTGAAAGCCTGCCGAAGCGTCAACGACCTTTGCCACATTGACCCACAAAATTGTGGGCTTCCATAATAATGCTGCAGGGCGTTCTTTCCCTTGAAAATATTCCTGATAACTTCCAGATATCTCTAAACGGTTTTGTGAGCTGGAGCTCGGCTATCGAGACCTACCAAAATCGTGCGGCCCCCATAACCGTAGTCAGGGTAAACGGGTTGAAGCGACGAGACAAAGTAATCCAAGGCGTCTGTTGAGGAAACCAACACTGTAACCATCGCAACCACAGTGCTTCTGACCATAATAAATCACACTGATGCCAACAAAGCCTGAAGGAAGTTGAATAAGGTCGGTTTTTGGAAGCGCCTTGCGGGAAATAGTTCGGAAGTCGCCGGCGTCTACTGGAATTCGGACAATGGTGGAATCGTGTACCTTCATTCGCCTAGTTTCGTTGCAACATCGAAACCTGTCTAGTTTCACCTTGGCACGAAGTACGATATGGTTACCAAGAGTGGCATCTTGAATGGCATCTTATTAGGACTCATTTTCTATGGTTCCAGATAGCAGGTGTAATTTGAATCTGTCCGTTGCGCGTTGTTTATCTCTAGAATGTACCTGGTGTTGGATCAGTTGTGTATACCCTCCGAGATGCCAGCGTTCTTTTCTACGATCGGGAATGGCCTTACAAGTCTGCTTGAATTTCAGCCTATCATGCTCCGGGTCCCACAGTATTGTAAATCGTGACCCAAAAAAGAAAGAAGAGTCCGAGATGCCGAACATGCGTTGTTTCTAAGTGGGTCCCTTAAAACATCCCTTGTAGCCGCGGTTTCGATATCGAATTAAGAGCCATCTCACCGATAATCCAAAAGGCACGGTGGGAAAGGATGGCTCGAGCATCGAACAAGGTTGTGTTCTGACTGAATGCCAACGCCGGTGAACACCTGAGGGGAGTTACGCACAGACAGACAAAACTCCTAGGCGGGATCTATACAGTATCGCTAGAGACACGCAATGGACAGCAAAACACCTTCCATGGTCAACGGTGCAATATAATTGGTACATCCAATTGCGATATTCCGCCGATAGACTCGATGCCTCCGTGAAACATCTAGATACAGTTTTGCTTGAAATAGCGCACCAGCAATGCTGCAATCCCTGAGTCGGATCAAAGCCAGAAGTTATGCCGAACGAGGTCGTGGATAACAGATGGGGGTAAAAAGAGGGTTGCGATGGCTTCGTGTCCACGACGACTCAAATGGGGGAAAGGCCCGGCAATATTATCACCTAGAAAAAACCGAGACGTTAAACGTAAACTGGATCGTTGGAGGACACGCTGCCTGGTAGTCAAGAACGCGATAGCAATGGCTATTCAAATCAAATATTCACCGCGTGTTAGCACTAGCCCCACAGTGAACATCCATTAAACCGTTACTCCCATGGCCAGAGGTTGAGGAGTTGAATGGGAGTATGAGTGGTCGTCAGAGTGGGCGGTTGAGTCCCAACCGGATCCTCTTGGACACGGACCACTGCTACACTTCAATCAGTAACCCAAAACAACGTGTGGGCAGGAACATTTCATCATCGTGCATGCCTGACGTTTGACGGGTTTACAGGCATCGCAGAACTTGCGCAGCGCATGCAACGTGGACATGTCTGACCAGCCCAGGTCCCATTCCAGCCAGCAGGAGAAACAATGCCGCATTTGCTACGATAGCGACGAATCGGACCCGTCCTTGGGAAGGCTGTTCAAGCCATGCCTCTGTGCAGGTACCATTAGTGTAAGTAGACTCGTCTGGCTGTCAGGCGGCTGCATTGTTAATTACGAGTTGGCGGACACAAGTACGTGCACGTCCAATGCTTGCGAAAATGGAGATTATCATCCCACTCCAACAACGCATTTTGGCGCTGCCCTCAATGCAATTTTCATTACCGCTTCGCCCGTACCAAGGCATACGGTTTGGGGACAAATCCAGGCGGGTGCCACCGTTCTAGTTGTTCGATCATTTGCCTGCTCATGTCAAACCCCCAGTCGTCGTCGCCTTCTTATCTTCCATGCTCTTTGTTCTTTTAGTCATGTTTTCGTCATATCTCACGAGTTACTTTCTTGCTTCGATAGAGGAGCAGTCCATGTTTGGGACGTCATACTTTTTTGTCTCCCCGATTGACGTCGCACAGGACGTGGTCCGCGCAGCTATTCGAATTCTTCGTGACCTGGATGTCTTGCCTCCAGAGGTTCAGGCTTCCTCACCCCTCAAGCCATCCGTACCGCTTCGTCTCCCGCAAACCCCCGGCGTTCTTGGTCGGTTTGTTCGCAGGTTTCTGCTAGGTCTCCCCATGGTTGGGGTAGGGTCACTCATCCACATGATCCTGACACTTCCCTTCATGGGACCCCTGCAATGGATTGCTCGGTGGAGAGGTAACAGGACCAGAAGGGGAAACGAAAGAGACCTCGCCGCTGCAGTAATAGTCATCTTCGTTATTATCGGTGCCGCGAGGTCAGTCGTGAGATCGCAACGGTTCACAAGACGGCTCATGTCCTTTCAGAGCGTTATACAAAGTATATGGCTATACTCGCAAGTGGACAGAGCGGTTTCTGACGTGGGCTGAAGACTCGATTCTTGAAGTCGGTTGAGACATGTCAATGTTTTCTGTGCCAGGATTCAAATACATGTAGATAGCTATTGGTCAATCTAAGTGCAGTCATATCCATTCACCAATTCCGCCGCAACTGGCGCTTGATGCCTTCGTATATGGCCTTCGTTTCAGTGTTACTCGAGTCCAGCTCCGTCAGATATTGCCCAACGGCTACATCTATTCGTCCAACAGGAAGCTCCGCGCGTGCGGCTGATGACTGCGGCCGTTTGGCTTCTTCCAACCAATCACTGAGCAAAATAGCGACATCTGTGGATATCGCCTGGACGCTGGCCTGATGATTGAAGGGCGGAACCTGGCGTGCGATCTTAGCAACCCACTGTACACGGTGAGTGCGAGACTGCTTACATGAGATTCGTACATGTCGTGCAGAACATCCCATATCTCTGCGTACGGCACACCACATTGAACCAAAACCCGAGGGGCCCAACCTTTTGAGAGATGTGCCCTGTTTCGCAACGAGAACAAAACGAGGAGCATAGCGACATATTCTAGGAGCAGGCGTCTATTAAGTCGTCTTAGGTAGAAGAGATCGCAGACTCACGCAATGGAAAAGCACTTTCCGACGGGTAGAAGCGCTTTCCTAGGGGGACAATGCTTGCTATGATGTGATCAGCGTGTGTTTGGGCGTCTGCGTCCTTTTCCAAGGCTAAGCAAGGCATCAGCAACGCAAGCTTGACAAGCAAACATTTCCGTACCATCTTCGAATATCCGATCCCATATGGGACGGACAATGTGTTCATCTCGGTGCTCTGACACGTGAAGAATGAGAAGTTTCATAACAGGAAGATCAAATGGCTCTGCATATAATTGGTAGAGCTTAAGAGGTTACGGTGAGACATGTTCAAATAGAAATTTGGGTAGCAAACCTCGGACATCGTGAACAGCTTTTTATTCAGTTGTCTAATCCTATGACCTTCTTCACCAGGGTTGCCTGTATGAGGGAGGAGTGCATTATACACCTCAAGCTGAACCTGGGCCACATCAAGTTTTTCCTCCAGATCCGTAAGGAATGCAATGGCAGTTTCGTGCCTACCACTTGCGGTGATTGGGTGAGACTTGGCGTTTCCAACGGCAAGAGTGAAATATTCGATCCGTGTGCTCAAGTCCAGCTCAATGCTGTAAATAGTTTGAATCAGTAATTTTTTGCCGGAATCCTGTCGGCGTACTCTGTAGACTCCGCCAAAATAGCCAGCACTTCGGCAGCACGCAGTGGCTGGCCATCTTTGACATAAAACTGCCACAACAATTGGTACTTGGGGAGTGTAACAGGTTCTCGCCGAAGGTGTGCCTCAAGGTACTGGGGCCGCAACTTCACACTTGTCAGCGTCCGATAGTTTAAGAAGATTGAGACGTGCATACAGCCAATAGCTCATCAGCCAGCCCTCTGTCAATCAACCAGTCGTACAACGTCGAATGGAATAATTCGTCGTCACTGGAAAATGCTAACGTATATGCACGGTTGCGGATTGTGTCGAAGTCCTCGTTAGGTGTTTGGACACGTGAGGCCTTTTCCTCGAACGAATCGAGTGAGCGGAGGACAAGTTGATAGCAGTCAGTGCGTTTTTTGAGAATTTTTGCATGATCGTCGTGGGGTGGGCACCCTGACAGCCAATACTCAAGGCCAACACTGTCAGGATCCACGGCTTGCGCGCATCTCAAAGGAAGCTCAATTGCGCCTGATCGTCCATAAGCTACTGCAGATTAGGTTGTGTAAGCGTGCTTACGGACCTTTTGCGTAACTCAATTCACGATACTCGTCACACACTTCACGAATCTTTTCGAACTCCAATATCCGCGCTCCTTTCGCGAACAACCTAACAAACAAGTGAATGAAGAAAAAACGAGATGCAGAGAGACTAGCTACCTCAGAGACTCTCCTAACCAATTTTGTCGTTCGGTAGGATTTCGTGATTCAACTGCCTTGCGGAGGTTTTCCCGGGCCTACATTGAGATAGAAAATTAAGTCATTAGCCCTAGGGAAATTCGGCCCTGAGACATACTTTGTATAACATAACATCATCAGTACTGCAGAAAGAGCCACATCTTTGCTGCAAGACTTCGCTGATGGTGTCTACCTAATAACGACATGGTTAAGACAGCTCAATGGGCACGGTAGGTCGAACTTGCGCTGATCTGCTGACCAATCTGCTGATCGATAACAATGTTAACCAGCGCACGCGATGCATTGATTCCATTTTGAGTGGTTATCAATTCTTCATAGGTCATCGCAGTTACCAACTTCTGAGTCTCGGTGTCACATCTGCCACCACGTCAAGCCGAGTACATGGTAATCAAAAGGATATGCTCACTGGGCTATCAGCTCGCCTAGTCTGTAGTCACTTAACAATAGCACGAAAGATATTGCTTCTATCGTTCTCGTCAAAAGAGATTGAAGCTGTGCTACCGAATTTTGTTCCGCCTAGAGGATGCGTCAGATGATAGCGACCGTAATTAGGAGCCCAAATAAACCTTCCACGCTTCTTGTTCATGGCCCACCGTGCTCCGTGATGTAGTAGGATCACCAGGTGTAGAGTGGAAGAGGTAGGGATTTTTGTCCAAAAACTCCTTGAGAGCATACAAATTCTTTTGGATCGTAACGAGCAAGTTATCATTGACGTTCAACACTTGAAGACTGAAGGCGCTGAAACGAAACTGAGAACGTACATTACAGAGGGAAGATATCGAGATGCACACCCGGGCTTGGTTATCTTGTCCTTCCAAAGCGGACGGATGAGGCGCGCAAAGTATATGGCAAACCCTTCTCTGCGACCGCTGAATATAGCACTGCCGGAGGTTTCGCCTATAGGTGAAGAATAGAGGTGTGCCCAGGAGGAGAGCCAGAAAGACTTACTCGTACCGTATGTCACCCTCTCAGTCCAGATCGGGCGTTCACCAAAGTCATAGAAAGCCTGCTTCGCAATATTCGCGACGTCAGGGCTTACAGTACACAGTGTCCCAGGCATTGAGTGATCGCCAGTATCCAAGAACGTGTTTCCGCAGGCAAGTCCGAGAAGCATAGCACAAGTTTGGTCTCTTCCAAAGCTGCAAGCTAGAACATGAGTGTGGATGCGTCAACGTCAAGACAACATCTTGCCTGTCTCTAAACTCAATAATTGGCTGAACAGCGCCTTCAGACTGTGCTTCCTCGATAACGGCTCTTAAATAATCCAGGGCTCTCCGCTTTACAAGAAATGTGAGCCCAACATTTGTAAGGATCATGAATTGCCGAGGTGGCTCCGAGAATTGAAACGCCAGCTCGTTTGTGATGGAGGGCGACGGCGCGGTGGAAGACGGCAATGATGGCCGTGGTACGCTAGCCATTGCCCAAGTTCGTCCGGGGATCGCCAAGAGGGTGGCATACTCAGTCAGCGGTGGGCGTTGATTCCCACTTGTGGTATACGAGGTAGTTACATACGTAGTTGGCTGAGAAGGAGCGATGCACTGCTGGGAGGATGTGGACACCTGGCCAAGAGTGCCTATACGAGTCAAGTCGGGGGACATACAGAGCAAAAAGTCGGTGCCATCGGTATCGCCTGGTTGCGCCGAAATGGTAAGGCCATCCTGATAACAAGAGTTTTCTAGACCAGAGACAATGAATGGGCGAGATGGTACAGCTGGTGGGGCTACACGAGCATTATAGGAGGTAGATGAAGGGCGGTTCAAAGGATGGGCCAGCTCGTCGGGGTGGAAGAGATTTGAAGGAGGCAGCCGTACATGCGTGAGCTGAAGAGGGCGCAAAGTGCTTGGTGTATTCAATGGTGGTCCATACGAAAAACCCGGGGAGACTGGAGAGAAATATAGACGAACACCGTTTATAGTGATGGCCATGAGCTGCATTCCAGAACGAGATTCAGCAGGGTCAACGACATGCAAAGCGATGATCTGAAAATTGGATGGGTTTGTTGCAGGAGAGGCGGGGGCTTTTTCTTGCACGGACTTGTAGAGGTTAGCCAGAGTCTGTACATGCTGGACTGATTTTTCGGAAGCAATGTGATAAAGAGAAATAACATTCTTGGCGGAAAGGGTGTACAAACAATTGCGTTTGTTGTCGGAGACGACAGAGACGATGCGGTCTAGAAGAAGGTGAAAAACAAAAAAAAGTGCAAGGGAACGAGGGACGGACCGTCTGATTTTGGGGAAGAGAAGCGAGGGAAGAGACTCTGAACTGCGCCGACAGAGTGGTTGATAAGATGAACCCGCTTTCCGAACCAAGACTCTGATTGCTGATAGTGTAGCTCGTAGAGACAACCATCCTGAGATCCTGCCATAAATATACGACCTTGAGGTGTGCCAACGACAGAAGACATTTCGACGTCTGTAGAGACCGACATGTCTGTAGCGTACATCTTAATGTCTTTGCGGTCGCTCCCAGAGACGGGGGAAATCGACAAGCCAATGAGGAGAATGGAGACGGGAGTACACAACACCATAAGGAAGGATATTTCGTCGACGAACACAGCTTGTTTTGGGGTTACTACAGCGACATGGGTGATGACATCTGATTGGTCCACAAAGGAGCTGATGTCCTGGCTATGGGGAGGTGAGGAGGGCGAGTGTGTGCAGGCGAAGGACGGACCCATGTGAGTAGTCCCAAAGGAAGAGCTTGTGGTCAATGGAGATCCAGACGCGCTCCATTTCTGGAATGAGCCCCATATGGGAGGTGACGCTGGTGGCTGGTGGAGGGTGAGCGCGAGGATGGAGGAGGACAAGAAACTCACTGTTGTAGTACTGAAAGAGCGCGTCAGGGATGCCGACGAGCCTACGTTTCTGAAATGGTACGCGGTAGTCATCTGGGAAGACGCTGTACGAGGAGGAAGAAGGTGGACCTGCAGCTGGAACGGGAATGGGGTGAGCGGGGGGACGGGCGGGACAAGAGAGGACAGACGGGGGAGGAGATCACCGACGTCGGGGATGGACTGCACGTCCTTGAGGAAGTCATCGTGGAGGACGCGGGCGGCGGCGCGGAGCGGGGCGAGGTCGACGAGGGGCGGGAGGGCGGCGCGTGGCTGCGTCATCGGAACAGCGAACGAGCAAACACCAACCATCTTTTCCGAAGACGCGTTACTGCTGTATATGGATATTTATTCACACGCAAACAGTAACTTAATACACGACAATTCAACTTTCAGTGTCACTATCCTCGATGACAATTGGATTCTCATACGTTCCGGAAAGGGAATGCGTTCTATCCAATTGAGGCGATAAGGAGAGGCCCGTTTGACTGAGTCGGAGGTTGCTCCGCGAAACGATGGAGCTGGGGTTGCCCAGTGACGTCGCGGGGGTGCACAGGGACGAAGGTAACTCAGAAGGCTCACGCAAGAGACCCAGTGATGCAGTAGAGCCTTGCTTTGGCAGCCGAAGGAGGTAGGTGTCCTTGAAGCTTTGACTGAATTCGGGGGTCGGAAGAGACTGTGAGCAGAAGCGAGCAACAACCACGGGTTCAGAAACATGTCAACATGCCTACTCGGTCGATACTGCGGAATTGACGTACCGGTGAGAGCCGGGAGGAGGCTGGTAACTCAAAGTTGGTCTGAGAGGCTTGCGTGGGTGTCGGTTCCTTGCTTTCAGAATCGCCGTTCGTGGTAAGATCGATAACTATGGATGAAGTTCTCATAGGTTCAGATGCGCGAAGTTTGCGACTACGAAGGCGCATCTTAAGGGGAAGATCCGGTTTCTTGGGTAAGTATAGCTTAACCTTGCCCTTTGATCTCATCCGCTTGATAACACGCTGCGCCACTAACCATGGCAGTTAGAGGGGGCGGAACAGAGGAGAACATCCCGTACTCAGCGCGCTCCGTGGTACACTACGGCCGCTAGACGGTTTGATTTTCTTAAGCAACGGAGCATCCGCAGGGTCGAGCGGGCCCGCGCGTCGCTTCGTCGACGAAGAGACGTTGGGGTCCGAAGTCGCGAGGCTGACCATGTGAATTAATACGGGTACCGAGGGTGTTAAATGAGGGACCAATACGATTTATCATAGGATTTCCGAGCTGCGGTAACCAACGGTGCATACTGCTCCTGGACCCAAGCACAGACATCCGGAAGGCCACGTTCCATGTAGAGCGCCGCCACAATCACCTCAAATGAGTCTGCCACGGCCTTTGTGGTGTGAGACTGCGAGGGAATCTCGTATGCACCTGCCTTGGCCATGAGGTGAGTGAAAGTTGCGTTGGTATTCATAGCGGAACGTATGTTCTAGATATGAGTAAGCGCCAGCCTCCGGCTGTAATGGGATCGTAACTCGCCGTATAGAAGCCAGGTGTAGCGTTTGGGAAGAGGCGATAGAGATACAACGCCACGGAAAGGTGCATGATAGCATCACCAACGAACTCCAATCTCTGTTTCTCATCCACGCTAGAAGAAACAACAGATTCCCAATCTGCAAGCTGTGGCAACGAGAATGAATAGCTGGGATCATTTATGGCCGCGACGACGGCATTCTGAAGAGTGCGGTGGCTGGCTCGCTGTTTCTTGCGCTTCACCATGATATGATAGGGAAAGGGGTGTTGCTGGCGGCGCAACGGTACACCTGGAAAATGGCTAAGAGGAATGACTGAGGTCAGAGATTACTGTTCAGAACGGTCGGAACGAAACCCCTCTGAATAGGTCCTGGCCGATGCTCGTGCAAGTAAGCTTGTGGGCGTTTGTTGCACGGCATACATAACTACCAAATCAGGCAAGATCACTTGGCGGATTGAACCATGTCGGCTGCTACGCCAGCTGCATCGTCATCGGGTGGTGTCTCGCCCACCGTTACAGGTGCTCAAGAATCCAATTCAGCTGACCGCCTGGTTCTGGAGTACCTCCGCGCGCGTGGTCACAAGAAGGCAGAGACAGCCCTCCTTGAAACCCTCGACGCCAGCTCTTCAGATGATGCCGAAAAGACTGTATCTGCCGATGAATTGCTCAAGACTTTGGCAGTTTTTGCACAGAAACCCTCGCGTCCTGGAGAAAATGTCTTAAAGGACAACATCAATGTCCTTCAGGAACTCACGACTATGGGAAACCCCCCCAACATACAGAACCTCATAGCAAGCCTGGGCAGCGTCGGGGCAGAGGATATACTTTCTGTCGATCCAACTGACAAGCAGGAGGGCTTCAAGGAACTTGAGGCATGGGCTGAGGGTTCCTTGGATATGTACAAGGTGACACGCACCCTTGTTATCCGATCATATTCACTAACGTGCATGCTAAGCCCGAGTTTCGCCCAATACTGTACCCCATTTTTTGTCACTTCTACCTTGATCTCATTCAAAAAGGTTTCAAGGAAGCCGGTGGGTGGGCCATTCATTGAAGGCGCACGGATCCTTAAACTTGGCATACACTCCATAGCAATCCGTTTTTACTCTGCATTTGCCCCTGCGCTTATGGCAAGCCATAACTCAATTCTTCATCACCTGTCCACACTGCTTTTGCCTTCCCATGTCCAAAATGATTCCCTGGCACAGCGCTTCCTCAACGAAAAATATATAATCAGAATGAGCCGTTCGGGTTTTAGTCTTCTTGTGGGGTGGCTGACAGAGGGCGTTGGCGGTGAGGCACTTGGTGCGGGAGAAGGGTTTTCTGGTGAGATAGGGAAAAGAGGGAGAGCGGCAGTAATGCGTGTAGTGAACAACCATCTGCGATTCGATGGTGAGCAAACCCCCCCCCCTCCCCCTTGTATTTTGTGTTTATGTTTTCAGTGACTTCTGTTAGCACGACTGCTGTGTCTCCCAGTGCATGGGAAGAGTCCACTGGGCTTCTTTCGCCACTTATTCCTAAAACCGCCCAGACCACGAACATCTCTGCCATTCCTAACCCAAATACCTTTAATGCCTCCAAGGGGGAGCTGAAACTCGGTCCTCTCCCCATATCAGAAGACTTGCGCACAGAAACTGAACGTGTCCTCCGAGAACAGGCAATGTTGGACAGAGATCCAAACGCACAATATGATGTGCATTTTTCTCGACCGCAGGCTATTCCGGGAGTCGTTTCTCCAATTGAAGCAGACATGCTTCCTCATCCACCTTCGTTTAAAACCATTGATGTGCAAAGAGAAGTAGAGAAAGTGCGTGATGCGAGGAAACGCGTACGCATTGATCCGTCGGCCATGACTTCTGTGGACCTTGGTTCTGGACAAGGCATAGCTGCGCAAGCTCGGGCTTTGCCAAGTATCTGCGCGTACACATTACACGACGTGGGAGAGGGGTGAGCTTTCTTTGCCTGGGTTTAAAAATGATGGAGGTGAATGATGACAGGTCCCCCTGCTGCGTTTTCTCCCATGATATCACGCTAATGGCGGCCGGTTTCTCTGAGAGCTATATCCGTTTATGGAGTCTAAAGGGTGAAAAACTCAGAGGGTCGCGGAATGAAAAGGCTCCCGAATCAGCAAGAAACTGTAGGTTGCTTTAAACTTCGCCTTAAATCCTCACACCTCAAAATTTATAACTGCAGCTAGTACTTCCAGGCTTCGGGAGAGAGAGGATGCCACAACTCGAAAACTGGTTGGTCATAGCGGGCCGGTTTACTCTCTTTCTTTCGATCCCCTCGGAGGCTCTGCGGTACCTCCGAGATATCTTTTGTCTTCCTCGGCAGACACCACAGCCAGGCTTTGGTCTCTCGATACAATGTCTAATGTCGTTGCCTACCGGGGTCATCAGCAACCGGTCTGGGATGTGCAGTGGAGCCCTATGGGTATCTATTTTGCGACTGCTAGTCGAGACCGGACTGCCAGACTTTGGTCTACGGATCGGACATCGTGTCTGAGGATCTATGTGGGTCATCTAGGTGATGTTGATGTAGGTAGGGTGGCGATACCTTACCATTCGCTGACGCAATTACTCAGTGTGTCCGCTTCCATCCCAACTCGTTGTATCTGGCGACCGGGTCGAGTGATTGGACAGCGCGGCTATGGGACGTTCAACGTGGCACATGTGTACGGGTGTTCATTGGTCATCAAGGAATGCTCTCTACACTGGCAATCAGTCCAGATGGTAAGTATCTCGCCAGTGCGGGGGAAGACCTTGCAATCAATCTCTGGGATTTGGGGTCCGGAAAGAGAATCAAGAAAATGACGGGTCATACTGCATCCGTGTACTCTTTGGCATTCAGCGCTGAGTCATCCATGCTTGTCAGCGGAGGTGCAGATTGGACCGTACGGTGTTGGGACATTAAAAGCTCTGGTGGTCAAGTTAAACCCAGGGAAAATGGAACAAATGAGGGCCCCATGCTCCGCAATGAAGAGGATGAAAGCAATGAAACGTACGTTCCAAGCTTTACGTTGTCGACCATCGAACTGACAGATCCCATACATGCAGTTCCGACTTGTTAGCAACTTTCCCCACGAAGAGAACTCCCATAAATCAGGTTCACTTCACGCAACGCAACCTTTGCTTGGTGGCGGGTAGCTACCTGACTCCTGAATTGAGGTAGTTTTCAGACATCTGCTCAATGAAGCCGAGAGTGCCTGTAGGCCAGATGCGAATGAGTTTCTCAAAATTACTATGAGTGTGACTATCCGTCCAGGCTTTGCGCATGAGCTCTATCTATGTCCATTTCCTGCGTCGGTGGGATGTTTGATGCTAATTGGGTCACGTGATGATTGGATTGTAAAGTGGCATCTACACGCCATATTATAACCTATTGACCACTTACTGCCACTCAAGATACCTGAGCCTCACACGTTTCAAGGGTATATTTCTTGACTTGCTGCTCTTCCGGCAGCTAACAATGCTCGCTTTCTCAGATGGATGTCATGGAAGAGGATCCTATAATAACGACCAGTGTCTCTTTTCCCGAAGCTGAACCCGAAGGACAGGGTGCGAGCCATACACCCTCTCTGTCCGGTACGTTCCCACCACAATCTGTGGGCCATGTGTTACTGACTCACACTGTTTTCTTGACCGTGGTGTTCGCATATACCTCTCATATGGTATGTAGTAGCGCCGATACCGACAGGCTCGCGCGAGTTTCGGGACATTCAAGTAAAAGTACACATAAGAAGACCGGAAAAGGACTCGTGGGTATACCTCGGACGTGCCCTCGTGTCTCAGGAGGTCGCTGGGCAGTCGTCGCGTGTCGGTATGAGCCAATCTCTGTCAGTGTGATGTTACATTGATCACTTTGTAACCAGTGGTCCGTTCCATGACGTCTGGAAAGGTGATGGTTTCGTTTGGCGAGGTGAGTGGCTCGTATGCTTCTCTTTGCGCTCGGAGTCATGGGTGGATGAATTTAGCTATCGGACTTGCAAGCCGAGAAGCGCGGTAATTTCGTTGTGGTTGGATGTGTGGAGGGCGCCCATGTCGTGTCGTGGTCATTAAATGTACGGTTTTCGCCACGACGTGTTGGCGGCACTGTTTAACGGAGTCTTTCAGGCATTGAATAACTCGGACACCCTTCGTTTACTCGCGAGTATCGAACTGGCGTGCTACAGGTGCAGAATTGCACTCGTCGATCCCCGACACCATGCCAAGACGCGCAGACGCATCGAGCGCATCATCAAGGACGACAAACGCAGGAGACATAAGCGACGTAAAGACCAAGATGCGATGATTGATGCATTTTCCAAGCAGGATCTTAATGGAGGTGACATGGAACCAAATTCGTGATGCTCATTAGCAATCGGTTAGATAATGTCAACCTAGAACTTACATGGACTGTAGTTATCTGACCTTCGACTTGGTTTTATCCAGGTCGTTCCAGGTTGTACCCAGTTGTATCATTTACATACCGATTGTCAATTGTACTGTGGCCATATTCCCAACATTGTCATGCTATTTGTTCCGCATCTGAACATGAATGTAACCATTGTGAAATGCGACAGGGTAAATATTAGATACAAGTACCAGATGTGACAGGTGCAGGGTTACAAAGGTGTCTGCACAACCAACGATTGAAATGAGGGGATGGACGTCAAGCCCAGGGCAAGACATCAATACTCTAGATATTGAGCAAATAAACGCAAGTGTTCCAACAAGAATCGGTAAAATTGCAGTTAGTCACGAATGTCGAAGAAAACAGTTTGTATTGTAGAAACGTATTCGAAGGCATTACTCGGGAGGGTGCAACATGGGTTCGTCGGCCTGTTGCCCATTAGCAGACGGCACTGTTGTCGATGATACCGGCCTTTCTCCTGCAGGGCTCATCTCAGCTGCTCGTCGTTCTGAGTATTGCGGAGGAAGTTCGACGACCTCGGTTGTATCCTCGAGAAAACGATCCTCGGCATCTGTATGGACAATGAAACGAGTAACAGGTTGATAACCTGACACCCCAGCCATTGCGGCTTTCCGGCGCCCGCTGGACGACATGGATGAATTGGCGACGTCACCAAATGCAGCAAAGTTGTCGCTATTCGAGTTTTCTCGAATGTGTTGTCGGTGTGTCTGAGCTTCTGATGCATGGATGGAAGGATCCGCTGATAGTGACGTCCCTCGATACGACGATGGCGTTGCAAGCGAACTAGATATGACTGGGGGGAGGTGGCTGGCGGAATCAGTTTGGTAGGGAAAGGGGTATATTGGTGGATGCTGAAAGTTATCCATGCCAGGGTCGAGTTCAACCGAGTTTGGACGACGCGATTTTCGTGTCGAAGCAAGCCCATAGCGTTGACGTTTCAGGTAGAACACCGCTAGCGCGACTATAGCTGTGATGGCAAGGACTACACATACTGCCACTGCCACAATGGCACCTGTGGAGACGCCGGAAGCGTGAGTGGGAGATGGGGAAGAGCCAGGTGATGAAGTTGACGATGGGGCAGAGCTTATAGTGGAGGATGGGGAATTAGCGCCGAGACAACTGGCAGTATTGGAAAGGGCGACGGTCTCGGTGTCAGAGGTCCCGCCTGTGTTCCCCTTGGCATCGGTCATCATGAAAACAATCGTATTTCCGGCTGCAACGTCGGCAGTCCATGTGTAACTTGTTCCCGATGAAGCGGGAGGATGTATGAGGAACGTATCTCCACCGGGAATCAATCCCTGGTGTAAATGTGATTTTAGCCACAGGGCAATTGAATATCCAAAGAGACTGACCACGATTGTGACAGGTAGGGTGGCCCCATCATAACCATTGAAGACATATGGACTAAATGTTGGGATGAGGTTCGGAATGCAAAAGACTGAGATCCTAGACGCACTTGCATTGTTGCAACGAAGATGGCAGATTGAAAGAAAAGGGAAGAGAGGGGTTAGAGGTATTACAGGAGGCACTTGCGACCGGCGCTCCCACAGTGAGTAACTCTGATGTTCCGCCAGTTGCAAAACCAGTTGCGTCGGACATGGTCAGTAAAAACTGGGCTCCCTTAATGATTGGGAGAGACGAGATTTGATATGCGCCGTTATTTTGATTAAATGCTGTCGATGGTACAGATATGTTCCTCGGGATGTCGTAGACCTTGTGAATGGATTAAGGTAGATACTGGATTCCCTGAGGCAGACCACTCACGGGTGTTAACATGATTTGGAAGGGAGGTTGACCCCCTGCCATTGATCGTCGTGACATAGACTTATCAAAAGGCACTGCGAGGCTCACTCACCTGTCCAGGAAACGTTTAGAGGGCCACATTGAGTTGGGGAAGACCCGACAGATACACTGAAAGATAGCGCCGACGAAGAGAATAAAGCAAAAAATAAGAGCGATGGCACCAGGGGAGAACGCATACTCAAACGATGGACGACAACTTTGCAGAAATAGCCCGGGAAAAGGCGATTTTTGTACGTAGGAACTTGGAACACGCGCGTTAATGCCCTTGACTACATTATTACGTCAGCTAAGCGACGACAACGCGTTTGTGAGTGTCTGCGGCAAGCATGTGGACACTCACTGGAAGACGTCCACGCTGCGTGAACGTTGTCATAGGATCACAAGTAATGTGAGGTGAACCGTGTACTGCGACCGGGGCGATAACTACAGCCAATGGATTGCCGTGCCTGAATTCAGTCGCCGAATTAACTTTTACGGAAGTTTCCGCTCGCAGTGTCCTGGATTGGTCTCCTCATCGTCAAACAGCGCCGTGAAAACCCCCCGTCAAGGTGCGTCTGCTGTACATTTCTCGTATAATTGGTCCATATCTGCGTCTGGAACATGCATTTCGAAAATCGTATGCGAGTGGATGCTCGTATAGGATGGATTGATCTGGCATGGTTGGATATCCATAGCTTGGAGCTGACTTCCTCCCTTTCACAGATAGGATATGGGTTTCAAACACAACAACGGTTCGTAGTGGATGTCCGCTACTGCGCTGTCCTCTGACTCGGTGGTGTGTTAGTTCTTCACAATAATCACTTCCACAAGGACTGGCAGCGCCGCGTGCGCACCTGGTTTGATCAACCCGGCCGCAAGCTGCGCAGACGCAACGCGCGTAAATCCAAGGCCGCAAAGCTTGGTGTCCGCCCGCTTACACTTCTCCGCCCTGCTGTCCGTGGACAGACTGTTCGTTACAACCGCAAGATCCGCGAAGGTCGTGGGTTTACTTTGGCTGAGCTGAAGGAGGCGGGTGTCAACCGCAAAGAAGCACGCGGTATTGGCATAGTGGTTGATCATCGGAGAAGAAACTTGAGCGAAGAGGGCAAGGCTCTCAATGTCGAGCGGCTGAAAGCTTACAAGACGAGGTTGATCGTGTTTCCTCGAAAGGCATCCAAGCCTAAGAAGGGTGACTCCACTGTAAGTGTTCGAACCTGAACGGGATCAACATGAATTGAACGTGGCACCAGGGCGACGATCTTAAGGCCGAGACCACGCGGGTGGCTCCTCCCCTCCCCAACCCATACGTTCACGAGCCCCCCCGCAAAATTACGGATGAGGAACGGTCATTTGAAGCCTACAGAACCCTCCGCATTGCTCGTGCCAATGCTCGGTACGAGGGTGTACGCAAAATACGAGCTGCAAAGGTATGTCGGTCTCTAGCCCATGGCATGGCAGTGTCAAACTCCTTCCTTAGAAAGAGGAGGAGGAAGCAAACAAGAAGAAGTAAAAGCTTTTGCGTACTACTACATTTTTTCTTCTGTATGCTTCCAAAATCCGAGGTTCAGCTTGGAATATCATATGTTATGCACTCGTGATCATGATGTATTCAACGACTGATCAGATTGTCCTTGATCAATGTTCTACGGGGTATCCAAGTGTTCCAGAAATATGCGAGTAATAGATACGCATGGAAATATGACTGGACCTTAGCTCGCCTTCTTTGTGATTGCTTCCTGTATCTCTTTCTCTGCGACCACCCCGACAAGGCGGGCCTGATCCGCAACCGCCTTGAGAACGTCCAACACATCTCCATTCCCTTTGACAAAACCAAACTCAGCGTAGACGAGCCCTTGTTCTTTGGCGTATTCTTTTACCAGCACGCTAGCCTCACGCAAGTTGTGACGCGGAAGGCGGGGAAAGAGATGATGAGTGACCTGAAGGTGGAGGCCACCATGGACGAAGGAAAGGTAAGGGGGGCATATAACGTCGGTCGTCGTCCTGAGTTGACGGTGAGGAAACGACTCCGTAGGACCAAGGTCAACTGTGGACATGGAGAAATGAGAAAGCACGATCTGGGAAGAAGGTTTAAAATGAGTGATCACATGTCACAGGGGAAACCTACCTGAATATGAAGAGGGCTAGTGACGACGTGAGAAACGATGAGATACACAAGGGCGTTGGCCCACGATCCGCAGCCCTTGAGCACTGCACCAAACCAACACCAAAAGACAGCGACACCAATGACTTCTAACCACCAAGACCATCTACCACCCCTCGCCTTGCGGGTGTCAAATGCTTTCCGGATCAAAAAGCCATAAGCGTTTGCGTAGAGGTTAAATCTACCGAAAGCGAGGAGGACATAAAAAAGCTTATGTTGCAAGGGGATGAAAACTGCGGCGAAACGGTCAAACAGCATAGTGCGCTTGTAGTAGGAAGACCACAGGGACTCGAAAAACGCTGTTGATATTGCCAGAAACGGGAGATGTTCAATATCGGGATCGCTGAGAGGATATGAGAGGAGGACGAGGCATGTATGAAACGATACCTACTGGGAAGGATGATTCGTCACAACTGACAAGCTAAGGTTGAGTAAGAGTTACGACAGCGATGGGAGACTTACGATGATGGACGTTATGGTTCTAGAAATGTGCAAGAGTAAAATGTCAGTCGGTGTGGCTGAATAAACGCGAACACTCACGTCGACCCACCAGCCTACGCTGAGACCGCCGATAAAGTCGGCAAGAAAGATAGCAAGGAGACGATCCATGGCCCAGTTGTGTGTGACGCCCATGTGGCCAAGGTCGTGCACAGTAAAGACAAGTTGGTGCCAGAGCAAACCGAGGAAGACAGCACTGAGGATGAGCCAGCCATACATGTACGCATACGCAGAGAGAGCGGCCAAGAGGAGGTATCGAGCGGCTTCTGGGCCATAGCCAGCGAGATAGCGGGTTTTGTAGAGACCGGCGTCAATGATGCGCCTATGAAGTTCCTTATAGGCAGCAGAATAGCGAGCCTGTACTTTGAGGGACAGAGTGGAAGGTGGAGGCTGAAGAGCAGCAAGGGAGGGCCCGTCTGTTGCACGAAGAAGTGAACTCTCTTTGGGTACAAGAAGAACCTCTGAGGACAAGCCAGACGGGGAAGCGACGGGCTGCGCTTCGTTGTGCCAAACGAGAGAGCCGTCAGAGGACAATTTGCGCACCCAACCGGACATGACTGGGGGGAGAAAGGGGACCCATCCATGCGGGGTTGTATCGACAGTGCCAATGGCATACTTTTTGATTGTGCGGATGGTGTCCTCGGCGTGGTACGCGTTGATCTCGTCGGCGGCGTCGCGACCGACGAAGTGGAGGATCGCGAGTGCGCCACCAGGGTGTGCAGCGAGCCAGGAATGGGGAATGCGGAGGAGGAGGTCGTTGTACACGACGAGGGCGTCGCCGGCAAGGATGCGGTCGGCGACGTCCTCGCGGGACCAGCGTCTGTGAACGAGGCCCATGAAATTAACGGGTGACAAAAGGAGGCGCCACAGACGGCCTTATAAATAGCGGTGCACGGGCTCAGCAGCTCTTGGCACTGTCCTCGACGTCGTGCACGACCCGCTGTTCACCGTCTTCGGCAGCACCGACGAGGTCGCTCGGTTTGGCGTGGGAAGGACGGATCGCGATGTCAAGGCTGCAGTCGAGCACAAGCAAGCCACCATCAAAGCAGCAGTCCTCCCAACAGAACCACCAGCGGACACCACACAGGACCCGCCAGCGGTCATACTCTGACCCGTTCTCAGATCCAACTCACCAGGCAAAGCCAGTACCGCGCCTGCCCCCAGAGCCGCCCCCGAAACACTCAAGGATGCCATCCACAAATAAACAACTCCCTCATCGCGACAACATTATCGAAGCTGTCAGAGACACCGTACAACTCAAGTCCTCTGACCAGACCCGCACCAGGCCCGGTCGCAGCCAGACCGTCGTTGCGTACGGCTCTCTCCTTCCCCCCTGCCAATCTCTAATCCCCTCCCAACACAGTAATCAGCACCCAGGCGCTCCCCGTGCCCACGGCCGCCGCTCAATGTCTCAGGACTCCGTGCTGCATGCCGCGAATGCCCTCGAGAAGGCGAAGACAAAGCCCCGCGGAAAAAAGGGCTCCGTACATGCAGACGTCATAGATAGACTCGATTTTAGTGGTGTGGGGCCCAGTACGTCCTCGTCCTCATTCCACCCCTTACGTTTCCTCACGATCACTCCTACCAGTGTTCCATCATGATGGCCCGTTCGACGCCTGTGCACCCTCCCGCAACCGCAACCGCACCAGGGCACCCATGCTTGCCTGGAGCAGCGCCCAGGACGAAGAGATCGCTGCCACCAACACTCCCTTCCATTCTCCGGATGCCTACAAGGAGGCGTTTCCTCCCACGTACGATACCCCAAAGAAGAAAGTAGACGCCATCGCGGAGGCTTGGGGAATCCACGAACCCGAGCCGTACGAGGAATTTTTTGCAGGTGGTGGTACTCGGTACGGAGACACTCCGTCCAACTCCATTTACGCTGGTAGGGAGGGACATGGTTCCCGACATAGCACACCACAGCACTCTTTCGGCCGCCGTTCCAAGGACGGTCGCGACCTCCGGGAGGTCTATAGAGAATATCTGGACGATGACGCCAGGCAGCCCCAGGCTCGGGACAAGGATCGTGTCGATAGAGAAGGTCGTCGTCCCCGGCGTGGTGCTCTGCCGCCCCCGCAACCAATTATGGTCCCAGAAGCACATGAGGCGCACCAATCTGATATAGAAAGTGGCCCCGGATCCCCCTCAGGAGCACCTAAACGCACCAAGTCTCTCATGCAGCGTATTCGCAAAATGCGGGATTCCCCCAACGTTCCTGTGGGTTACGATGAGGTCGATAAACCATCCTCACCGACTGCAGCAGACCAGAATCAACCCGCTCCTCGGCTCACGCACCGTCCGCAAAACTCCTTCCTCGGACGTTTCGCTGGAGGCAACGGCACCAATATGGATCGCCGTGGAAACATCATGAAAGAAAACATGTCACCGATGCCCGACAACTCAGAAACCTATGTGTACATCGATGATCCGCGAAAGGATAAACAACTCCCAGCAACGCCTCACGCGCCAGCAACGGCCCGCGTCCCATCGGGCGAGGACAGACACGCAGACTTTGATGGCACGCCTGGATCACCTGGAACAGGCGCTGTCCTTGGTCGGAAGACGAGTTTGTTGAAGAAGGTCAAGGACGTTGTCAGGGGCCCAAAGTGAGACGCTCTTACCCTACTTAGCTTTGTTTTTTTCTCTTCTCTCGTTTCGTTACTACCCGGTTTCTGAGCTTTTCCTTCCGATCGTGTTTCATTTTCCAGTCACATGTCCTTTTTCCTGCGGAGTCGGGCAATTTTATGCCATTTCTTTTGTGATTTTGTGATTTCTGTGATTTCTTCAATGCCTTCATGCTCCCTTGTATTCATCCTAGCGACCTATTATCTACATATACCCACCTCGCTTGAGGTTGTATGTAGGTCTCCACTGTGATTTGCGATGTTTATCTAATAGTGTAACAACTCGTACTCCGCGTTGCAATCGATCCAATGCCTGTCTAAATAATTCTGCTGTTGAACCCCGCCTCTTCTAACGCGATTTTCACATCCGTTATTCTCACCTCTCCCCTGTGGAATATTCCAGCAGCCAAAGCAGATTCTACGTTGGTGTCATTGAACAAGCTTACGAAGTGTTCTTTGACTCCTGCCCCACTGCTGGCCACCACTGGGATCGTCACGGCGTTTTTCACCATCCGAACTAGCTCGTGGTCAAAGCCGAGACCCGTTCCGTCCCTATCAATGCTGTTTAGTAAGATCTCTCCGGCTCCGAGCCTTTGTGCGCCTTTCGCTAACTCCACAGCCGAGACAGGGCGAGCTTCTCGTCCCCCAGAGACGGTGCATTGATACCACCAAGCCTTGTCACGTTGATCAGGATCATTGTTCTGCCCATGAACGAGCTCGTATCTGTACGGTCCATCGTAGGTCGCAGCGTCCACGTAAACCCGTTTTGGATCAATGGAGACGACTACAGCTTGGCTGCCATACACTTTTGATATGGATTCGATTGCGCTAGTCCCGTCACCAATGTTGTTTGCTGCGCGGAGCTTCTCCACCGCGTAAACGGCCTCAGAGCCTATGCTGACTTTATCAGCACCAGCACGAAAGTACGCTCCGGCTACCTCGACTGCCGAGCGTTTGGTGCCGTCAGGATCGACAGTGTCCTTGATACCACCTCCGATCGTGAGAGGAACAAACACCTTCTCGGCAGCAGTGCGAACGACGGCAAGCATCGGCTGATCATGGAGAGGGGAGTGACGGAATGAAGTGATATTGAGCAGGCACAGTTCATCTGCCCCAGAGTTGTAGTATCTATCGGCGAGTGCGACTGGTTTCCCAAGGTTGCGCACTGCGCCGGCGGCCCTGACTACGGTGACATCCGAGGGGGAGACTTTCTCGCGGACATCATACTGATCGCCTTTCGTGACAACGAGATCGCCGTCATCATTGGCACGGACGTCCATGCACGCGATGATGCGTTTAGTGAATCCATCTCTAGGTTTGGGAGTGCGAGGTATAGAGAGAGGGGGGGGATCAAGAGTGCGTCCTTTGCGAGATTGTTCAATCCAGGTTCTCAGGATGTGAAGGCCAGCTGGGCCGGACTTTTCGGGATGGAATTGTGTTGCAAAGATATTATTCTTTCGCACCGTGGATATGAAGAGCTCCTGTCCATATTGAGTAGTAGAATGGGCCCACTGGGCGGCGGGTATGGAAGGATCGTATTTGGCACGGTAAGAATGCACGAAATAGTAGTGAGAGGTGGGTGAGACGCCCTCGAGAGCCGAGGGATCGGAAGGATCGAGGCATTCCACGGAGTTCCAGCCCATGTGAGGCACTGCCTTGTCCGTATCACCGAAACGAACAATTGAACATGGTATCGTGCCCAGACCTCGCGCGCCGGGGGACTCGGCCGAGGATGCAAAGAGAACCTGCATGCCAACGCATATGCCAAAGTACGGTTTTCCAGCATCTAGATAGTCTTTAAGCGGCTGAAACAGGCCATGGTCGTGCAAGGACTGGATGGCGGTGTGGAAAGCACCTTGACCGGGAAAAATGAGGGCCTAAGAGACGGAATGGGGTCATCTGGCGCGGCGATGCGACGGTGTTGCTCACGGACGTATCGGGCGTCGTGTTCAGCTCGGCAAAGTCATGGGCACTTCTGATCCACTTGTAATTGGAGTAGCCGAGGTTGGTGAGCGAGTTGGCGAGGCTCTGGACGTTTCCAGCGCCGTGATCGAGGAGGAAGAGACGCATGATATGGAATATGAGTCAAATCTGATATGATCACAGAATAAAAAGCCATGAGTGTCTTCCGTTCCCCAGACATGTCAGCTCAGCCCATCTCCATCCCATCCCGCTCTCCCCGCGTCGCCGCATCCATTTCCCCGTCCTCCCACTCCCTGTCAGACAGACTCCGCCACCGCGACTCCCTTGCAGCTATCAGTACCGTCAGGCAGCCAAAAGTACTCCACCCAGCCGACAACGATGATCTGAGGCTCCTCATTCTGGAAAACATCAGCTTAGAGGCTGTCGGTTACTTCAGGTCCCAAGGGTTTCACGTCGACCACTACACCAAAGCCCTTTCGGAGGCCGAGCTTTTGGAAAAAATTCCCCACTACCATGCCATCGGTATACGTAGCAAGACTCGAATCACGGAGAAAGTCATCAAGGCTGCGACAAAGGCATGTATCGCCGTCCAGTCGTGTTCCTTTTCCTTATCATTCCTCTTTAGCTCCTCGTGATCGGATGCTTCTGCATTGGGACCAATCAGGTCGACCTTGCTACTGCAGCCAAGGCTGGCATCCCCGTCTTTAACTCACCCTTCTCCAATTCTCGATCGGTCGCAGAGCTGGTCATTTCCGAGGTCATTGCACTGTCGCGACAATGGTGCCAACGTTCTCACGAGATGCGTGCAGGCATCTGGAACAAACAGTCCAAAGGTTGCTGGGAGATTCGCGGAAAGACTCTTGGGATCGTAGGCTACGGACACATTGGTTCGCAGCTCTCTGTCCTCGCCGAGGCCTTTGGAATGCGCGTCATCTTCTACGATGTCATCAACATGATGCCCCTCGGCTCGGCTCGTCCGGCCGAATCACTTCAAGCGCTTTTGGGGGAGGCTGACTTCGTCACGCTCCACGTCCCTGAGCTCCCCGAGACTACCAACATGATTTCGAAGCAGGAGCTCGAGCAGATGAAAGAGGGATCATATCTCATCAACAATGCACGCGGCCATGTTGTTGACATCCCAGCCCTTGTTGATGCACTCAAATCCAAACACCTCGCTGGTGCTGCCCTGGATGTCTTCCCCGCCGAACCAGGATCAAATGGTGCCCCTTTTGATGACCAGCTCAATTCATGGGCTACCACTCTCTGCAGCCTTCCGAACGTGATTCTTACCCCCCACATCGGAGGTTCCACCGAAGAGGCTCAGCGCATGATCGGGGAAGAAGTTTCCCAGGCGCTAACGCATTACCTCAACTATGGTTCTACCTTGGGAGCAGTCAACTTCCCAGAGGTCGACTTGCGTGCCATTACTGCAGAACAAGGCAACAACATCCGCGTTTGTCACGTCCATACCAACCAGCCCGGTGTGCTCAGACAGGTCAACGACATTTTGTCTCCGTACAACGTCGAGAAGCAGTATTCGGACTCGAAGGGCGACGTCGCTTACCTACTGGCCGATATCGCCGACGTCAGCCCCAGAGACATTCTCAAACTCAGGGAGACTATCAGTCAGACAAAAGCTAACATCTTGACACGGCTGTTGGTGTGATGACACCCTGACCTGATGCCATTCAACTGGTTTGCTGTTAAACATACAAAATACTCATCTATTGAGACAGATGTACTACATAAACACCGTGTTGTATCATCACTGCCGATAACTGTTAACTTTTCAAGCGAGAATACATTAGTCCCGTGCTCAATCTCGCTAGAGTACTGGTGTTCAAAGAGCGGGGAAAAGCGTATCACCAAGAGTCCATGTCCTCAGGTCTCCTCCTCAGGGTCCCCAATTCCGCCAGAAAGAATGGCAAACGTAGTCTCCATCTCTGGAAGACATGGTGAGTCGTAAATCTTACATGTTCGTGTGTTCCCGCGGGCTTTCTTGAGTTGCAAGCTGGGAGAGGTTGGGCAACGTAAGCCAGTGCTGGTTAGGAAAATGAGTTGCCGACCGTGTAGTAGAAGCATGAGCCATAATGTTGCCTCCAATAGGTTTTTTCTCGTTCGCAGCATATGGCCCAGCAGATGCATCGGGATTCGACATGACTTGATTTGTAACCACGACGGCGATGCCAAACTAGAGCGTGGGCATAAGCAATATTGGCTTCGCACGAAATTTTGAGGGAACGTACCTCGTCAGCTAGCCGTTGAAGAGTCCGCAGAAACTTTCCGAGGTGATTTTGGCGAGCGGAAAGCTCTCCGCGACCACTAAAGTCCGTCCTGTACAATGCTGTGCAAGAGTCGACGATAAGAAGACAGAACCTAGCAACGATCACAAAAGTTAGGACATGGCACGACGAATACATGTAGTATATAGCACCTTGACTCTGCCATGAGCGCACTGGCGCTCGTGAGCAAACTGTTCTGATGGTCTGCATTATATGCACGAGCGTAGGCAACGTTGTCCAATACTTCTTCTCCATTGAGACCGTATCGCTCAGCAACGGCAAGTAAACGCTGGGGACGAAAAGTTCCTTCGGTGTCAACATACAAACATTTGCCCTCCCCACCTCCCATATTGACGGGGAGCTGACAAGTCACCGAGAGTGTGTGGCATAACTGGGATTTGCCCGTTCTGAATTCGCCGAACAGTTCTGTTATAGCACCAGTCTCGATGCCACCTACACAGGCGTTAGACAGCAGTGCATACAAAGTGAATTCCGTGTTCACAAACCACCCAATAGAGCATCTAGTTGTTTGGAGCCGGTGGTGATATGAACCAGCTCAGAACGACGGGCATGAACTTCTGTAGCACTCTGGAAGCCAAGGGGGACGATTTTCTGGGCTGATCTCGCACTGTGATTTACTGGACCAGATCAGACTAATACAACCTAGTACTTGCCTTCAGTGAGAATCTTGTCTGCCTTGTTGTCTGATATACCCTTGATAGCCATGAGGTTCTTTTTGGGTGTAAAGGCAACAGCTTCAACGGTGTGGAGACCGGCATCTGCAAGTTTCTTGATATCATTAGCATGTATACCAGCTTCCTCTAGTTTTCCGACTAAGAGAGGGCCCGAGAGTGAATAATCTTGTTGTTCCTCGTTCTGTGATGGTTGAGACATGGCTGGTAAATGGCACGATGGAAAGCATGTAATTAACGAGGACGCGTCTATCACGTGGCCGCGTAAATTAATGCACAGCTACTACAGCACACCTCGTCGACTGAGCTTAGACTCGAGCAACGCAACAGCAGGAAGATCCAGTATCACCCGTCGCCACTTGACGAGGTCATATACGTTGACCTCATCAACGTGTCTGAAAGCCAATCCTCGCAAATTCCTTCCCGCGCGTTGGATGGCAGGATCCATCTGGGACAGACCCGAAACAAAGAGAGTTCCTGTTCTCCATCCGAGCGTTTCAAGCCGATTCCTGAGCGTGATCGTTTTGTGACAATACCACTTTATACGAGGCACCACGCCCAGTCGCTGTTCTTTGAACTTCGATGAGAGAGCAACTCTCATTCCCATCTCGATGACCTTGCGATTGAGCTTTGTACTGAAATCGCGCGGCTTTGGACCGAAGGCGACACCCCCTCCACGAAGCATAGGGCTTTGTGCATCTCCCAGACGCGCTCTCCCAGTCCCCTTTTGAGGCCGAATTTTCCGTCCAGAACCCCGAACTTCGCCTCGCGTCTTGGTATTTGCGCTCCCTTGTCGAAGTGAATCTAAGTGGTGAACGGCACAGAGGTGCAAGATGTCGCGTCGGATGGGATGGTTGAATACGGTCGGGTCGAGGACAACTGCTTTGTCTCTGGTCTTCTTCCCCTCGAGGGATGACAAAGTGAGGAAAACAGGCCCAACAGGATCAATGGCTGATGCATGGGTCAGCGAGGAATAACTGGAGAGTGGAGGAAAATGGACCTTTTAGCTCTCCGGTCAAAGTCTCTTGGCTATGGGCTGGTACATCAGTGAACGTTCGTATCCGACTTGGTACGAAGTTACGCGTGCTCCTGAGGAATGGAGCCACGCTTGGCTGTCGGGCTGCTTGCCAAAAGGCTGAAAACATTGGATAGTTGGTAGTGAAAACGAGCGGGCGACCAATACTGGAATTACCAAAAGTGGAACGTGGGAATCCTTTGCTAACACACCAGAGTCAACAGCGCAGGCAGAGTCTGATCAACGATTGAGCTCGGAGACGGCACGGTACGTTGACCTCGTTGCCCATTCCCCGTCTGTTCCAGGGCAGAGAGCATCCCAGATCACTCAATGACTGCCTAAACTACCCAGCGAATATGCTGGATGGAACCTTTTCTCGTCGGATGACACTCCGTCGAACAAAGGCTGATCTTACCCACAGATAGTCGTTTCATCGTCAACCAACACAATGTCGACAAAGGCCGTTCAAACTTTTGGTAAAAAAAAGGTTCGCGTTTGGACACTCGGGCGGTTGTTCGACTGACTCATGCATCTTTCGCAGACGGCTACCGCAGTAGCCTATGCAAAAGAGGGTCGTGGCCTCATCCGTATCAACGGATCCCCCATCCACCTTGTCGAGCCTGAAATACTCCGCTTCAAGATTTACGAGCCGGTTCTTGTTGTGGGAGAAGAATCGTTTGCACCTCTTGACATCCGAGTGCGTGTCAAAGGCGGAGGCCACACCTCACAGGTGTATGCCATCCGTCAGGCTATCGCCAAGGCTGTTGTTGCATACTATTCCAAGTACATCGATGCTTACAGCGCCATGGAGCTGAAGAAAAAGTTGGTTGCGTACGACCGTACGTTGCTGATCGCAGATCCCAGGCGGATGGAGCCGAAGAAGTTTGGTGGTCATGGTGCCCGTGCTCGTAGACAGAAGAGGTACGTGCGCGTTATATGCCTTTGGATCGCCCGCTGATCCATGCGATAGTTACCGGTGAAGATCCGCTACATTTCCTGAGCATCGTCACGTTATGCTTTTTTCTCCCATTCGTGATAAATGTCCATGTACATATGACAGTGAACTTCATTGTGACCAAGGAGGTCACGTGTGGCTTATGAAATGAGTATATTTATTAGGCGCCGTCCAATGCAGGACGTGCCCAGCTCAGATGGAACTCTCGGAATTGCAATCGACGCCGTCCTCAGCTCAGCACCAGAGATTACTGGTCGATGCTCATGGAAACCCGCTGAAAATAAATCTGCAGGCCGTCGAACTCGAGGGTCGCCCCAAACTCGTCAGAACATTGAAGGTTGGTCAGACTAGTCTTCGTGTCCGTCCCGTATTCACAATTCCATTGATTTCACCCAGGGCTCAGGTGCGCTCGTCGTCAGTAATGCTAAAGAAGCAGCGGTCATTCTGGTTGACTCTTCGACCGAGAGCGGCAAACGTCTCATCCGCACATGGGGCCACGACCCACGCAAAGTGGTTCTAGAGTACACTTGGGTCCGGGCATCCATGGACGTTGGTCGGCCTTTGCTTGAGGCCGATAATTGGGGAGGCGCGATGACGATAGACGATGGAAAACCTGTTACCATCGATGGTGTTGTAGTGGATGAAGATGAAATTGAAGAAGTCGAGGCGCTCGTAACAAAGTCAGTCGCCGGATTTTCGCGGAGTAAGTCTACTGACACACTTTACAAGAAGTCCGCTACCAACGCCCAGAGTCACCCCAGTTGATCCTGCCTCCCAACGACCCGAGAATACTGTTGTTGAACGTGCGGACACCATCCAATCTGCACCAAGTTTATCTCGTACCACGGGACCGCCGTTATTGACTCCCCCAGTTGTACAGCCGGTCCCGGTTAGCAGAGCCCTTTCCAAGGAACCGATGGCAAGTGCTCATGACAGCATACCACCCCAAAGTTCCCCTCCCGTGCCAGCTACACCATCACTACCCCATCCCCAACCTCCTTTATATCAACCCCAGAATACGTACGCTTACGCACCATTTGCTACCCAGCAGCTTTATCCTCCCTCTCAGCCCCAAATGATGCCATCTCAACCATTCCCACATACTGGCCTTCCTTCCCAACCCCACCAACCACAAATGGTTTACCCACCCAGCGTTCCCCATACGCCATTGCCTTCTGTTCAGTCCCCTATGCCGCAAATGCCGCCGAACGTGACATCCATGAATGGTGTTGACCTCCAGAATTTTGCCACCATCATGACCATCATGGAGGTTGTCCGGCACATGGATCAGTCTAACCGGTTTGGCCAAAGTCACCTGCCCACTTCACAGCCCCCAGTCAATCCCAATCCCTCTGCTTTCTCTGAGAGGCCAACCACCCCTGGGCCCACACCCTCAACCTCAACGCCTCGGCTAACCGGTGGGTCCGAATCTCCCGGAATTGACACTTCCTTGACCAGCACGCAAAATCGGTCTCCTGGAGGCATCCCCATTTCTCGGAAGCGCGGGCTTGGTACCGATGTTCTCAAAGACCGTTCCCTGACGCGGAAACCTCATATCAAACCCTCTCGTCATCCGTCAGATGAAAAGTTGGCTCCTTCAGTGTCTCGCAAGCGCCCACCCGCCATCAAGCCCACTAACCCGCCCCCAAAGCGGTTGCGTAAAGGCGAAGATCGAGCAGTCTCTTCGGACTCTTCCGAACATGATACCACTGAACTCTCGGAGGCTTCAGACGATTCGTATTCAATACATTCGTCCGCTTCACCCCCTGCACGGCCTCGGATTGTCGTCGCACGTAAAAAGCATGGCGAAATTTTCTTGTCTAGGTCTGGACAGCCATTGCGATTTTTTGTGCAAGTAGATCTTCATGGTCGCCATAACGTGGTCACAAACGTCAAGGTATGTTTGGACAACATCTCTCGCCATACGTTTGAAACCAATGCTTCTGATAGAAAAACAAGGGGAAGATTGTCAACAATATTGCAGATGCCGATTATTCGATCTTGTTCGCTCGTTCTGAAACCTTCCAAGGTCTCCTTAATGAAGCCATTGCTTTGGGTAAATCTCCCATTTTGGCTGCCTTTGTGGCAGACTGCGTCGAAGAAGGTGCCTTGTTGGATGAGACGGACTACATCTTGGATTCTGTTGCAAAAGTCAAAGCCCTGAAACGAGGACGTCAGAACGCCTTTTCTATCAAAGTTGAGACTTCGGAGACGTTACCCCATGTAATCAAAGCGGTAAAGCCAAAGCCCTCTCCGTCTGCCGACAAGGGTAAGAAAATGAAAGTGACTCTTTTGACGGACAAAAAAACGAAGAAGGCACCGAAGTCGGCGGTGTCCAAGCGCTCTGCTGAAGGTTGTGAGGGCCTATCAAGGTCACGTTCTCCGACTCCCCCACCGGAAGAGACCCGCCAAATGATGAAGAATGGGAGATACCTGTTCACTAAGGTCGAGGATGAATACTTTCTTCTCCTTGCCAAGCATCATCTGGCTTGCGACCCCACCATTTCGAACACCTCACTGATAAACAAACTACACAAAAAAGTGGGTTCCGACTGTGATTTGAGTGTGCTTATTTCACCTTCCCAATTAGATGCCTCATCACTCTTCTGCGTCGTGGACGGCCCATATCGACAAGAAACTAAAAGGTACATTAGAAGATATCAGGAAACGAGCAAATATCGCCAAGCGGAAACGTGCCAATGAAGCCGGAAGCCGGAATCAGAATTTATCTCGACAGTTGATCATGGAAGATGTGCCTCTCGAAGATGATGTCATGGATGTGCAGGAGACCGACGCTACACCAAATCACACCCGATCATCTCAGGGGGATATGGAACGGCAAGATTTTGAAGTGATCACTCAGTTCTTTGCTTCGGGGGGCGGAGGTGACGACGACGACGACGAGCGGGTATGGCAAGAGCTAGAAAAGCATGTGTGTACTGTCATTGTACTTCAAGCTTGAGTCCCTGACTGAGCAATCGCATTGCAGCAACCATGCAGGTCTACCAGTTCTTGGCCAGAATATTATGCAGCCCATCAGGAAGAGGTTTACGCCCGTATCGAGGAGTTGACGGGCGAGCGTGCTGGGGACTAGGCTACTCGTGCAAGACATCAGAGTTGCCTGTGTGTTGTGCTTGATGACTGAGAGATCTTGATATTAAAGCAACCCTAATGATATTGCAAATTCAGATGAGACAGTGTAGTAGTCTATCTATAAAGCTTCACTGTGGTGATACATGACTCAGTCTGTTGCAGATGGAGCAGAAGGATCAAGAGCAGGCTTGTGGAATATCGGCCGAGTCTTGAAAAACGTTTTTCGTTTTTCTTCCTTCTTCTCTTCGGTTTCGCCGACGATTTGTCCCGCGTAGTCAAAGGTAGCCATGGTCCCACCAACCACCACGCAGGAGCCAACGGCTATTGGCAGGGAACGTGCTATAAAGGTAGGCTTGAGACCTGCAAATAATTCATGATACACAGCAAAACATACTTCGAATACCCGCTAGGAATCCCGCCGCACATCCACCAGCCAGCCCGTTGAGTGCATCTTCGGTCTCGCGCTGATTTGCAACCACAGCCTCAGTGAACGCAAAGGCCGCACCCATTGCCGCTATTCAAGCATGGTCCAAAATGTATGAGATATGGCAATATCAAGATGACTCACCGAACGTTCCAATAGTGCTACCCGTACGGGTTAGAAAACCTGCAGCGCCAGCCGAGTGTGATCCCAGCGCATTCTGCACGGTGCTGACGAACGTTCCCACTGCGCCTGCTTGAAGACCCGTCACTGCTGCGCGAGACAGAGGTGCTTTTGGTTCGTATGCGCTCTGCACGGGCTCGGACGGTGGTTCAGTCGGCATGTTGACAGTGATAGGAAGGCTTTTCAGTCGTTACGCGCCTCCTTCCATATTTGGTCGAACCCTTTCATGACCGCGTACAACCTCAGCAAGACGATCGATGTGATTATCTCGTACATTTTCCGGAGTACCATCTTGCTTAGCGCCACGTTAGCTTAGTTTTATAGGTTCAGCTCACTCGTTCGCCCTCTTCCCCTGGGATGAGCTGTCCCTCAAGACACTCTGGGATGGAGAACTGGATAAACCAGAACCACAGGGAAGCTGGAAGTTGATGACAGACCATTGGTCAGGTGCAATGATTGTCGGTGGATCCGATGCTGTCGCAGTTGTTTTTCCCACTCATCCAGCTGATGGCTTTTGTGTCAAAGTCACTCAGCCGCCATCCACCCCCAAACGCGATGCAGCAGGGGGTGGCACTCTGGTTTGTCTGCTGCGATTCCTATAAGTCTTCGATTTACGTTCTTTCCCCATAGGATTTATTTTGTGCTGTTGCATGGGCCTTGTCGAATAGAGCGCCATTCGATCCTTTAATAGTGTGTTCGCGGGGAAGTATGCTCTACGTACTCGACGCCAAACAAAAGTCAGTAATCGGGATGCTCAGGGGTCATGGAGGTGTAAGATATTCAACAAGTTCCCAAAGTAGCTTGTATTCTAACTAACGAACCAGGAAATTACTGCGATCGCGGTTCATCCTTCTTTCCCGTATCTGATTTGCACATGCTCGAGGGACTTTTCGGCAAGGTTGTACGACCTGACGATGTCACCGCGCGATTCCCCCCGAAACCCACACTGGCCCCCTTCTAAGCGCCCTAGCCTTGGTGGCCCTCCGCACGGTTTGCAGTCCAGTGAACCGGAAGGAGTCGGGACTGGTCGTTGCGTGGCTATTCTGTGTGGTGGGCCATCCGGTGGGCATGATGCTGCAGTGCTAAATGCTGTATGTCCATTCAAAGCTAATATGTCTTTGCTTATCATATCCCAGTCATTTCACCCCACGCATCCATTGTTGGCAACCTGCGGGGTGTGTTATTAAATCCTCTTCTAGAATATATGCACCTAACATCATTCTAGCTCGATAGGGCTGTCAAAATTTGGTTTCTACCAAGGATGACTGTGGATGAGGTGGCTCGCGAAGACAAGCCACTCTTCAGCTCAACCCGCATACACCAGGCGAGGATCATGTCGGTCAATTGGTAAGCCACCCATCCTGCTGGACAAAGTGTGCCGACTTGGTCTCCTAACTAGGCTGAGTCTGGACGTACTCGAAACGCACAGCGCACCAGCTTTGATGCGCCGAAACAACGAGAGAGAAAATGTGTATTTCGAAGACGGAACAATTGCGATTTGGCGTTGGCTCGGGTTTGATCGTTTCTTTCCGCCAAACCAACCAAAACCGTCAAAAGTAATGAGAGGCTGCGCATCAGTATGTTTCTCTCGTTATTGTTAACACTCAGGGAATCGACGTTCCTCACAGGATTATCAAGAAAGCTGTAAGCCTTCCTTTCAAAGTCACTGCCACGAGATCCTGAAATGTCGTTTGTACAAGCTTCGTTCAAATTATTATCGGTTGCACCTATATCCCAAGTTACACGTCACCTCCACATTGCATACACCTTGAAAAATGACTACGTGATTGCTATCACACTCCCTGATCGAATCCGACTCCACAACGTAGCTGATTTCCAGCCGCGACAACGACCCCCGTTTCCCCTTGGCGAAGACGTAGAGGAGATTACCAAGTTAAGCCGCCTGCATCTAGACGAGGAGGAAGAAGATACTGAACGTCCTGTTGCACCAATTGTATCGCAGAAAGCTGCCTTCTCGCCACCTCTTCAGGGAGAGGATATTATCATCCCAGGGGCTGAGAACAGCTTACAGGCAGCTGTTTTCGGTTGTCACGGGTTGTCACTTATGGCGCTGGGTGGCGATGGGCAAATATGGATCTGGACGAACACAACGGACTAAGTTCGGACATCATGCTGTATGAAAGCCCGTGCTTCTGAGTGTGTACACATATAGAAAGCCTTGCATATTCCCCTATAAACCCAATTATGAGATCTTCGCATTGGAAAAGTCGAGCTCTGGATGGGCAGCTTGAAATTTCTTTAGTGCCTGAGGAAGTAGAATAGTGAGTGTACTATCTGCACCAATGAAACGATTGTTCACACCTCCATCTTCTTTAACTCGTCTGAAGTAGGCTTGCCCATTTGCTACGAAAGAATTGCTAAGTCTATGTGACAGATAAAGCCAATTGTCGCACCTTCTGTTGATTGTCAAACTTGACAGTATGTTCAGATAGGGTATAAACTTTGCAATGTGAATCATACCATCATCTTTTCGACCAACCCCCTAATCGAATGTCAACTTAAGGTACGATAAGCATATCCGTTTCACTTACCTGGTCTCACCGTCCAGATCGCTCAATTTACTGTTCTCAGGTTGAATCTTCCGAGTATCGACCTTCGGGTGATGTGTCAAGACATTCTCCCACCACTGTTGTTGATTGAGCTTTTCAAGGTGGATCAGGACAGACTGCTGATCCTCTAATATGATGGTGAGATGCAATACGTAGTGACACATAAACTCTTACCTAATGTCCATGTACTATCCTCGACTTTGATTTCCTTGCAAAGCTCGCCCTCCAGAATCTTATCCTTCCCTTTAATCCCAACGCTAAGCTTCTTCTTCTGAATGATAACTGAAAGTTCCTTGGCGCGTGTCCCATTTGGAACTGGAACAACTATGTCCACATCGCCCAATTCCTGCCTCCAGGTGTACGGAAGCGCTAAGATATAACGAATATTGAGACACATAGCTATGCTTGTTTATGGCTACTCGTACCAGCTTGTTCGGAGGCTTCGCGCTCCCTATCAGACTTGTCCTTGGCTTCCCTTTCCTCCTTGGAAAGCTTGTCATACTCATCGTCGGACATGATGACAGTAAGGAGACAAGATGATCTGATGCGCGGATTATCTGCACGTGACCAGGTGGCTTTTAGACTTGTTTGCTGTTGTGTAGGCACTAGTGACGCCTGAAAGTAACTTAGTCGTCCAAAGTTCCTTCGACCACTACTCACTCCTGTGGTGTTCGTTTACGGCCGTTCACGGTGATATTTCGATCTGATGGCATCCAACAATGCCTGGAACGACTTTGAAGTAAGCGGCAGTTGTCGTGCTTCTCGCGTCGCTTAGTTCCTCCTACTAGAATTTACGCCATACGGTCAGGCATAATACCGTCGATAAACTCAAACAAATCTTGACAGGCTTCAATGAACAATGTCAAACCGTTTTTGTCAAGTCTGGAAAGAAACAAGACTTGATTGACAGAATCGTTCATCAAATGGATGCCTGGAGACAGTCCAATAATGTAGAGAGATGGACCAAAGCTCAAGCCATCCTCCATCAGGTCCGTACTTCCGGAGTGTGAGTCGAGAATACTTTGGTCCGCTCAAACAGTACGCACCTATTGGATGTGTGGCATTGTGTAGCGTCGTGTTTCGCGGGGAACCCCATACCTGCACCTTGAGCACGTTGTTGATAGCCATTTTCTAGGTATTCTCAAAGTCGGCCAACCGGATCAGCAGGACTCCAGCCAGTCCAGCCGATAAGCCCCGTGTCATTCAGTTCTACGTCGATATTTCCCGCGACTTCGACTGGGCGTTATGATCCATATGCCCCGCCGCGGCCGCCACCCCCACCAGTAAGCGCTGCGGCGGTTGCAGGTGTATCCAAACCTAGTAAGAGTTATCACCATTTTCACATCATTATCGCTGAGTGGCCCTCAGCTATACGTTTCAAAACGTCTCCCTTTTTCCGTGTCGATCAGCTGGTGTCTGGAATCGCGGAGTGTCCAGGTTCGGTCTGCGGTCATCGTTCCCTTCATTTCACTGATAATTCGACAGAGTCAACTAGCTCGACTGACCGAAAGCAACAAAGTCTCACCTTCACTCTTAACAGCGAACAGACGATAAAGTTGACGTCCACCAGGTATGTAGACGACTGTATGTTAAATAATTCAACCTCATTTGCGTCCGCAGTACCAAGTGTCAGCTTCGGTTGTATTGCACCACTTCTACCTATTACACGCCAAACCTTGTTTTTCGTCCAACTACCGGCCCTTGTCTCATTGAGTTCCCACCAACGTGTGAAGTACGAGTGAATGGAACGGCGCTTCAGGCTAATCTGAAAGGGCTCAAAAAGAAGGCAGGCACCGCGCCACCAGCCGATCTGGGGAGACTAGTACGAATGAGTGGGCAAAATCGCCTTGAAATGGTGTATGTAAACAGCCAGCAACCCGTTCAGCCCAAAGTATGTGATATCTAATGTGAAGTGATGTCTTCTGCTGATATACCGAAAGAAATTCTACATGGCAGTATTTCTCGTGGAAGTGACCACAGTCGCCCAACTAGTAGATAGAGTAAAGAAGGGCAAATATCGTAGTTACCAGGATGTTCTAGCACAAAGTGAGTCTTTACCTTTCCTGACAACCAAGCTTACCTCTTGCATTAGCGTTCAAACCATCGAATGAGGACGACGAGATAGTCGCGGGTCCACAAAAGATGTCCTTGAAGTGCCCAGTATGTCAATTCAATAACGTGGTTGTATGAGATGTTTACTATTGTTTCCATAGCTGAGCTTCATGCGAGTACGGACGCCGTGTAGATCAACGCAGTGTGTTCACCCACAATGCTTTGACGCAACATCATGGTTTTCTTGCATGGAACAAACGACTACTTGGCTTTGTCCAGTGTGTGAGAAGACCTTGAATCCCGATGATCTCATCATTGATGGGTACGCGATTGTAATTCTGGCTGATCACTCCTCAACGTTGCGTTTCTTTCAGCTACTTTGACCAAATTCTGAAGGAGACTTCAGAAGATGTCGATGATGTCATGGTTGAAAATGATGGGCAGTGGCATACGACTGATAACAAGTATGCATCTCCCGAATGGCGCGCAAGTCATCCAGTCGCCGCATCGGACCTGTACTCACTGACACGTGAATCATCCCCAGCATCTGCTGACGAGGAAGCGGATGCAAAGGCTCACGCGAAGAGACAAGTTGAAATACTTATTTTGGATTCAGATGACGAAGACGAAGGGCGAGTCAAACGCGAGTTGTCGGTTTCGCATAGCGTCGGCTCGAGTTCGGTCCCCAAACTGGTTCCTTTACGTGCACTGCCGCATATGGGGGAGTCCCACCAAGACGATGTAATTGACCTTACTGCTGATTCCGAGGATGAACAGCTGAGGCCACAGCCTTCGTCGCAGCTACAATCGCATCCCGTACGGCCCTCTTCGGAAAAGCGGAAGGCAGCATCTGGCGCACCCTCGCCCACGGAGCAGATCTGGAAGAAATCGCGAGTGGACACGAGCGGGCAGTCGGTTTCGAGCGCGCTTCCACCCATCTCCCCCGGTACTGGATTCGGAGTGCAACTATCGCCGACAGCTTACGCTGGGCCACACCTACCACCCTTGCGTCTTCCTCCGACCGCGTTCGTGCCACAAGGAGGGACATACATGTCGCCAGTTGGGACGGTCCCGGCGGGGGATAATCGGCGGGGGGGTTACGAACAATACGGCGGAAATCGTTACGGTTCTCATTCTGGTGGATCTGTGCCACGTCCTAGCGCTTGGCCATAGAGGTGGAGAGCGGACAAGGAGTGTATGATAGCAGATACAGTATTAATCGGCCTTTGCTGAATATTACCTATTATGTCACATTGTTGGAACGGGCATCGGTGGAGAGCGTGAGAATTTCACGGCCCCGGGAATTTCCGGGGAATGCTAAAAACGCGAAACTTTTCCGGCTGCCTCTCATTCTCCGTCTTCATCCTTCTCCACTCAGCTTCTCAAAAATGGCCGACGTCAAAAAGGTCAAGACTCCCCAGGAGTTCATGAGTTCGTCGCTGCTTTTCATCGTTATTATTGCTGTCCTGATCACCTTGCACAGTTGATTTCCTCATGGGTGGTGTCTCAGCTGTATGCTTACTTTTGACGCCCTTGCCGTTTAACCTTGTTCTCACGTGCTGTTGCGCAGGCTGTTGCTAAGACATCCGCTGCACCCATTGAGCGAATTAAGCTGTTGGTGCAAAACCAGGATGAGATGGTGAGTTGCTTATGCCACGTACATGACGCAGCTCATTCGGCTTCAGATTAAGCAGGGCCGTCTTGCCACGCCATACAAGGGTGTTAGCGATGCTTTCGCTCGTACTTACAAGGAGGAGGGTCTCGTTTCGCTATGGCGTGGTAACACTGCCAATGTGATCCGTTACTTCCCTACGCAGGCTTTGAACTTTGCCTTCAGTATGTTTACCCTTTTCTTTTTCTCGACCTCACTAAACGGGTTGCAGAGGACTACTTCAAGTCCTTGTTTGGCTTCAAGAAGTCAGAGGGTTACTGGAAGTGGTTCGCTGGCAATGTTGCCTCTGGTGGTGCTGCTGGTGCCTCGTCCTTGCTCTTCGTGTACTCCCTTGATTACGCACGTACTCGACTTGCGAATGACGCCAAGTCTGCAAAGGGTGGAGGAGCACGTCAGTTCAACGGTCTTGTTGATGTCTACAGGAAGACACTCGCATCGGACGGTATCGCAGGTCTCTACCGCGGTTTTGTGCCCTCGGTTGTTGGCATTATTGTCTACCGTGGCCTCTACTTCGGTGTTTACGATTCGCTGAGTATGTTTGGTTTTAACTGGCAATTGGTTGGGTTTGACGCTCGGTGCAGAACCTGTTGTCCTCGTTGGCGCCTTGGAAGGCTCGTTCCTGGCATCGTTCTTCCTTGGTTGGGGTGTTACAATTGGTGCTGGTCTTGCATCGTATCCTCTTGATACCATCCGGTTAGTGTTAAGTGAGCTTTTGTATTTGAGTGTTGCTAACGTGTTTGGTAGTCGTCGCATGATGATGACATCGGGCGCTGGTGTTCACTACAAGTCTATGTTTGACGCGGGATCGCAGATCATTGCCAAGGAGGGAACGAAGTCACTGTTCAAGGGCGCTGGTGCCAACATTCTCCGTGGTGTTGCTGGTGCAGGTGTCTTGTCGCTATATGACAAGCTGCAGCAGGTTATGTTTGGCAAGGTTTACTCTGGTGGATCTGGTTAGACGATGATCTCACGTGCTCTGGGCTTTTTGCTCTGTCCCCTCGTTTTGTATTGCGTCGGCATTATATCTCCATAGAGTTGATTCTTATTAGTAGGATGTTCATTGCGTGACGTGCCATGAAGTGGACACCTCGTCTGAGCAGTTTTGTATTGCGGCCATACCAGCAGTCGTGTCTCGACGCCTGCCACGCTGCCCTCCGCGCTGGCAACGTTCGCATCGGCGTCTCCCTCCCCACTGGTGCCGGCAAAACTAGTGTCTTCACGACGCTCCTCAGTCAAATCCCTACAAGCCCATCCCGTGCCTCTGCTTCTTTGATCATCGTCAACAGCGTCGAACTAGCGCGCCAGGCCGCCACTCAAGCAGAACAGACTTACCCTCACTGGAAGGTTGAGCTTGAACAGGGTGCCAACTATCGAGCAAGCGGGCGAGCAGATGTGTATGCGCACTTGTTATCCGGGTGCCTTGCACTGATTCGTTTGTAGGACCGTAGCGACGTACCAGACGCTGCTCCAGCCACAGCGCCTGGCAAAATTCCTACCAGAGAACCTCAAGGCGATCATTGTAGACGAGGCGCATCATGCCGCAGCCCCTTCGTAAGCAATCACTCCCCCACATACGGCGAACACTGCCAACTTGGCTTCTAGGTACCGTCGCATACTGTCCCATTTTAATGCCGACATCAAGAATCCTGATTCACACTTTGTCCCTCCTCCTATGCCGCATCCCATCCCGATTATTGGGTTCTCAGCTACCTTCAGCCGTCATGACGGCCTCGCTCTTGGTTCCGTGTTTGAGAAAATCGTTTACCACCGTGACTTCCTTGAAATGATCAGGGAGCAATGGCAAGCTTGTCTACGTTTTATGCGTGCAGATTAATTATAAACTAACCACAGGTTATGTGATGTGCGATTCACCTCTGTTAAAGCCAACATCGATCTCCGAGGTGTCACTCTCAGCTCCAGAACCGGTGACTTCAACGCTTCTAGTCTCGCGTGCATCATCAACACCGAGACAGTTAATGACCTCGTTGTGCGCGCATGGCTAGACCGGGCGTGTATGTATCTTAAAATGTTACAACGATCCACTTAACCCAGCATACCTCCACAACAGCCGATCGCAAGTCCACCTTGGTGTTTTGCGTCAATATTTCCCATGTTATACAGCTCACCAAGGTTTTTCGAGAGTTTGGTATTGATGCTCGCCACTTGCACTCCAATACACCCGCAAGTGAGAGGAGAACTCTGATCACAGAGTTCAAGGCTGGATTCTACCCTGTTTTGGTCAATTGTGGTATGTCTTGTGGTGCTTCTGTATGATAACTCAGTGGTACTATACAGTCGAACAGCGATTTTGACAGAAGGCGCGGACATTCCAAACGTCGATTGCATCGTTATCTGCCGCCCTACGCGGTCTCCAAACGTTTACACACAAATGGTACGTTCCGTACGCCCTTTACTGTTTAGGTTTTTACCCTTTCCAGATTGGCAGAGGTATGCGACAGTCTCCTGCAAGTGAGAAAGTTGACTGTCGCATCATTGACTTTGTGGATTCGGCCTCCCGAGTTTCTGGTGTTGTTTCTGTACCAACCCTGCTTGGCCTAGACCCTAATGAGATCATAGATGGTCAGTCCGGTCCATTGTTAAATTATAAGATACTCATCGTCAAAACAGATGCCAGCGTCGAAGACCTGAGGGCCAAGGCAGAACCTAGTTCTCGTAGCTTGAACGATCTCGCACTCAACTCAGAACACTACGACGACATACCCGAACCCACATTTGTTACCTATACCGACTACGATGACCCCTTTGCAATGGTCGACAGCTTTTCGGGTGCACCCCATGTTACGAGATTGAGTCCCAACGCATGGATCGGGTGTGGATCGGATATCTATGTTCTTGAATGCCTCGGGAAAGGCTACATACGAATCGAACCCAGCCTTGAAGGCGAAGATGATGGTGAACATAATCTACAAGCGTAGGATTAACGCTGATCGACAACACAGCACGCTTCAGTGCCACATATACTGAGGCTACCATGCACTTTGCGTCCGCCAAGCATTTGAAGGTATCACCTTTCATGCGTAAACGGCGGATATCGACTGCGGCCACGCTGTCTGACGCACTCAAGAGCTGCGATACATATGCTGTTCAAAAGGTCCTCCGTGGGTCACTAGCTCTAGGGTATGAATTTACGAACATTCTTGCTGCCTACTGATTCAGAACAGTTTACGTCGGAATGCCAAATGGCGGCGAGCCCCAGCCACTGAAAGCCAGAAAGCATTTATCAGGAAGAGGAGAGGAAAGCACGCGACGGATCAGGAGAGCATCCTAGAGGCTACCGAGAAACTTACCAAAGGGGAGGCTGCGAATATCATCACACGTCTGAAGCATGGAGCTCAAGTAAAACCTTTTCTACCGTCTAAATTCGTCTCTTCTAATAGAACAACAGGCATATTATGAGAAAAAGGTCAAGGAACAGCGTAAAGCATCACAGTTGGCTGAGAAGGAGAGACAACGCATAGCACGTACTACGGTGCGTGTCGGACCGCTAGGACAATGACAGATCACTAGACTAGATAATGGCGCGATAGCATGATTACATTGGCTTTAATGAAGACAATGATGGAGAAACCGCGCGCGGACTGTGCAAAGTCAAAATCGCAGCTTGCTGGGCAACGTCTACAGCCTTTGACAAAGTTTCTGGGCTATTGAACGCGTGAGGATCCCGAGCGAGAACGGCCAGCAATGCTCCAACAAACGAATCGCCCGCTCCGGTAGAGTTGAGTGCCATATCCTGCATTACCCGAAGGGGAGGGAAGTGCTGGACAACAACCACATCGTCCGACGTTGGGGGGTCGGCAATGATACATCGACTGCGCGGATTACTGCGTTGGGCTACCCAGCCGCTCGCCCTCGCTCGGTCGAGCCGCATTACAATTAGTACACCAAGCTCTCCACACTTGATCACAATGTGCTGGAAGAAGGGTAGGAGGTTGACGGCCATTTGGACGATCCCCTTGTCGGCTACAAACGATAACGTGCCTAGGTTAGGTGTTTCATCCGAGGCGTTTTGCTTTGCAAGCTGGCCCAAGTCCGTGCGGAATGCAGATCCTAGTCCAAAGTGATCGATAATGCGCCACCAATGTTCGTGGGACATCAGGTGAAAAACGTTGCGGGCATCCTGATACATCTGTGCCAGTTCTATCAGATTTGGTGAAGCGAATGATATCACCGATCGGGTGGAGTTTGCAAAGTTTGTAGTTATAGCGGGAAAAATGCGTGATGCCTTGACGGTTGAAGTTGGTTCACTGATTCTGGTCAGCTGGAGAGAAGGCTAGATCTATAAGAGAGCCTACAAAAGTGCTGGATAGAAATTGCGTTACTAGACGGACATCTCAAAGTGAACAACCCACTTTGAATACCCATCTTGAGACTCTCTGTCACAAGGGAGATAAGCGCATCCGAGGAAATATTACCGTCAAGAGCAAGAAGTCGGGGATGTTGCTTTCGCAGAATGGCAAGTATCTGAAATGCCTTAGTATCAAACCACGGGTATCCAGGGGAAGTCATGCCTACTTGATCTGCTTCACATGCATAGGGAAGATCCATATCAGAAACACCGAATTGTAAGTCGCCGTGAGAACCGAGAAGTAAGTTGCAGACAGCACTCTGACGACCCTCAACGAGGAGTAGACCATCTGTCCGCATTCCGAGTGAGCGGGTCATCGTGCTGATCAATTTTCCAAATTCATCGCTACCAACTGGAGCGACAAGTAATGTTATAGCATCAGCTCCAGTTGATCCAGACAGGACTCTGTGGGTTGCCTCGGCAATGTTGCGAGCAACACCGCCTAGCGACATAGACACCTTCCCAGGGAATGTGCTCTTCCGATCGGGCTCGAGAGGCGCCTTGGCTTGAGAAGTGACATCTACAGCCGCGCATCCTACGACGACAACAATGGCTTTCTGAACACCGGTATGTGTGTCTTCTACTGCATTCTCACACGCACATTCAATGGGCCCAGAGTTCTGGGTAGTCCGCTGGGAAGAACCAATGAGAACGCCGCTGTAAAAATACTGGGGTGCTAGCGTTAGGTATGATGAAGAGCTATTGGGTATGGAACTGACATCTTCTCCGTTCTGAGCTTCGCTCGCAATCTTGGCATACGCTGCAGCAATTTGGCCACCTAATATACTATAACATGCATCATACGAGGTTTGTTGACTAACTCACCGACAAGGGCAGTGTTTTGAACCAGCGCTACATCTATAGCCAATAATAAATAACAAACAGAAAGGAAGCGCAGAGACTTCGCTTACTGCTTTCCAAGGATTTCCCCCTAGTGAGCTCGCTAACTCGACCAAGCAGCCACGGTGTGACCTCCTTCCCCGACTTTGACACACCCGTTTCCTCTGACTCTCGCAGAGCAGTTTCAATGGCTTCTTGCAATACAACACCATCGGCTTCATGTTTTTCTGGAATAGGAACTCCAAACAAAACACCATTCGACATGCCCAGCTTTTTTTGTGTATCTGTTTGGTCATGGTCAACATTTAGTCGAATGAAACCAGACGGTTTTTTTTACAAAGAATCCTGGCAGCGGCATCCGGGTCGTTAACTTTCCAAGGGGACTATAAAGTTATTCTTAGCGTCACAGTCATGTCATTGATGCTGCGAACAAACCTTGAAGCCACTCTTGCGGGAGTAGAACGCAGGGAACTCATTTGACTCGGCATACGATAGAACCGGCACCCCAAGGGTTTCCTACACATGATTCGACAGAGCACGTTTATTGGAGAAAGTGCGACGTACGAGATACTCGAGCGTTCTAACAGTGAATATGAACACTGGAAACTAGCAATCTGGATACACTGACTTACTTTCCTATATCCAAGATCGACTTGACTCCAGCTGAGACCAAACCTACGGGACAGCGAGCAAGCTCGTGTAAATCGGCTGAAACATCCATTGCTGCCGGAACCGTTGGTTCAGCCAATTCTGGGGAGAACAAGGACGATACGCACTCTTCTCCCCCCCACGGTGTACTCCGCCGAGGCTGTGAATACTTGAGTGGACTGCTAAATAGTTGTATCGTGGTCTCACCCTCCGGTGGCAAATATCTAACGGCTTGGTGAGTCGAGCAAAAACACTCGGACCAAGAATCACCTTGATGCCTGCCAAAGCAGCGAAAATCAAGGTAGAGCTACACGTAGTACCGCCATCTTTCTTCAACGCTATCGCGGCGGCAATGTCCCTTCTGGACAGCTTGACAGGATCTGCACTCCGACTTGCAAGGCGGGCGAGCTCGGTGGGTTGGAGACCGATCTTGACGCGACCTTGAACGAGGCCAATCGTGGCAGGGACGCTTCCGGTGGACCTGACGATGCTCTCTACTGACTGTGCCATCTCGAGGGAGGTGGGGAATGGCATTCCATGCGTGATTATCGTGGACTCTAATGCAACCACTGGACGACCGTTTGCCAACGCATCCTCGACTTCTGGGTGCAGGTCAATGGGCGCGCCATACGAGGACGACTGGTGTGTAAGAGCGTGGCGGCGGCGTCGGGACAATCGAGAAATGGTTCGGGAAGCGACGCGGGTACGGTGACGGCCTGTCGCAAACATGTAGTAAGTACGGTCACAGCCGAATCCATCACTCACCATGGCCTACCCGAGCACTTCAACAGCAGCGAGAGAGGACTGGGAGGGTTGTTCCTGCGTGTTGACCTACGAGCCTCTCGACACAGAGGCAATCGTACGTTCAGTCAGAAGTGACAGCGCTGGTGCAACAGCCATCTTCATTGGTACAACTCGCAACTCCTTCAAAGGTACTACTGCACCGTACATACTGTCGGCCCCGACATTGACATACCGTGTCCAACCCAGGCCAGGTAGTAACGCGTTTAGAATATCAAGCTTACAGCAAGCTGGCCATCAAAACAATGGCACAAATCCTCGAGGACGCCCGTAAAGTAGTATACCAACAACATCATGTCTCTCTTATATCGTGCGTCGTCCACCATCGCCTTGGAACAGTTCCTGTGGGCGAGCCGTCCATAGTCATAGCGGTCTCATCGCCGCATCGGAAGGAAGCTTTTGCAGCATGCGAGCAGATACTCGAGGACGTGAAGGAGAAGGCACAGATCTGGAAAAGGGAGTACTACGAAGGGGCGAGGGAGGACGAGGCGGAATGGAAAGCAAATAGCTCCTGAACCAGAAAGATGAGCAGAAATATGGTAACACTGTCGGCAGGGTACCATCGGCACAATTTACTCCACTTTCCACTTTGTGCTCACGTCATCGCCATCGCTAACGACGAGCTCTACAGACCACAGCAGGAGGGTAAACATGACATTTGCCCAACGCCACCAAACTTGGGACGCAGGGTCCAAAACTGTGGCATAGTTGATGCACGAACCACAGGATCAAGTAATAGAGGGACGTACGCAACAGATGGGAGTAGACCATGACAAATATTAGTTGTCGGTATGTCAACAGGAAGCGAGTCAACGTTGATGTCTGTGGAGACGTTCGACGGTCAGCCGAACACAGAACCCAGTTTCAGCGGTCTTACAGGTCTACCCCAACCGTCATTTGCAGAGTCATCCGACTCCCAAGCATCTACGCCAATCGTGGGTAGTATGCGTGAAGCAAACTGGAGAATAGTCAATCGATAGAATAGTGCAATGAGTACAGGTTTTGGAAGGGTATTCGTGATGAAGTTCACGAGTGTTTGAAGATGAGGAAGAATATTAGATAGGAGCGGTGCGCTGTAAGCATCATTTCAGCACACGGCAAAGGCAAGGTGCAACAAGCGTGACATACTATGAAGATGCAGGATCCGAAAACGACGTCTGATCGAAGCCACAAAGCCAAATGTTATAGGCTAGGAATAAAGAGAGCATAGAGGACTCTACAATATTTGTCCGCCGGAGGCGAAAGCCTATTACCGTTAAGAATAGGAAAGCGGTCAATGCAACGCCCAGCAATGTAGAAGAGAGTGGTGACGTGGCTGCAGCCGGATATGCCTGCGTGGCCAAGGGTGCCGGTGAGTAGGCGTAACTTTGACGAGGCAAATAAACAACTGACCACGACAATCCACCACGCCGCAACAACATATGCTGCAGCCGATGCGATAAGGATGCCAAACTGGTAACTTTCTGCCTCGTCTGCCAGTTCCTTTCCCACTTGACCGACTTTCTGTGCGAAGAGTAGGCTAGAGAGACCCTCCATGGCTACATAGGTCGGCCCCGAAAACGTCAAAATTTTGCCCCACCAGCTAACCGCCGTGGCCAACGCTGGGTGAACAGATTGGGAAAAAGCATTGAAGGAGACAAGGAGGAGGAATGGGTGCATGGGAACTTGCATCACGGAGAGCAGCTGTGACCCCCAAAGAAGGATGAGCGTGCCATGGATGAACGAATGCACGGAGAGCAGGAGCGAGAGCAAAAGGAACGCGGGAGTGGAGAGGGTTGCGAGGGTCAAGGGAAGGAAGAGTAGTATCTGCAAAACGGTAGACAACCTGCAGCGGGCAGTAAGGTCGACGACGGCGAACGCAGGGCGCGCAGACACATACCTCGCTGTGTGGGACAGTGCACTCCATAGTATCCAGGGATTCATACTGCCGGCTGAGTCGTTCGTCACACTCGCTCAGGAATGAACTTGGCAAGGCTCGCATATCAAATATATTACTACCACAAACAAAGCCATCTATCAAGACAACGGCGCCACAGTATGTGTGGGCACGAGCGTGTTCCTTGGACTAAGAAGTCCCTTTGCTGCCGCAAAGTCCGTTCCACGGCTTAGAGCAGCAGGATCAGAAGGTGGAACATAGAACTTGTCGACGATGGGTATCTGTAAAAAATTCATCTTCGGGGTGATCACAACCATATTGTTGGTTCGTATTTCCATCCAATCAGCTATTGTGAACATGGAGTCAGAACACCTTGCACAGGCCAATTTGCACGTACGTACCCTTTTCAAACGTCAAGGGCTCACTGGCAATCTGAGACTCGTCAGGAGTGAAAGCAGGGGAGAGGAAAGGACCAACCATGATGATGTTTTCTCGTTTGTCTGCCTTTGTCATTTTGTAGTGACCGCCCTGAGTGTACTCACTAAAGGTTGTGCCGGACGAAAACCACTGCAAGCATCATTAGACTAGTGTGGTGCACCTGAATGCTATCCTTACCAGAGAAGCGGCTTCATCCTGACGAGACGAAATATAACGTGTTGCTACCACGCTCTCGCCATCGGTGACGCAAAAATTCATCAAACTGGGCTAAGTAGGTCGTAAGTTGCGGTGCATCATGCCTGGTTATAGAGCACCATACTTCTGTAATGCTAGCGAGGTCTGCATAGCTGTTGAGGGAAGCAAGGGTGTCTAGCATTGCTCGTTGCAGTGTTTGGTGCGTGAAAGATTTGGCGTTTGCATCAGGTAACTGAACCAAGTCAGTACGATCTTCAAGGCTAGACATCAGCTCACCTTGGACAGAAACAATGCGAACGCCCACTCTGAGTCTAGATTCGCTCAGTAAGCGGCACATCCATCCGTACCAAGAAAACCGGCTTGCCCGTATTTCCTTGCACGACATTGAATACCTCATCCGACAAGTCCGCTTGCAGTCTACGCTTAACCAAATGGAAATCTGCGATTGCACCGTTGTGCATGAACTAGGATTGCGGAGTCACGACTCAGGCGGGTGGGTTTACGACTGGACGTACCATGATGTTACCGAAAACGAAAGGGTGGCAGTTATCCAGTGACAGAGAACCAGCAGTCGTTGCCCTCACATGTGCGCTGGAAAGATGAGAATTCCAGGGTGTAGTGAGTGCCTTTCTACGTACAACACTAGGGGTGACTTGATCTTCTCTGCCAAGCGTACGAGATTGGCGTTATTCCATGCCTGTTTTTGTGTCAGAGGGGATTCATGGTTCGAGGGGTCTGATTACAGGTGTCACGGAAGTGAATATGCATGGTTGACTCCCGAGCTCTGCATCGTGAACAGTATCATACCAGCCTGAGGGGAGGGTTGGAGGCAGCGTTGTGGGGACCCTGCAAGAGCGTACCAACGCCGAATCCGTCGCCGTTGATGGGTCTGCGATGGTCCACGCGCAGCCTCGAATCGAAAGCTTGGTTTATGATGGAATGGCATGGGCGTGTCAACAACTACGGACGCTCAAAAACCAAAGCAAGCGAGTTCAGAGCCGCTCACATGGGACAATTTGACTGGTGATGTGCCCTTGTAAATCACGAATCGACACATGCTAAGTACGGGAAAGAACGGCTATTCCGAATCCCGATACTACTTAAACTCGGCTGGCCTCTTCGCGGGGTCTCCACCAGCCTCATCGTATACGAGTCCAGCGACACGGAACGCAAGATCTGCAGAACAATCATCATTCAGGTCATCCATCCAGGTAAAATCCTCTCACCATTAGCCTTGTCCGGATCTTGAGCTTCTGCGTACACCCTGACCACATCTTCTGTGCCACTTGGCCGAACAAACGAACGACCCCCTGTTTCTTGTACAAGTCCGTCGATTTTCGCTTGAAGTCCGAGTGGCTGCACCAAGCGGCGCTCTGCATCCTCCGTGACAAAGGCATTCCTATCCCCAACTTTCACTTTGACCAGTCGATTTGGAAGATCCGAGTACAACTTATCCCATGTCTCTACGGTGTAGGACATGTGGTGGAGTGCGACCTCGACGAGGAGCATGTCAGAGAGTGCATCACCAACAGTCTGGTTGATAACATTGATCACGTCTTTTAAACGGCCGAGTGCCGTGACCTGCGCAGTCGTGGGCGGCTGATATGTGGCAACTATACGTTGAGCAGACGGCGAGAACAAGACTGTCCCGTGGCCGTTGGCTTCAAAGTACACCCCAATGTCGTACTTCTCTGCTGCGGCATGGTGCAAGTGCTTGACCCCAGTCGGCACACATGTCACAGGAAGCCTCTGTAAGAGGGTGAGTATAGGCTCCGTCCCCTGTGGCAGGGACACGAACTTCGGACAGGTATTTTGTCGAGCTTCCGTTGGCATATGCGGTTTGGACGACGCCAACTTTGATCTTCTTTTGAATATCCTCGAGACCGGCATCCTTGACCAACTTCACGATGAAGCTCGCAACCAGTGTCGTGATCTTGTCCCCATCAAGCATGCGGAACTTGCCGTCACCATCCAAGTAGTAGTAAATCAGGCGATCGGCATCACCATCCAGACTACATCCACGTTGCCCAGGTTTCAACACGGACTCGAGAGATGGCGGCAGCTTCTGGTTGACTTTGACAAAGTCGGCGCCACAGTCCTTGTTCAATTTTTCCGCGTTTTCTATAGAAGTGTTTTTCAACTCGAGAGAGAGGGACTCGCCAAGGAAGTCATCGAGAGTTTTTGCGGATGGAGCACCGACCCCGTTGGCGCAATCGATCACCAGACGACCCGGATCATTCCTATCGGCCTGTAGAGAAAGTTAGCAGTGGGAAGACTCGATCGAGAATGAAAACAGACGAGAAGCTTCTTGAACGCGGTGCTGAGCTTGACGTAGTATCCTTTTATCAACTCGTCCACGCTCCCCTCTTGTCCTGTGGTATTGATGGTATCTACCAAGTAGTGGAGAATAGGGGTTGTTGTGACCCTGGCGTCCGTGACCTTAGCACCAGTAGCAGCAAGGCCTTTACGAAGCGCTGCAACAAGCTTTGGGCCAGATACGCGAGTATCACGCGCATATACAACTCTGGCCGGTTTCTCGAGTGATATTTGTTGGGATCGAACAAAGGCTTCCAGGAGCACGAAGAACGCATCAGGGGATGGCGCGTTGGCGAACTCGGTAGCATGCGATTCCCAGGATGTGTCTAGCATCTCTCCGTGAGGGTCAACAAGTTTGACCCCATTGTCCTATACGGTTTCGGTAATATAGAATCAGTCAGTCAACGTAGCATAAAACGTACCTCAGCTGGGTTGTGCGAGGCAGTGATCATCACGCCAATGATTTTACCATCGCATGATTTGCTCCTTAATGCTGCTAAAATCCCTACCTTGAAGAGTACAGATTCGAGCTTATCTCCTCTAAGTTCCGTTCAGATCTGATCAGACCGCGATCGAGGCGTAACGTGCACCTACAAGGTTCTGAAACCTGCAGTACCATATGAGAACTTCTCGCCCGGTTTAACTGGGTATTCCTCTAACCCCTTCCTGAGCTCATGTTTGAAGTCTGAAAGTGCAGACATAGTGAACGGAATGAAAGTGATGCGTAGTTGTCGCGGAGGTATTATATGCGGGTGAGACACGTGACTTGGGGCTATGACTTGGCCGCAGGTCCTGTAATTTCAGGTTGTATCCCGACCACCATGCCATCCAAATCCACCGCCCAGACTCTCTTAGAGAAAGCAGACAAGAAGGCAAACTCTTCAACAGGTTGGTTCTCTTCGTCATCTACGAAATACGAGGAAGCCGGCGATCTGTATCAACAAGCTGCAAATGCCTTCAAACTTGACAAACAGTTCAGGGAGGCGGGTGACGCATTCGCAAGAGAAGCCGAGTGCAGGGAAAGATGTAAGGAGTTGAATGAAGCTGCAAATGCCTGGTGGAATGCTGCCAAAGCTTACAAGCGAGGGTATCCCGACCGTAAATTCATCCTCTACATCCATCCTACCCGAAATGCTGAATCTGCGGCCTTCAGTGGCAGTCCAAGCCCTTTCTCAGACAATCACTCACTTGACTGCCTCTGGCCGATTTCGGCAAGCTGCGGATAGAGAAAAGGAGATTGCTCAAATATATCAGTATGACCTCAGTGACATTCGGAGAGCTTGCGAGAGCCTTGAACGAGCTGGGGACTGGTACTCTCAAGAGGATGCAACCGCGTTCGTATCTTGAATGTGGAGCTGGCATTGACTGACGGTTTGCAGTACTGCGAATGCATGCTTTAAAGACGCTGCAGATCTTCATGCTGAGCTGGAAGAATATCCACAGGCCATTCAACGCTATGATCAGGTTGCGGACCAAGCACTTACATCTGCTCTCACGAAATACAGTGTCAAAGAATATTGGCTGCGGGCATGCCTTTGTGCCTTGGCGATGAAGGTGAGTGGGATATACACGCGGTGACATCTTACTAACACTATGCAGGATTCTGTCACCGCCAAACGGAACATACAGAAGTACATGTCACAAGATCCTGCATTTGCGTCTACCCGCGAATGCAAATTTGTCAACGCAATCATTGACGCGATTCAGGCGGATGATCAACAGGCTTTCACTGGGTGTGTTGTGGAATATGATCAAGTCGCTAAGTTGGATAGTTGGAAGACAGCAATCTTACTGAAAATTAAGCGTACTATCGAGGAGGAGCCCGGTATTCTTTGATCTGTAGAATTCGGAGAATTCATATCTTCCTCTGGTGTCATTTACAAGATGTCCATTGTACACGTATCTACTGTAGTCACGTGATACCGCGTCTAGTAGTCGTGAACCTCGTCTATGTCAAACCACTAATGACGACTCACTGGGCGCTCAGCCTCATTCACTTTCTGTACGCTGCGTTCACGACCATAGCTGCGTGGCTGCATAGACGCAAATGGAAACAACCCAGCCCGCTCAAATCCTATCGAAGCAAGATCCCTAAACATCTGTGTCTAAATCTCGTTGCGAACAATGATACGCCTACTGAAGAAATGGAGGCCGCATTACTTCAATGTGTACAAAACGTCGCCTCTTGGTGTCGAATGTTGGGTATAGAGACACTTACTGTCTATGACCGCCATGGTACGCGCCTTTGGACACGTGGACGAGACATTCTCGACGCATACATACAGGTACCCTTTACAGGTGTTCCGAGAGTGTATATCGACGCGTTTTTACGAACGACACTCTGCAAGAGAGCGGCGAATCAGAGGTCGAGTACCCTCTGACCCCACCGCCTTCAGAATCTTCTGGGTCAAGGTCCCACTCTCCTGAGCATGCGACGCGCTCTGGGGGCCTGGATGTGATCACAATGACACATCACTCCCGCCCTCGGAAGCGTAGGAACGTTGCTGTTCGTAGACAGTCCAAGGGTGCGTTCCATTGTACGGCGCAGCCTGCGTCTGACGAGAGTTAGGTAATGGTGTTCGCTCCACATCCAGTCACTTGACACTTCGCATAGTGTCCCGTGCTTCCGGCAAACCAGCTGTTGTTTCAGCTAGCCGGTCGCTGCTGCAAAGCTACGTCAATGACACCTCACTGACAAATGATGCCGTGCGATCCGCGTACAATTTGACCGCAGCAGAACTGGCCAAAGTGCTAGAAGGTCAGATCCGATACACGTTACTGTTAATTTGAACTTTCTGAACTCTAGAAAGCTGGCTTGCCACCACCTGATTTCATGATAATTCATCACGTAGGTGATATGAAGGTGCCACATCCACCAATCGAGCTACATGGTTTCCCGCCATGGCAAACCACTCTTACCGAGTTCCAGTGCGTGTCACTTGCCATTAATGTCTCTCTGAACCTGACTTTACAAAAATAGCCGCACGGATCCCGACGATGGCCAAGGAGTCGATTCTTCTGATTCTGATTCGCTTTATGCGCCTCGGTTGATATCCGAGATTGCATTCCGTCGGGCACTAGATGAGTATTCGAGAGCAGAGTTTCGGTTAGGAAGGTAACCGATACCTTGAGCCTGTGCCCGTAGGTACAGCATGTACATCGCATCCTGCGTTTCACCTGTCCATGTTGGAATGGTCATCCTCCGTGATGGTAGTGGAGAAGCGCCACGTACTGGCCAGTCTTTCGGTTATCTGGTGTGCCGCTGTGATCCCCACCGCCTGCCAAACTATTCGCATCGGCAATTGACGCCCTGCCACATAAATACGCCCTGGCTTGGCCCTGGCTGATGGATTTAAGGACAGGCCCCGCTGAATCTCACATTGCCCGACACCATGTCTTTCCCATCTGCCCCCGATCATGCAACAAGTACCACGATCGTACAAACACCAGACCTGCCGCTGACAGCCAAGAAAAGAATCATAGTCTGCTGTGATGGGTGAGCACCGAGTATTGGAATTGGCAGTCTGACTAAATCTTCGTGGCAGAACATGGCAGGACGGGATTGTTGTAAAGGAACGTTGGAAGTATACCAATATTCTCGTGAGTAACACATTCATATATCACACGTAAGGTGACAAGACTCGCAGAAACTCTCACGCGCGCTTAATCACAATGATGAACGAGCGTACGTCGTTGCCTTAGTGTACAAGTACGGGGAATTAAACCATTGTGCTTTTTATAGTGGGTATGCGATACCGCAGATTGTCTTTTATCAAACTGGCATCGGGAGTTCGCCAAATCTCTACTCGGAGTATATTCAAGGTGAGGCCTGTATATCCCATACGAGGACTTGTTCCAACCATTTCACAGGTGCCACCGGAGGATCACTAGGTAGCCACTTCCCTTTTCACTAATATGCAAGCTCACACATTACGTACCTGGGCAGTGGAGAAGGTGCAAGAAGCGTATGCTTTTATCGCTCAGTAAGCAATCGCACCTTTAAACCTTACTTTAGCAGTGTCTTACTCTGATGTTGACAGGAATTTCCATCCAGGAGATGAGGTATGGCAAGTAGTAGTAATATGGATGCCACGTTCACACTTACTTCCTCCAGATTTTCTTGTTTGGATTCTCGAGAGTGCGTGCACGTGCATCGATGGTTTCCTTTCCCTCTAATACCGATTAGGGTGCATACACTGCGCGTATGATCGCAATGTTTATTGCAAGTTTCTCCTCAAGCCCACTATCCAATCATACTTATCCTTGTCAATGTTAATATAGGGCGCTATCGGCGTTTTGGATAAAACCGATATGGATCATTTTGCGGACATATTTGTCGCCTACCAAAAGCTGGGAAAATCAAAAGATCGTGAAGGTTCGTTCCATGTCTTTGGCTCGTGTAGTTCTCTGTGAGACGAGAGTTTTCCAGAAACAGACAAGTTACAGTCCCAACTTGCCCGTTGGACCTCACCCACTTCTCGTGGAAAATTGAGAGCCATTTCGGACGACCGTACCTTTTCGATTAAGTAAGTAGCCAGGTAACTTACTTGGTGGTGTGCATTAAACCTTTAGGTGTGTGGGTGTCTTTGATACCGTCGGATCCGTTGGGTTACCGGAGGAGATCACTCGGAAGTCACCATCTACGAAATCGATATTTGGTTTCCCAAACGCCGAACTTGGTGAACACATTGAACGCGCATATCAAGCCTTGGCTATCAATGAAACAAGACTTGACTTTGTACGTTACTGCACGACCTCGATCTTCTCGGACCAATGAATTCGTTGCACCCGCAGAACTGCAATAAATTCGAACAGACTGAGGGTGGGCGTCGCAAGGGACAGGTTTTAAAGCAGGTGAGTATCGAATAAAGGTTCAAATGACGATCCTAATACATCTACGCAGTGTTGGTTCAGCGGTAAGTGAATTCCGTTCCTAGTGATACGGGATGAAGTGACGTGTAAACCAGGTGAACATTCCGATGTGAGTATAGACTGTCTTGCCATTGGTCTTTCTGACGCCATGGCTGGGAGATCGGAGGTGGCTGGCATGATCATGATCTATCGGACGTGACACTAACTTGGATGGTGGCTAACATCCAAGACATGCTTGCTATGGATTTGAAATACATAAGGTCACTTCCTGACCCTGTTGCTCCCTGGGGAAAGCAACCTCCTCACGAGTGAGTTTACACGTGCTAATAATCTTTTAAGCATCCTCTGATCCAAAAAAGTTCTCGTACTGGCATCTTTGTTCTCGCGCTCGCGAATACGCGCCAGCTTCCTGACAAGACTGACCACAATACCCACGAAACGATTCACCCATCCGTCCTTGAACACGATCAGGTTAGCGACCAACTGCGCGAATGTGTTCAAAAAAATCGTTCGTTAGTGTGCAGTCTGCTTCCCTTGGAAGAGGAAATGAAGCAGAATTGGCCCTACACTCCCGGAAAGAATCTTCCAAAGGACTCTAGAGCGTCCGCGTACGTGATTTCTGCTACGTCCATCGAATCCACTGTGTGGGGCTCGACGAAGGAGGTTCTCACTGTTGGCACCCAATTGGGAACGGAGATAATCAAGCAGGTCAGATTCAAATTTCGGCGAGCGGAAATACTAATGATGCCACTGATAAATAGTCAACTGTTACTTCTTGGCTGACGAGCCTTGCCCACGAAAGCCACGTTTCGGCTGTACTGAAGGAGTTCGCGAATCATACGTGATGCCAGATAGGATCGTTCCCCCTTAGACTTTGATCAGAATTCCGCATGTCTCTTCCGTCGCCGTTGCTTGTATGTGATATCTATGACACTTCCTCTGTAAACTTGGTAACTGCTGAACTGGTTGTAATACATCGCGAAAGTTGAATCACCCTGAATAAATCGAAATGAAAAAACGGGGAAGCATACAACACAAAGGTATCCTATATCCAAGGGAAATATATGAACGATATATGCCATAGATGTGAGCTCCAAGTCTGATGGGCAGACTACCTTAGCGTCCTTGGAATTCCCCATCCCGCTTGGTACCACACAAAGTCAGAACTTGCTCTGTCTGCTGCAGAGCGACTTTAACTAGTAAAATCAAAGACGGATCTGTCAGTAAGGGCCGAACGATGAATCGTGGTTCTCGCCTTTCGTACGGTACTGTCGATGTTTCTGCTCTAGTTGTTCGTATCCCTGGCGCAATTTCTCTTCTTGATCCCGAATGACTTCGTCTTCACGTTGGAGCTTCTCCGTTTCCATGCGAAGTTTTGATAGGGTCTGCGTGACATTGCGGCGGAGCACTTTCAACCCAGCGAGTTCTTCCTGATATTTCTGACAGACAGTATCCCATTCTGCATCTACAGACAACGTCAGGAAAATGATATGGGTGCAAAAGCAAACTTACCGGCATGTTCCACTTCGGCAGCAGCTGCGTGGTACTTGGTTATTTCCTGGGCCCAATCTCGGTCCATCGCCCAAGACACGGTCTTCGTTGAGTAAGCCATACTCATGCGGAGGTCGGAGTTGCTACGCTTCAAGCTACTTCGTCTACGGAGTGAATCCGGCCGAGGTGCGCCATCCATGGCACGTTCTTCCTCTGACGGAGGGGATGGCGTGCTATCGCCCCCTGATAAGATTTTCTGTCGAGGTCTATTCGCCTCGGAATGTGTTGAGTCTACAGGGCTGTCACATATGTCCATAAAGGCGGCCGAGGTGGATCCGTGATAAGGAATTGGTAATGGGTCTGGGGATATGATAGACAGACGGGCAAGCGACTCCACCTCGGAATGGTCTTCATAAAAACGATTACTGTGGTCCATGCTAAGCTCATGTGGATCCTCGACAATGGTGTGTATAGAACGCATGTTGTCCTGGAGCTGGCTCTCCGAAACGAATTTTCCCTTGTCAATCGATGTACTTTGCCTGTATTGAGCAGCACGAACTTGGGAGTCTTCCTGGGTGATATCAACGACATGAGAGATGATGTTCTCCTGGATATGGTTTGATGTATGCAGGGTCGTGTGCTCTTCGGCACGAATTTCCTGCTCCGTGACGCGTTGGGCAGTATCACCGATAATGAAAGACGATCTACTAGGAGAGGAAGGTCTGCGATCGATGTCCTTCGTATCGGACATGGTGGGACGTCTTGTCGACGCAGAGACTCTTGACGGTGATTTTGCTGAGGTGGAGGAGTGGCGAGAATGGACAGATTGGGAGGGGCGACGGGTAGATATCGAGTGTTGGTGAGGGACCATGTTCGCACAACGATCACAGCAGAATGAACCACGCTGTCTGAGAGTATCAGACGGGGGGATTCGTTTCAATACGTCAGGGCCATCATGGCGTCGAATCCACTTCTCTATCTCCTTAACTCGAAAGTCGGGCGGGGCGTGGATGGTGAGAAAGGGTACGTGTGATCCGGGGTTGCTGGCGGAGTAAGCTTTTGCAAGGCGTTGGCACTTCCTAATCATACGGTCTTTCAGGCGACGGATATCGAGGATGCGCTCCCAAGATGCATCGTGTTGTTTTTCAAGCTCAACTAGCTCTGCTTTCAGAAGAAGTTCATATGCATGGGCGGTACGAGGGGGAAGCAATACCTATTGAGAATGGATGAGTAAAAAATGATTGTACCAGCGGATGGTCACCTTGAGCTCGCCGGGTGTATCTGTGCACTGAAGAAAACGGCACCCAGACTTTCTGGTGAGTTCATCGTGAGGTTCTAGCTGGCCTCTGACTGGATTGGGTCGCAAGTAGTCCAATGGAGGGAGGGCAAGGGAACTCGATGATGAGTTTGGGTGCATGTAGTGGTCTGAAAAGAGTGAGGAGGACGCGTTTAAATACACATGGACCACCACGAAGCAAATATTTACGAGGAAAGATGCACGTGATCGCGTGTGACAAACTGCACATCTCCCTTTTGTTTGCCTTGCTCTCGTATGTCGTCGACATTAGCGAAATACGACAACTTTCTTGTCAAGAACGTTTCAACCATATCAACCCTTGAATCTTCCCTCCGGTCTATAACGTGGCTCTTGCCTGGGAGGTTCAGAGATGCCGATCTTGTGTCCGAAGCATGTCAGTCATATGTTGCTCCTGCTCCGTGTCATATATAACACATAACTCGCAGTATCCGCGCTGTTGAACATCATAAGCTTGTATCATGACACCTTACTTGCGAGAATAACCAAGAATGACCCACAGTGGAAGCCCATTCTACCCACTCCTCTTCATACCAAATACACTCGCGCATGGTCTGACAAGGATGCCCTCTACAAATGGGTTGCTCGTGCGCTCGAGCTCGTCAAGTTTACTCAGCTTCTTGTTGAGATGGTCATGCGCCGTAAATTGCCCAACCAGACCAGATGGCGCGGTATCATTCTGATGGAGTCTGTAAAGTGAGCTCCCCCGAATACAAATTGGTCTTGCTTTGATATTTACTTTCCAGAGTAATACTTCGGTGTATTCTGCTGAGGATCACTCACAGACCTTTGCTATCTCCCCCCATTCCTGAGCGTGACATCGACCCCGCTTCCCTCCCTCCATCTTCCGTTCACTCCTCCCCTACGCTCGCCCCCACGAGCCCTTCTTCATCTCCACCTCCAACCCCAGACCACCTCAAGAACAATCGCGTCCCTTTGCAACCCTCCGCCCTCATGCTTGCTCCTCCTCCTCCCGGACGGGCCGATACGTCCGTGGAAGATTATCTTCTGCCAAAGGCGTTGACGACAGCTTCTGTCAGACCCTCCTTACAACTCGTAAAACCTCTTCTGTCCGTTCAGGACTGGGTAGCGGAGATCATTTATGTCATCCGCCCTCTTGTTTATGGTGTGTCACTTTGTCGTGCTCAGAGCAATTTCATCCCAACAGCCTTTCAGTAGCTATACTAACGAGGGAAAAACATAAAGACCGTGCTCTCATTGCCGCCTTTTCACTCGAACTTTTATCTCGCAACTTGCGCCGAATCCCATCCCCGTCTTCGACCGTAGAGCGGGAAGAGTATGCTCGAAGAGACCGGGACTTGATTTGGTACCTCCTTCGAGGGTCCGTGTGGGATCTATATACGCGGTATGTCTACTCCTTTAGAATTATGATATTTTACTAAAAAGATTATTTTCATCTAGACCTAAGCTGGAGTCGATAGCAGACAGCGTGGCTGCCAAACCTATAATTGGGGCGTTTGGCATGATTATAAGGGACTGGATACCATTGATCAATGATTATTATTATTGTGGGTTCAATCTCATTTTCGTCTCACTCAACCTTTTAATCATGTCTCAGATACGGCGCTTTGAAACCCTTCGTGAGATGTGTGTATATTACCTTGCAGAGATCGTTGGGAGTTAATTATGATCGTTTCCCGAATTACCAGCCCCATTTACTAAGTACCCCGTAATGCCTTGTTGCACGCCTTAATGCTGAGCGCTGAGATGGTGAAATGCGACGAACGACGCATGAGCCTATCCATTAACACAAGTCCACTGTCCACGCAATGGCACGCGTATTGTACCACAGCAAGCTTGAGGAAAGCTGACTTGATTGTAGCTAACGAACGACTTAGGGTGGTCACGCTTTAATGGAGGCAAATCCCGTGTCGTACGAGCTACTATAGCTCTAGTAGGACACTTACTCGACTACCACCACGAAGGGTGGTTTCCAGGACTGATACTAGGTTTGACCGACCTCGTTAATATTTGAAGAGGATGTAGGAATCTTTGAGCACAATCTCCGTTCGGGAGAGCGGTTGATTGGAAAACTTGTTGATTAGCCGCGTCTGTGGTGGCTGTGCTCGAGCTGGTTGGGAACGAAGTTTTCGCGTGTTTATATCGTCCCTCTCTGAACGACATTCAAACCAGCAGAAGTGCTATGTCCGCCAACGACATGGACTTTGACATGTCTCCAGGCAGGAAATCGTCCGTTTTCAGTTGCTTCCAGCGTGTCAGAGTTTGCTCACCGTGCTTGCTTCAGGTCGCGCAATCATTCGAGTGACACTCATCGCACGAGGCGTTCTCACCGGTCCCACTCACGGGACCGTCGAGATCGACGAAAGGAGAGAGATAGAGACAGCGAAGACAGACGTAGGCGAAGCCGCGAAAGAGATTACCGAGACAGGGACAGACGAAGCAGATCTCGCGAGAGGTCGCACAGGGACAGAGACCGAGAGAGGGACAGAGAACGCCGCCACCGCGGTGGTGATAGACGAGAGGGAGGGAGAGACCGCGACGAGAAAGACAGACGCCGAAAGAGAGACGAAGGTGAAGAGTCTCCAGAACTAAAAGACCAGGGCGAGCGATCCAAACGGAAGAGACACGACGAAATTGACGGCCCGTTGCCTCCGCACTCCGCAGCTGGCCAACCGAAGGATAGTCCTCGAAGCAGGACTGACCGCAGAGATCGCTCACGTGATCGCAGGTACGACGAAAAGAGGACGAGGGATGCTCGTGACGACTTGGACGATCTACTTCGGCTGCGAAGGGGCGGAGAACGTCCCGAGTCAAGACAACCTCCTGTTGACGACACCCCGCTCGAGGATGACGAATTCGACAAACACCCATTGAGACGAAGCCCACCTATCATGCGAGTCTTCGTTTCGTTTCGTTTCTTTTCCACATCTCACACCTTACTCTTTCATGTTAGACGCAGCTCTCCCAAGTATGATCCTCCTGAAGATTACAATCCCGATGAACCCAAAGAAGACGATTCTGAAGCTCGGTCTGTCTTCGTTTCTCAGCTTGCCGCTCGTCTCACGGCACGTGATCTTGGGTACTTCTTTGAAGACAAACTGGGCGAAGGAACTGTTATGGACGCTCGTATTGTCACCGATAGGCTTTCCCGTCGATCGAAAGGGTGAGTGTCATATTATTTATTGTGATGGTTATTAATCGAACTTCAGCATTGGCTACGTGGAGTTCCGTTCCATAGATCTGGTCGAGAAGGCTCTTGCCCTAAGTGGCACAGTCGTAATGGGTTTACCTATTGTGGTCCAATTAACTGAATCAGAGAGGAATAGACTTCACCCAGGAGATGGGTCAGGGTCCTATATTGAATGTTATATTCAGCTTACACTGCATCCTAGGAATCTCAACCTACCCCCCGGTGTTAACGCTTCCCACGGGGCAATGCAGTGGGTCACTTTCCTTGGTCAAACATATGCAAGTGTGGCTGACACCTCAATTTACAGATTATATGTCGGCTCTTTGCATTTCAACCTCACGGAGTCCGATATCAAACAGGTCTTTGAGCCTTTTGGTGAACTGGAATTTGTTGATCTGCACAGGGACCCGATGACTGGCAGAAGCAAGGGTTATGCATTCGTGCAGTAGGTACTCCCTCCAGAGTAAGGGTGACTTGTATTCATGCTCTACCCTAGGTATAAAAGGGGAGATGATGCCAAGATGGCACTGGAGCAGATGGAAGGTTTTGAGCTTGCTGGGAGAACGGTTCGTTCGATTTTACAGTCCATTTCAACACCACTCATGACTCGCCAGCTGCGAGTAAATACTGTCCATGAGAAGGGGACGGTGAAATACACTCAGCAAGATACCTTGGACGAAACTGGCGGTAGGCTCGCTCACAGTCCAAAGTGATAGGCTATTAATTGTCGCATATTAAGGCGGTAATTTGAACGCAGCATCACGTCAGGCACTAATGCAGAAACTTGCCAGAATTGAGCCGACCCCCAAGCCTTTACCAGTGTATGCTTGATTTTTTACTACTGAACGATATCTACTCACCCTGTCACAATAGTACCAAACCAAATATTCCCCAGGCCATGCAGTCACGCTCGGTTTTGTTGAAGAACATGTTTGATCCAGAGGAGTTAGGATTTTACATTTATTTGCAGTATGGCAGCCTCTCTAATACTTCGGCAGAGAAACGGAGCGTGATTGGGACAAGGATCTTGCTGACGATGTCAAAGGTGAATGCGAGGATAAGTACGGCAGAGTCGATGCTATCAAAGTCGAGAAAGACAGCCAGGTCAGTGTTTTTTCGACCGTCAGCGTGTTAAGCCGATCATGCATGTAGGGGGAGATATACTTGAAGTTTGACGCCATCGACTCTGCGAAGAAAGCCATCCAAGGATTGAATGGGCGATGGTTTGGAGGGCGACAAGTCTCTGCCACGTTCATATCCGATGCTATCATGATGGCTCACCAATAAACATGCTTGCAACGCTAACCTAACATTTGATGCATTGCAGAATACACGTTTCTGACACGTTCTAATTTAATTCTTCTGAGCTCTAGGCGATTTCCAGATACATCCCCAAAAAGTTTTGCCTGTACATACCTTGTACGGGACGGTGCACAGGCAGGTTTACCATTGATCCTTGTTCCTGCTGTACTATGAAACTCTGCCTTAATGAAATTGTTCTCGTAGATTGTCTCGTAATTTCACAGTAGCAGACCAATTTTGAAGCCTGAAGTAAGGATACCTGGGATCCCAGCGCTTTGCTTACTCTCGCTTTGTGGCAGTTTATTTCCCGCTATGCAAAAATATCGGCATTCTTTTGATCCATGGCACCCCGCGGATATTGATCAATGATCTCGCACCTTGCAATTCCCGTTGTCTTGACGAAGGCCCTATAAGTTCCGTGATAATGACTGATTAGCACAACGGTCATGCTTTGTTGGGCTGGATAGTGGTCAGGACCGATTCTGGTATGACCTAGTCACCTCACTGAAGGATTTTTGTTAGTGCCTCAGAAATAAACCTCACTTCCATTTGTACAGTCAAGCATGTCAGGGCCTCTTGCGAGAATCAAAACCATTCCCTTAACGAGCCCATACAAGTAGAAGCCATCACGGGGTACATCTCTGGTGATACAAAATGACCTTGGCGATCAACTGGGTCGGAATACTGGGAAACGATTGTCTACTGTGCTAGCGCCGGTCGTCGCGGTAGTTGCAGACTGACCTCTCTTCCGCTGAAACTTCAGTTTCTTTCGTCCATATCACATCCCCCATGTGATGCAGGAACGTAATTCCCAAGCTTTCACGTTCCACCTCGCCAAACTCGGTGAGAAATGACTTAACCCTACCTTAGCCTCAACTTTTGCAGTCGGGTTGACCATGCGCTTGCCACTGTGAAACTGGGACCCAGCCGGTTAAGGGGCACGGTGTTATCCGTTTTACGTGCTGCGTTACTTTTTGTGTCGTCTCCCCTTCCGTCATCCCCGGATTTGAGCATTGAACTCGGTCCGATTTTGTCTGTTAAATCGCCAGAAGAGTGTTCTGTCTAGTTGTCTCTTGGAGTCTTTTCGTGCTTGGTCGCGATACAGTGGAACAGTCATTGTCGGGTTCAAACAGTCACTATGGATCATGTGCAAAGTCGACAGCAAGGCCAAGTACAAAGAGTCGCTGATCAAGATGAAGAAATCGTCATCCAGCATGTCCTGGGCTCTTACCCTTCAAATTATTCTGTGCGGACCCTGTACGACGAGAATAATAATTCGAGCGGCATGGACTCGGAAAAAGGTTCTGTAAAGCAGCAGGCATGCGAGTGTGTCAAGTATATGGGCGAGCCACCGGATGGGGGTCTCAAGGCCTGGAGCGTTGTCCTTGCGTGAGTGGACCACCGCACTCTTAATCGCATACGCGGCACTGATAAAATCGTGGATCACCAGAACCTGCTTGCTGACATGTGCAGCGTTAGTGTTTTGTTTTTGAGCACATTTAACACAATAACACCGACATCTTTTGAATAGGTTTGGGTACGTGACTTCGTGGGGAGTGAGTGCTGAACACAGTCTGGAACGAGTGGATAAGCTAATATGTGAACAGGTCTTTCAAGCATACTACGAGGAAGTATTGCTTCAGAACGAGAACCCTTCAGATATGTATGCTTTGTGCCATTCCCCTTTGTGCCATCCCCGTTGATACTGTTTAAAAGTGCTTGGATCGGTTCTGTGCAGGTAGGTAATAACGCCAGACCGTTTCTGTTTCCCGTTCACCGCTAATCTCTACAAGCTCGCACTGATCTTTTTACCTGGACTTATCACTGGACGGTTATTTGACATAGGATACCTCAAGATACCGTGCTTTCTCGCCAGTTGCTTCCTGATAATGTGCACCTTTCTCGTAGCAGAGTGCAAGGTGTACTGGCAGGTTTTCATGGTACAGGGATTAGGTGTTGGGGTCAGTTTCGCACTTTCGTATCCAGCCTATCTTTGCTTATTTCCGCCGCAATCGGATAGCTAGCAAGCGGTCTGTTATTCGGACCGACACTGGCTGTCGTACCACATTGGTTTTCGAAACGAAGAGGCCTGGCGATGGGTATGAGTGCTATCGGATCTTCGGTCGGCGGAACAGTGTTCCCTGTCGCTGCCCAGAATCTAGTACCAGTGGTTGGGTACGTCGGGCATCATGCTTTTTCCTGGACATAGCCATATAATCGACTTTCCAGGTTCAAGTGGACTATGCGCATTTTTGGATTTATGCTCATCGTCTTGCTTGGTGTAGCCAACCTTGTATGTTCTCCTCACCTGTTTTACAATTGGACTAATCGAGACCATTTTTCCTGTTATTGGTGCGTGATAGGCAATAGATAGACGGCTTCCGCCCATAAACGTGAAGGGTGGCCTGTTTTACTGGCCTGTGCTAAAAAATCCAGCATATGTTGTTTATTGTATTTCAGGCGCAACCGCCTTTCTTGGCATGTATACTGGTGAGTCTACCCTCATCTTTCCACCCTGCGCTACTTCCGAGCTTCGCGACGCGGTTAAATGGGTGTAACACGACTGATTCATAGCACCCGGTAGTGTTGATTTACATACCCATTAGCAGCTCGAAAGTGGGTGTCTCGAATGATTTCGCATTTTATCTTGCTGCCATCGCAAACGCCACTTCTGTCATCGGTCGAATTGTAGCCGGATTTCTTGCTGACCGAGCCGGTGAGTATGGACCTGCAAGTGAAATAGTGTTTATCGTCCTCTGAATTTGCTGTGCGTGAAAAGGAGCACTGAACGTTATGATTCCATTCACCATTATAGTGGCCGCGACGACCGCCGTGTGGCCATTTGTAACGGGTCAAAGTGCGCTTGTTGCCGTTGCGGTGGTGTATGGGTACGTAGAATGTGTGCGTGTGGTTTGTTAATGGTTGACAGCCTGCTCCTTTTGACAGTTTTGCATATGGAAGTTATATCTCTCTCGTTTGTATGCCCATCATAGCGATGGGTTCTACAAGCGATGTTGGTCGACGTATAGGCTTGTTCCTGAGCTTCATCAGCTTTGGCGCACTTGCTGGCACTCCGATCGCAGGCGCCATCGACTCTACGACAGGCGGATTCAAGTTTGTAGGATGGTATGCCGGTAAGTGCTTTAGTTCCTCGCCATTATCTGACAAGTCCTGAGGTACAAGTCAGGTGGAGTGTTGTTATTCTCTGCATGCTTACTGCTATTGTCGCGGTACCTTCACCTTGGCAAGTTGAAGGGCAAGTTTTGAACGACGCGTGGAAAACACTGATGGGCTGGTACTCTTAGATTTTCTTGCACAAACTTCAGGATATTTTCTTGTGATGATTGTACAATTCCATATGCATGTTTAATTTGTGTCCACGGGTCTGTGTGCGTTCCGCCCCTTCGTGCTTGGTGGCCCATCGAAGACGGTTGCTGGCTGATACAAACTCCGTGATCGAGTCGACTCAAATGGGTGGTTTACCGGTACAGCCCGTCGCATATAGACGATCGATAGTAAAGATTGCATACTCCGAGGCCGGTGCTTCCGAAGTTATACAAAGCATCCAGCAAACGCATACCCCACGGCAATTCTTGGTACCCAACAAAGACGCTTTTGGTTCAATAACTTGTTCGGTAGCCCCTCAATGAACTGCGCACTCCAGCGCTAATCATCAATCGCGCTGCCTTCAGAGATAACTGTGCAAAGATGCACTAAAACAATCAGGTCACTTTGAGTTTGATATAGACCGACTATAGCTTGCTTCCAATGTCGGCAAGCGCTGTGATTGTCTCACTTTGATGGGAGCCTGGGGTAAGGGCGGATTGGCTGCTGACGGGACTGTGAAGGCTGTCAGCACCACCAAATTGTCTTGACCGTTTGTTGTTTGTTGCTTTCCCGACACTCCTCTAGTTGTGCTAGGGTGGGTGCTTCTGTAGGTTTGAACAAGCATCACGGAATAACTCGTATTTAGCTAGAAGAACAAATTAAGAATCCAAGAGACAGCGAGCAAGGTCAGAGCAGAAGCCTACGTTCATCAAGATAGAAGGGATCAAACGTACGCCCGTGTCCTCCTCATTGTCGGCTTCAACTCAACTGCAGGTGCTGAGGGCGCGCGGGTACATAAACCCAATGCAAATTATTTGAGTCGTTCATGAAGATGATCTTTAGTCACCAGTCACGATTTCGGCCGCACCCATGTGCTATTTGAGGGGGAGAAGTGCGCGTCAACCATGGTCTTGGAAGTTCTGGTGTACCTACATCAAAACATTTCTTACAGCCAACCAACCGTCCTGTCTGTCGGCTCGACACCTTCACATAGTGCTTCAGCGAACGCCAAAGTTGCATAGTTGGACACAGGTAGGTCGATTACTAGGGTATCAGCGGTCAACTCGAGGAACGCTAGGAAATCCTATGCTGGGCCTCCCAGCGTCGCACAAATGCTCATCGATCCCGAGGCACATACGGTTTAGTGAGGCTATTGACAAGTCATAGTGGCCTAATCGCTGCAAGGAGTCGGTATTTGGATTTAATTGACCAGCGTGGGAATCCAAATTTGGACCGCAGCTCTTTCACCACACCTCAACGATTTTGCGTTATGGCGTTGGAGGAGTACGAGGTCGAGGCAACGGAACTCTTAGAAACTTATGGTCCGTTGTCCCTACCGTCCCAGTTAAACTAACTCACCGATATCTAGATTTCCTAATGAAATACATTATTATAGGTCGGTTGATAACACCTGCCCCCTTTCAGCTGAACAGTCTTTAGGCGAAGCCGGCACGGGTAAATCCTGTCTCCTACACCATTTCACGCACAATGCCTGTCTGTACTATTGTCCTCTATTCGTAACTGTACCTCACCCCCTACATAGTCAAGGATCATTCGCAACATACTATTGGGGTCGAATTTTCTAGCCGAACAGTCAAGCTGGGTGAGAAGAGAATCAAACTTCAGGTCAGCGTTGCTGCTCGGTTTTAGAAGTCCAATGCTGAGCATCTAAACTCTCCAGCTATGGGATACCGCTGGACAGGAACGTTTCCGGTTCGTGTGTTCGTGCTGCTTAAACTCTCGTCAATGAATGTTGCAATCAGCTCAGTCACACGTAGCTACTACCGTGGTGCTGCCGGCGTGATACTTGTTTATGACATCACAAAGTATGTTTTTGTCCATGGCTTTGCTACATACTCAAACTTGCAATTTTTGTAGTCGCGAAACCTTCCTCAACTTATCCAAGTGGCTTGCTGATGCGAGGGCATTGGCTAGTCCACATCTCGTCGCAGTTCTAGTCGGAAACAAATCAGACCGAGAGGAAGATCGAGAGGTGGAGTGGTCAGAGGCAAGCAGATGGGCAGCCGAGAATGGTACTAGCTGTTGCTCTGACGCTAGCTTTTCTGATCCATTTCATTGTGCAGGTGTTCACTTCCTTGAAGCGTCCTCTTTAACGGGCGACAATGTGGAAGCACCGTTCTTACTCGTTGCGCGATCCATTCTTTTATCCATAGAGTCCGGTGCTCTTGATCCCGAAAAGGCGGGCAGTGGTGTCAGCTATGGCGACCGGGCGCTTAGGAGAGTAACAAGCTCCAGCCACCTCAGCTTCGGCAGCCTTGGTGGGGCTCGGAGAAGACGAACGAATAAGATTCGACTGGGGAACTGGATGCCATCGGGTAAATGTTGCTAGTGTCGTGTCTATCTTTCTCGCGAGGCGTCGAGGTATGTTTTCATAAACTCACCTCGTGTGCAATGTCTTTGGTTTGCGTTCATTCCATACCCGCTATACATATACCGTCTTTCATGATCGTTGTTCAATCTTCTCGTCACGCACTATTTTATATGCATTTACTCCGTTCATTTTGTTTACTTGCCTACTAGTAGTCGCTTGATATATAAACGTTTATGTACTTAGTTCAACGTGGTCGCCAGTCACTTGATCTTTACCACATGGTCAGTGCAGTTTACCACGAGTGTGCAACTCCTTGATGGCGCTAGATGGCTTGAGACACCCTCAATTCGCTGTCAAGTGTGCTGCATCTTTCCTTACTAAAATATTGACCTTGTGCTCGTCGTAGTAGCCCAGCCGGCCTATGGTGTTGTCCTCTCACCCGCTGCTTTACCTCACCATGTGGACCCTCTCGAGAGAGGCGTGCCTAACACACAGGATCCATTGAACAGAATAGCCTCTTCCTCGCACGTTGACCAGTGACCTCCCAGGCTGCAAGGCTGGTGTCTCACCATTGTGGGGAGGTCTGACGCCGATAAAAAGGAATCTCTGGCAGGGCATGCTCATTCCTTCGCGCACCGAGCACTTCCTGCGAGCTTCAAGGCATGAGCGAGGGGCCTCCTGGTGAGTTCGTCTTTGCCGCCCTATGATGGGTTGCTTCACCACCCGTTTCGTTTATCGCAGTACCCTCCAGTTTCTCCTTATCCTTGTCTACGACCACAATGGCAAACTCGTCAGCGCCCGCCCCCTCTCTCCTGGGGTCGTTTCCTGCCTCTAGCCTGTCACCTTCAGTCACAACAAGCGTGCCGTCTGCTTCAGCTAGTACTTCACAAATATCGTAGGTGTTCATTCATTGGGAACTTATACGTAGATTCATGCTTGGTCAAAAAGCCCGTCAGCGGTGGCGAGCTATATATTCACTAGTACTGCACCCCCCTTTTCTTCACTGCCAAGCCCAGCGGGCGTTACACCCAGCGAGGATCACACACACACTTCTTCGCAAGACGCTCTCGGAACATTGACATCAGCCGCGCAAGCGAACGCAAATATTGTGCCAGTGCAAACCGGATCCCCGTCTCTGGGTTTTGCCTCCACGCTCAATATTTCAGGATTATTACCTTCATCGATAGGGGTACCAACTCAAGGTAGCCACGCACACTTAGGAGAAGCTTTAAGCAGCAATTCGTAAGTGGCAGTATTGTTTACCCTCCGCGCTCAACGTGACTTTTGCTAGCTTTTTCGATAACCATGGCGCTGTCGTTGGGACCTTTGTGGCCGTTGTCATCTTCTCTTCGGCCATTTTCGCGTGTTTGTATTTTATCTGGAGACGTCGGCTCCGGCAGCGAAAACATGACAGCGTGCTTGAGACTCTGTCCAAGGGCAATGGTGACTGGGAGTTCCGAAGAGGGCTTTACGATGGGCGTACTATCAGCATGATCAGTGATGGCACCATCTCCCTCAAATCAGCTTACGGGACTGGTACGTTTTTTCGTGGTATTGGTACCGGAGTAACCCTGACAGGAAGAGGTAACGCAGCGGACACCGTAGACCCAACACATCATCCACCCCTCGACGATTATGCTGCAACAGGGCGCAACCCAAAGGGTTCTGTGGGACGGGCACTTGCAGATAACCCACGAATTGACTCACCGATCCCTTCCCTGGTCCCGTCCACCCCGTCAATATATCCACCTAGTCTACCCCCTGTAGAGACGGAGAGTGATGCCACTAAACTGTACCCTTCGCCCCTCTCTGCGGCATCCATGGACCCCCCACCACGTCCACCACGTCGGAGGCCACCACCTCGCTCTCTGTTCGTTACGAGACCATTACAGTGCGCTCCAGTTTAATCAAATTTGCCTCTTCCGCTGCTAATCTACTTCGAAGCACCCTCCCTTATACATCAAAAAATCACACCTAGTTCTTTGAGTGACAGATGTAAAATATGGAATGAACGTTAATTGTGTAGTGCTGCACTGTCATTCCTGTATATAACGAACAATTTGTGGTAGAGTCAAACACAATCTGACGTATCACAGACACTATGGTTGTAACCAGAGTAACCGACGCCAGTGGACGATACGTCTCTTCGAAGTGTTTAGTGTAGCAGGACAGCGCCTCGACTTGATACTTGGTTCAAACACATGATACTCGACGGTTGGACTGAGGCTTCCAAGTTCTACTAGTGCATGAAGCCCAAAAACCTTAGGAAGAGAAAATGCTTTATTAGAATGTGAGCAAGCAGCTCGATTCAGCGTGGGACATGCTCACCGGCGAAGTGTTCAATACATAGCAACCATACTCAAGTATGTGAAAGTGCAGCAGCACTGATGATCCTTGTAGTATCAGTCAGAAATCCATAAGACTATGAATTAGATGCATATGAGTCAAAAGGCAAGTCGAAGCAATAAGTTCTACTTACATTTGTAGCATTGTGGAAGACGTTCTCCAACGCCCCCGCAGGAGACGTTGTTGCCGTGATATCACCAACTAATATACAATCGTATCCACGAAGGTAGGCATCGACGAGCGTGCCTCCGACACACTGTGGAGTGACCATGACCACTGACTTGCGGAAAGCATATGTGGAGTACCTGATCTGTGTTGACACCACCAAAGAATAGAGTTGTTATGCCATTCTCTTGGAGATAGAGGTCTAATGCACTCTGATAGCCCCACAACGCGCTCATTCTGGCGCAAAACATTAATCGATGGAGGATTCCTACAACTGTTAAGACATCACCTATTTTTGTGAATCCAAACGTCGGTGCCTGCTTCTTTACCACGCAAGCAATCTTCCTGTAGGGGACCATAGAGTTCAGAGTTGTATTCGTCCCTCATCAACAGTTTACCGAAATTTCCTGGCAATTCGGAACCAACCCCACCCAGCCCGCTTTTAGCCAAACCACGGATGAGTGAGGGGGGAAGGGTCTGGAGTTCGTGTTGTGTAAGACCCCAATTTCTAGGTATCCATAAGCAGCATTGACATGGCAGGAATACACTGCTCACACCCAAAGAACCTTCACACCTTGCTCCCTGAGTGTCGAAAGTAGAGCTCGAAGTGGAGTAATGCAGTTTAATCCGGTCGTGTGAGTTCGGATATCTGGATGCAGGAAAAAGCTGGTGCGGAGTAAGTTGATGATTAACAGTTCGTAGAGCACGGTGGACGCCCACAACTGACTTTTGCATGTCAATGATCACAACAGCAGTGGCATCTTTGTTGACTCTGATAGTACGATCACCATTGACTGGTATGTCTAGTTGACAGGGTCGTAGTGGCGGAGGTTCAGTCACTTCCTCCTGGGCATGGAGCATCCGAGAAAGATCGATAAGTCCTGATGGATACTCCACCCAGAACGATAGTGCGTTGCCATACTCAGTAACTTTGGTTACCTTGGGCCGTGAAGACATGTGCACAGCAAGTGCTGCGAAGGAGGATGCTGCGAGGAAAACGATCCACTTGTTTTTTATTATATGCGAAGCCAGGCTATCGTACATCTGTGAGAGATCAGTACCTCGTGTCATTCCGGAATAAGACCTGAACATATACAAATAATGATGAGCATAATCACGATAGAACAAATATTGAAATCCGGCAGCTGTGAGATTATACAACACCAACCGAGGGTCCATGAGGATGATATGCAAGTTGCGGAATCGATTCGGTAATGAAGACTGACTGCTTTTGCGTGGTATCTAACTAATATGCGGGGAATTGGAGGTGGTGTGGCCAAAGGTATAATTGATTGTAATTGTTGAGCCCAAAGACGCCTAGCAACGCAACCAACGCTCAAAAACGGATATTAATTTATTCCGAGTGTTGACTGTGATCATCAGGGATATTTCGGACCTGTGAATCAAATTTAGCACAGGAAACTGCAGAGTGATAATGACTCGCCATTAACACGTAATGGGCAAACTCGTCTTCTTGGAGGACGGAACCATTAGATGAATTCCGCCTTCTCTGGCTAGTTCTTGACCCATTCTCAGGAGTTTCATCCGACGAATGCGGACCCAAGCCGCTATTGGGGCGCTGGGAAGAGGGGTTTTGTGATGGTACCGTATGAGCGTCTTGGTCCACTGTGTTCGGTGCATAATTCGCTAGAAGAGGTTCAAAACTGCCCGCACTGTATGTGGGGGTGTGGCCATATGAGCTTTTGCGATCACGAGATGAACCAAGATCATCGGTAAATCGCCCAGACGGAGGTAGAGGGCTTGTCGTACGTGCCGGTATGTATCCCTCTGGGTGACTCCTCGTGCGGTGTTCCACATGGAACCCTTGGTGAGAATTAGAACTCCCTCTTGCGGGATCATCGGCTCCTTCCGAGAGTCTGGTAGAAGTTGGCAGGGAACCCGAGCCTCCCAAACTAAGGAAGTTGACTCGTTGGTCCGTCCCTGACGAAAATTGACGGGTATTTGGTGATATTGGGCTGTCACTCTCATCACCGTCGTCCAAAGGTGCTCGATTGAGGCCTGCAGCTGCGACAGCAGCTTCGATCACTGTATCTTGCTCAATTCGTCTCATACGCTGGCGGTGGCGTATAGCAAATAACATCCACATTAAGATAGAAGCGCTTGCGAGACCGACGACGACGAAAACGCCGACAACTGCCCCCGTGTCATTGAAAAATCTGTAATTATGATTCAGCATCCATTTTCGGGGAACAGATGTGAAGCTTTACGATGATCCTCCAGTAGTGCTGTCGTCAGAAGCAAGTGTCGGATTGACTATGGCTTGAGTCACCGTGGTGGCAATGCCGCCACTTCCCGTCGTAGTAATCACTTCGGTGACCACAGGAGGCACGCTTGTCACCACTTGTCCCTGGCTGTTCGTGCCCGTAACGTAGAGTGTGGTACTTTCTAGTACCGTCGTCCTATCTACAGCATTGAGTTACCTTGAATCAGGTATCTGATGCAAACTCGTACAGTGGTATGCCACTTCCTTCTAAAGAAGAACCTTGAAATGACGGAGTGGAGGATGAAGTTGAAGATGTGGACAGCACATCAGAGGCAAGAGGGGTAGTTGATATTGGAATGGCAGAACTGGTCGCACTACGTTCAGAAGTGGCAGGGGCGGATGAAGGCGTTTGCGCCTGAGTGGTGGTCGAAGGTGTCACTGTTGACAGAGCGGATGGCTGGATGGAACTTCCCGGGGTTGATGTGGTTGGAGGATCGTTTGTGCTTGACGGTGTGCTAATGACAGATGATGTGGGGGATGCTGACGACGCTTTTGTTGTAGGGGTAGGAACAGTAGATAATGACGCGGACGAAGTTTCCGACATCGGCGTTGCGGTAGTAGCTACAGTCGTTAGGGACATCGTGGTTTGCAAGGCACTGCGGGCGGTTCATGCAGAAGGCCCCCAAAGCTGGAGGCGGACGCACGAAGATGGCCGTCGTGACCGTGTTGATGATAGAGGGTTGTTACGGGGACAGAGGTAAACGGGTTAGTGATGTGGTCACCGAAGCAAGTATGATGTGCTCACTCACACCAGAGGAAGGAATATACAGATGTACAGATGGCGATGATACTGCGTCGTAAGTCCGAGAGTGCGAGAGTGCTAAGGGTGGGCGTTGAGAACATACAAAGGAGAGGGGCGAGGGATGGCCTGGGGCGGACAGCAGTAAGGCAATACAAAGGGCGCCTCACGAAAGGCTCAGACAGCGAGGTATGAGACCGGAATTCTGGAACGGTTAAATTGGAGGTCGCTGAGACTCACCGAGTGATAATGAGGCTACCAGCGCCTGGCAAATGGGTAAGGGGGGAATGCCCTTACGACCGTCAGATCGCCGCTGGCTGCGAGTCTGTCGGCTGGGCAGGTCCGGGTGTGATATGTGTCCCATGTCCCGCAGCCTCGCCGTTGATGGCCCAGCCTCACTTACGTTGGAGGCTGCGCTGTCGAAGGCGTGGCGTGCCTCAAACTCAAGCTAACATGCACACTCTACTAAACCAACATGATATTCCTGAAGCTGAAGGCGCACTGGGCCACACCGTAGAAGCGCCGCCTCCATTTGAGGAGAGCGCAGCAGACTCGCTCGTGCAGGAAACGTTCACTGCGCCCGGTGGCGAAGACCCTCCAGAATTTACCCCGTACGATGCCTCCTACTTTCTCTCCAGTACTGGGGACGTCGTTTCTCATGACCCTCACTTGAATGAGGACGGTCCGTTAGCAAGTCCATCTCTATGTGATGTGCTGACATCACAAAAGGTGAAGCTCTCTATCGCTTCTTACTCTCTCAAGCGGTCTCCCCACCTCGGATGTTCATGCATTGCCGGGGCTCGCACAGCGAGACTCACACCCGTTTCGTTCGTTCAGAATCACGGGACGGTCATCACGAGCATCACCCGCACCTGAAAACTGAACAGTACACAGAGAGGATCGTCGATTTTGATTTCAAAATAGATGTCGGTCAGCATATCTTGAGTGGCGCTACGCACTGGTCAGTAGGTGACTCCGCCCCTGCATACCGCGGCCGTATGTTCCGCGAAGTTGGTATCGATCCTCAGAAGCGGAAGGCAACCAACGCAGAGCTGAAGGCAGCGAAAGCATGGGATAGTGAACGTAGCTCCAGAGGATTCCCTCCGTGGATCAGCAGCAGTTATGCGTATAGGGAAGACCAGCCACAGATCATGGATAGCGGTAGCGTCTTGAAATCATCGTGGACGTTGCGCCAGTGGGCGGACGATTACTGCTCCAGCGGCAAGTTCTTCAAGGAATTCGAATACCATAAGGTTTGTGAAATGTTTAACGTTGCCTTTGATCTGGCTAATTAGTTGACGCTCTGCAGGTTGTTTATGGTTGGAACTTCACTGCTCTTATAGCCGCTGCCCGTTCCGTTATACTTTCTACCCACTACAGAGGGGATATCGAAGTTTCATTCCAAACTACGAATTCAATAATCTCCGTCCGATCTCATCACCGTCTGTCACGCGCACTCTCGAATGGATGGATTAAATTTCTGTTGATCATCACCCTCATATATCCCTTCTTGTGGTTATTTCGCCGCTTTCATTCCCAGGGCGGCGGGATCTGGCGAGTATGTGGAGGCGCGTATGCCCTCAAACGTGCCGAACAAGTATCATCCCTGGAATACGGTGGAGATCGCAAGAGTACCAACAGCTCGTTTCTAGATGTGGGCCCGGCTGAAAACACTGGGCAAGCATCTGGATCTGCCTTCCTTTCCAACACGCAGACTAGAGTAGTGGGATTAAGGGAGGGGGTCTGGTTCAGAGAGTGGGAGAGATCTATTAGAAGGGCCGTGCTTAACCGCTTGCAGGAATCTGAACCTCTACTAGTTTCGGGGGATAGTGCATCTCCACCAATTATGTTGGATGGTTATTTGTCGCCACCGGACGGCGTGTAGCAGGCTTCAAGCTTCAGTGCCCTGGTATCAATCCATGCCCTCATACATATTCAAAAGGTGGATGTATAATACAGCCCAGACAATTTAATGAATAAACAAAGTGCCATGTACAACGTCGGATTGATCGATCAACTGGCAGTCACTTGGTCAGATGTCAGGGAGCTAGCATTTATGTGCTTGAATGCGTTCCCATCCGTCCAAACTGCCGACAACCCGACGTTGGGGTTCTGCTTGTTTACTCCGTTGGAAATGGGCTCTAGTTCGGATTCCGAATATTCATCGGCTTCAAGAAAAGCGAGCGCAGTCTCCAAAAACCACTCGTGCTTCTTGATGAAATGCACGACAACCGTTCCGCCAACGCGCTTCTCCTCATATTGCTTCAATCGACCTTCCCTATATCGCCACGCGGAATCAGTTTCAAGCGCCATTCCTGGCGAGAAAAAACGGATTAGTAAATGTCGGTGCAACTATTTTCGTGTGACAGAACCTTCACGCAGTTTGGACATGTCACTGCCTTCAACCAGTGCCTCCACGCTTTCAGCCAATGTCATATCCTGAACCGGCTGTTGGTAGCGAACTCCGAACGTTGACACGCTCGACTGGGCCCACGAGGGCGGCGTAGGGTTGGAGGTGTCTGACTTGTTCTCCGACTCCTTCGCGATATAAGATAGGACAGGCTGCTTGACCCGCGAAACATGAGAGGGAAACAGAAATCCGTGCGAGTATCTAGGAGGCATGAGCGGAAGGAACAGGGCGACAGGAATCTCGATATTCTGCTTACACTGTACCAGCACGAGGGTGATCATATATCCAGCACCGTTCACTCGTCCATCGAATTTGAGAGGCTTGTGGATGCAGAGCCATCCATTTCGCAGTCTGTTTGTCCTCGGCGCCCTTTGTCAGACCTTTGACGGTTGCGTCCTTTGAAATCCAAGCAACAAGACTCCAACTCAAGCCATATAATTCGCCAGCCATGAAGAGATCTTTCACAAGATAACCCCAGTATACTAGGGGGTCAGCTTCTTGGGATATCGTGTCAATGTCTAACTCCATAGGAATAGGAAAATGGGAGCTGAGGACCTCGGCCGCGATGGAGGCGGTATTGTCCGAGGCGCCATATGGGCTGTGCCCTTTGGCGTGGAGCTCTAACCTCATCCTGGACTCTAGTTCCGCGAGTATTACAAACGCATCGTCATCCACTTTGGCAACGAAGTCCGGTCGTACCCAAGGCAAAGGTTGACCTGAAGCGTAGTCTTCCCAGGCAAAATGGGAATCATGAGGAGCGGGGTGGGGGGCAAGTGAGGATTGCGTTGAGTAGGAAAATTGTGGAACTGGGATCGAAGTATTGACATAGACAGGGGGTACCCATGCATTTTCAGCAGCCCAGGTAAAGTAAGCGTGCGATTTGCCTGAATTCATGTTTTCTGGACAAGGCAGAACTACGATGTCGTTATACACTGAAAGATGTCGTTAATCTCGAATAACGTAAAGATGTACTGAAAGGAGGCTCACTTTCCATCTCAGTTTGTATGCGCCTCTCCCAACCTTTGCGTGGCTGGCCAAGGATGAATCGCACAACTGTTCGCGATGTTCCAAGTCCGTCGTCACCCGAACCTGCACCATTCCGGCTGCGAGGATGCGATGCCCATGTGGTTCTTATCAGCATTCTACGTTCCAACGCGGAGTCCATGGAGAAAACACCCAGGAATATTCCCGCTGGTGGAATAGAATCCAAATCATCTGGAGGAAAAGTTGGTGGTAGAGATTCCGGCATCGGGTTTAAATACGGATAAGGGAGGGTGGTGCGATAGCGCGGAGGATAAAACGACGATGGAGGGATAGCACAGTACGCTTTCCAGGGCAATGGTTCCTTGTCAGGATTTAAAATATACATGAGTAGCAATGTGAGTGAGATTGCAAAGACTGTGAAAAGAAGAAGAGCAAAGATCTATCAAGAATGGGCGTGACTGTGGTGCCCAAGGAATAAGAAAAGCACTCACAATAGTTATCGGTTGTTGAGGAAACAAAGGGTGTCGGACGACCCTTCTTACACCTTTTTTGAAGGTTCTCCATATCCTTCCATCTCGCTTCCGCCTCCTACGAGAAGGACTCCACCATCTGCGGCTCCCATCTCGGATGCTGGTATAGGCCCCGGTCCTTTCGAGCAGCGGTGATGCTGGCTCACCGTCCACGTCCGAGACAGAGGAAGTAATTCGATGCGTTGAAAACGAAGGCGAGGGCGTCGTTGGCCGAGAGGGTGTTGGTGTTGTGTATGAAGCAGCAGAATCAGAAGAAGAGCGGTCACCGTGTGTGGTATCTGGGTATGAACTGTCCATGAGTTCTCCCACATGCACTGTGCACGAGGTATCCCTGTACACGTCCTGTGGGTCTGAACCAGACAAGAATTCGTACTGTTCCCCAGAATTCCATGGTCTTGAAAAACTAAAGAGACTAGGAGAACTTGCCATATCACTGGCGTCTCCGGGTGGGAGTTGGGAACAAAATCACACGCGTAACACATTAACGTGTTCATTGATTGACATCGCTTCTACGCCAAAACGCTCCCCCAGCTCGGCCGCCTCTTCATAGCATCCCAGAAACCCGCCAGTTTACTCTGTAGACTCGTATTTGGAAGTAGAGGACGGGAATCCTTTGGCAACGCGATCCCGGTGCGCTGTTCCACCCTCGCTAATGCCACATCGCCCGAGTCTGCGCAACTGCCGCCAGAAAGGTTGACAGCATGCACCAACCAAACGCAGAGATGAATGTCCGCGATTGAGATCTGATCTCCTGTAAAGCGAATTATAGCCCGTCATCCTGGAAAGTGATGGGACTCCCACCAAGGATATAAGGGCCAATGATTTCTTCGTTTGCCTTGGACAACGCATCCGGAACGGCGTGTTCCCATGTATGTTTCGCGACTGTAAAATACTCATCGGCATATTCCCCGCCACCAGTACCCAACTGTCGAAGAAGAGTCTCGATTTCATGCTTCTTTTGATCCCAGAACGCCTTTGTTCTGTCAGACATCTTGATCACTTCGTGCTCGCAATCCGCCAGGTGTCTGGTGAGCACTTGCTTTCTCGTGTTGAGTGTGGGCACTAACAATGCAGCCAGTGTCTGCAGAGACTGTGGATCACGCGAACCGTAATGGCGTAGCTGCTCAGGGGCTACGGCGCTCGAATGGACGATGTCGATGATCGTGTTGGAGGCCGCCGCAAAGCCAACTGTTGCGGGAGACAACGAGGGTGCCGGCGCGGTGGATGTTGAACTCGAACGTGACGTCGCAGAACGCGATCTGTCCAGAAAGTCTACTAGCGCCTGCATAGAGATCATGAGCGATGGATGAAAGGCGATAGTAAAAGGCCCATTACCTTGGGATCAGCAATGACCTTGAACCGAGCTTCAGCGCCAACACCGAGAGTGCCCTGCAACGGAACAACCAATATCGGGACTGTGGCTATGAGCCATCAGACGGGCGAGCAAGGATCTTGGAAGATATGCACACCTTTGGGGTTCAAACGGAGCATGGCTGGTGAGAATTCTTCCCCCTTGGCTGCGGGAACAGTGGGTCAATCTGGGAGAGTGATCATGGCACACCTACCGGTATCGACCACACGGAGATCGAGCTCGTCTTTGCCATAACCCTTTTCATGGCTGGGGACAGGTGAGGCAGATGAGGCAGATGAGGGGTAATCTCACAGAGCAAGGAGGGCTGCACAAAAACTCGTTCAGGATAATATCGACGCAAGAGGTCACGCTTACCAGCCCTTGACCAGACAGAGGCTGGATCGTAGTAGAGAACAGCTTTGGCTACCATGATTGTATCAGACTAAGAACGAACCGGTTTAGTGCTTACGTGATCTCAGTGCTTGTAGGGGCCTTGCGGCCATCTTGCTCTCATCATGGCCTCTCCCAGGTGGGGACGCCCGTCGATATGACATCAAGTTGTCTCACTCACTTCTTAGGCACGAGTTCTATGAGACAGACGAAAAAGTCACCCTCTCGGTGTTCGACCGAGGGGCTGATCCAGACACAGTGTCGGTACAGTTCGAACCGCGGAAGGTAGTCCAACGTGTTTCATCCTCGCACTTGGCTGACCTTTTGTAGCTTGTGTATCAAAACGGGGACAAGGTTTTGTCGCTGCAGCCTCTAAAGGGTCAGATCGATCCCACCAAGAGCGACTACACAGTGGGCAAGATCAAGGTCGAGATTCGACTTGCCAAAATCGCTCAGGGAAGATGGGGCAGTCTTGTTGGTGACGCTCCTGATCGTATGTCTCTTTACCTCTCACCGTGCATTACGGCGCTGCAGTGATCTTAGCACTGGCAGGGTTCGCGGCGCCGCCTCCGTCGGAAATCCCAATTACTAACAAGAGAAAGAACTGGGAAGGTATTTCCACAGACATCCTCTCCAGCGAAAAGGAAAGGACTACGGAGGAGGATCCGAACGTCGGTGGGGATAGCACCGTCAACACGTTTTTCCAGAAGATTTTTGCGGACGCAGACGACGACACGAAACGTGCGATGATGAAGAGCTTCCAGGAGAGTGGTGGGACGACACTCAGCACAAACTGGGAGGAGGTTAAGAAGTCGACGGTTGAGGTCAAGCCTCCTTCGGGAAGCGAATGGAAGAGATGGGGTTAATTTCGCCGTCGTTGTCCGTCTTGTACACCACGTGTTCAGAGTACCGTATCATGTCGCAGCTCACCCTCATCGTCGCGGCAACAACGAAAGGTGGTATTGGGAAGGGCGCGACAATGCCATGGCACATCTCCAAAGACCTCGCGTACTTTGCGCGGGTCACGACGGACGCACCTGTTGCCCAAACGAATGTCGTGTTGATGGGTAGGAAAACTTGGGAGAGCATCCCCAACAAGTTCAGGCCGCTGAAGAAACGGATCAATATCGTGCTCAGTCGAAACGACAACTATGACTTGTGCGATCTCGATTGCTACGACGAGGCTCTGGCTGACTGGGTATAGGTTCCCAAAAGGTGCCTCCCTAGCTGAGTCGACACACTTGTGCTCAGACTTGAAGGATGCGCTGGGGACTCTCATATCTCACACAAACATCCACCGTCTCTTCGTCATAGGGGGGTCCACCCTTTATCAAGAGACCCTGTCACTGGGATCCCAGCATCCCAACTACCAAGTAGATCGCATCCTCATAACCCGTATATACAACCCAGAATTCGAGTGCGACGTATTTTTCCCCAACGTTCTGAACGGTGCAGATTGGACAAGGGCGTCTCATGAAGACCTTTGTGTATGGGCAGGCTTTGAGGTTCCAAAGGGCGTTCAAACAGAAAATGGCGTGCAGTTCGAATTTCAGATGTGGATTAGATCACAGAGCGTTCTGGGGCAGGGAGAGGGAAATCCTTAGTGCGTCTAACTATTGCCGTGGTCAAAGAGACATTCCAAATGTTACAAGGACGCTACCCTTGCCGCTTCATGGAAGTCAGCAACGGAGACAAGGAGTGGTGGAAACCCCGTACCTGTTTATGTTTTGGGTCTTTTGAACAGATAACATACACCCTCCCTTTGCGTATGACAATGCTACACCCGTCGCACATAACTTTGACCGACGACCTAACCTTCATCCCCCTTGTTAACGCTCGGACTGGAAGTGCAGCAGGGGAAACATGTCGAGGATGGGTGATGGCTGCGGCCCGAAGCCGCATGAAAAGTGGCCGGGACGAGGTGAGCAAAGCCCTCAACATGACTGAAGAAAAGGTGCTGATACTTGGTCACGTGCAACAGTAAATCATTAAAGTGACACTCTAAATCGGTTTGCTCCCTTCCAGATGCCACGCCTGCGCGAGAGTAGCCCCACGTCGAGGACAGCTGAACTCGCTCTGTTTCTCGCTGTTCTCGCTGCGTTCGTTGCCGAGTCTCAGACGGCCCAGGTTGGTGACGTTAGTTTTCTTACTCGTAGTAATCTAATGGATGCATGGCAGTACCTACAAACGACATTGGGATACAAGCAGCCATATTTTCTATTGTGAGCCCGCACATATCGCAGATAAGCTGGTTCACTGAAATGGACTCCAGCTATCTTGTCCATTCTTGCCTCTTGCTGTCTTTCCCGATTCATTTGGGCTATGTGCTTCTCTGGACAAAGTGCGGTCTTCGCCCCTTGTTGGCCGGCCTCAGCTCTGCTCTCAGAGCGCAAGTGGCTGCTTGGAACTCTAGTTTTTCTTCCACGGCTCGGAGTCTTCCTGTGGCGAGATTGGTTGTCTTAATAATCTTTGTCACGTCATTTTACAGCCTCCCCTCCTTACTGTGGTTCACTGCAGTTTCTCTTGCTCCGTATGGTGTCTCACTTGTCGTTTTATATTCACCGACGCTTTTACAGGGTCACAGACGTAACAGCAATTTGGAACGCGAATGCCTTTTTTGCTTATCTCTTTAGCGTCAAGTTGCTTGGGGTAAAATGGGGATCTTTTCGATTGTTTGCGGTAACCATTGCCACCCTGGGGGTTCTTACCGTGGTCTACGGTGGGACCGCCGCCGTGTCACATCACTCGCAGTTTATGGAGACGAATCCGTCGAATACCCCTTCCCCTTTCGTTGGTGACATGCTCACTCTTGTCGCATCTCTCCTTTACAGCCTCTACCAAGTTCTCTACAAAAGTCACATTGCATTGTCATCCGAGCCCGTATCACCCGCCATGTCTTCTCGTTATAGACAGCTTCCAGACTGTGTAGACAACAGCGTAGATGAGGAAGCTGCTGCTCCTCTTGATGCGGACGATATCATATACCCTCCACCATTCGGCTTGCATCCCAATTTGGTCACAACGGCGATTGGCCTCTGCACTCTGCTCGTTTTCTGGATCCCAATACCATTATTACACTACTATCAGATCGAGGCTTTCAGACTACCATCAAATGCAAGCACGGTTATAGCGATCGCAGGTATGGCAGCGTCAGGTGTGGTCTTCAACGCCGGGTTCATGGTGGGAAACAGTTTCAATTGCTCCTGGCTGCTCGAATCTCAAGGATGCGACAGATATTGTTGGGAGTTTGGGGACCCATCGTGACGTCGGTTGGGAACCTACTTACTATTGTTCTGACACTCTTTTCTGATTTGAGTTTCGGGACGGTTGCGTTGACACCTTGGGGGCTACTTGGAGCTGGCATGATTGTTTGTGCATTTGGAATACTAGTCTATGATATGTTCTAGGTTGGGACACTAAACGGGCAGTTCCATTATGTATCATGTACACTTCAGATCTTCGGATGCTACCTCTTGGGTAGTGGATAGCAAATATCATTATCTCACAGACCAGAAGAAAAATATGCTCGAGTTAAATAACAAGCCCGGAGTAAAGCCGAAAGGATGATAAGTTCAATGTACCAAAGGGGGACGGGAATAGAGGTAAGGGGAAGGCGAGACTCCACACAAGGCGGACCGTGAAAGGAGAGAAAATGAGCGTAGATGAGATTGCGGTAGGTTACAAACTTGTGCCTTCAACGAAATGAGTGTACCAAGACTAGGATCGGAGGGGCAAAGGATATCAGTTATAGGAGTAGATAGGGTAACGAACACGGTGGTCGAAAGCAGGCACAAGGTGAGGAGGGTCATGGGTACCCAAATAGTCTCGTTCTAGTCATGCACATAGAGGGATGGCCAATGTGAAATACGTCCCATCATCAACGGAAAGGGCATCATCTCTTGAGGTTTGAGAGCCTCGAGGTCAACGAGGTTTGAGGTATTATCACGGAGTCGTCGCCATTAGACTACCAAAACATTCAGAATGATTGCAAATTTTGTCATTAGATGTTTGTTACCTCTTGCGCTTGGCTTTGGTCATCTCTTTCCGCAGTGCAGGGCCATCTAGTGGCTTGAGCAGTTCGAATGCGCAAAGTAAATCCTCGGACACGCTAGAACGATGAACGTAAGATAGAGTAGTTTGCCATGAAGGAAACAAATCGCACCTCATGCAAGCCCCGTAATTGTCGAACTCTAACCCCATCCATGAGTAAGGTGGTGAAGAAAAAAAATGCCGACAGACCTCCACAGTAGTTCGGCGCACTAAACACAGTGACTAGCGTCCGATCGTTCCAGAACTCATAACCATCCTCTACTACCATGTGCGCCCGACAGATCAAATCCATGTCGTACCGCGCCAGGAAATCATTAATAACCGCCTTTCCAAAACAATAGCTGACACCACGTTCATTGTCCTCCCAATCCAGTGCGGTATCTGATGGATCCGACCACAGTAAATCGTTGAGCAGACCGTAGTCAGGAACATCCGTGGGCCGCTGTATACGCTTGATATCATCCATCGAATGAAGTGAGGGTGATAGGCCACCGTGAACGCAGAATATTTTTGAGGCGACGACGGCTGCAATAGGCAGACAGTTGAATACATCTATAAATGTTCTCCACGTTTTGATGTTGCACCTTCGTTTGCATTCGTCGTAAAAGCCATACACTGTGGCGGGGTGAGCGGTATTAACCGGCAATAGTCGCTACAGACTTACCTCGAGTCACATTCGCGCATTCATGGTTACCCCGCAAAAGAAAGAAATTCTCCGGATATTTAATCTTGTAGCAGAGGAGGAGGAGAATAGTTTCCAGACTTTGCTTGCCTCGATCCACATAGTCACCTAGGAAAAGATAATTCGCCGAAGGAGGAAATCCACACATTTCAAACAATCGGATAAGGTCAGAGTATTGCCCGTGAACGTCACCAACGATCTTGACCGGTGGCGATAACTCAATGAGGGTAGGTTGGCTTAAGAAAACCTCCCTCGCCGCCTGGCATATGATGGCAATCTCTGTGTTCTTCAGACAGAGAGATTTACTGACTTTGCCGGTATAACCGACATCGAGGAGACGCTGGATCATGTCGTCTATATCGAATTGTTTCGGTTTCTCTTTTCCGCCATTTCCAGAGGAACCGAGAGAGTCATTCAACGGGAAGCTACTTGCTGTGGAGCCCGGTGTGAATGAGGGAGGCATAGTGGATGTCGAGAGAATCGTCTGAGTGATTGGAATATCGAGAGGCGCGGGGGACGGTTTCGTAGACGGTGCCGAATATGATGGAGTGGGGGAGAGCAAAGAGGATGAAGAAAGATTGTTGGGCGATGGGGCAAGGGTGGCGGAAGCATTGGCGGGGGAGCTTGCCAAATGTGTACTTGGACCAACTGGAGTGGTACTACGGTCTGGGATGTCTACGGATGTAGCGGCATTACGAACGGCGTCGTATTCGTGGGCGGCGCTTTGTGGGGTGACTGGGCGTAGCGTTGCGCGAGGAGAATTGGAGTCGGCAGTGTCCTCAAATGGGCCATCCTGAGGCGGATCCTGGTCTTTCTCCTTAGCAGCCTTTTTGGACTTTTTAGACTGTTGTTGGCCCATTTGAAGGGCCTTGGAGGGTTGTGCGGAAGAGGCAGGCTCTGTCTGCGCAGACTGTGGCCGCGACCTGGATAGCTTAGAGGTTAGGACGGAGATGAGGGAGGGCGCCAGCTTTGGGGATGTGACTGTCGATCACCGAGACGGTGTAAGTCGGGTTGGAACTCTGTCTACGCTTGTTTGTTCGCTTGTTTATTACGGGGAAATATAATTCATTCCAACATGCGAATACATGCAACGTGATACAGAGACCTCCAGAACACAGCTCAGAACTTGCCAAACGTCTTGGAAGCCGCCTTGTTCCTTGCCACCCGGAGCACGTTGAATCGCACAGTCTTGGACAGTGGTCGACATTGTCCTGCGTCGCCTCAGTATGCGCCCTCTCTCACCCAACCGCCACTCACCAACAGTCACTGTGTCGCCAACCTCCACGCGAAATGCAGGTGACACATGTACAGCCAGGTTTTTGTGTCGCTTTTCGTAACGGTCTGCAGACACACGTCATTGAACACGATAGCAGCTCCGTCAGTTCCTCTACGCACTGTATTTGGGGATGTAGTGCAGGTAATCCCGGCGGACGATCGCCGTCCGCGTCATCTTTGTGGACACGACCTTGCCAGTCAGGATTCGTCCACGAATGGAGATGCTGCCGGTAAAGGGACACTTCTTGTCTGGGCACACGCATACAGTGGCGCACAGAGTGACCAAGAACAGACATACCAATATACGTGCCATGGATTGCTTCTGGTGGGGTTTTGAATCCTAGACCAATATCCTTGTACCACCGTTTGTCTTTTGTCGAGACCTTCTTGCCGCCTTGATAAGACAAATGAGTATCTCTAGACTGCGTGCAGGATAATGGCAGTACCTCGAACTTTGGCGTTTTGGAAAAGATGTTGCTTCTGGTAAGCTTTCTCGATCTGCGGAGGGTGTTGGGGACATGGGGACAGGATGAGTTGGATTGCGCACCTGTTCGGCCATTGTGAAGCCCGTTCTCCAGCAATGGACGGTGACGCGAGACAGCTTGGCCAAGCCACAGAACTGGTGCTATACATATTTCCGGCATTTGCCGAGCCCTTGCGTGAGTTTCAACCGGTCCACGAGTCCATGTTACTCCTGCGCATTTCGGCTGTTTCACTGAATTTACATCAACTACGACATATGTAGCTTGTTTGAATGTTTTATATGCTCGCACCTTGACTCGTCGCAGACTCTAAACAAACATGAGATCCGAACAAAACCTGAGGTCACCCACCAGTTGAATGTGAACCCGTGTTATTTACTTGCCACACGGGGCTAGCACAGCTTGACGCGACTTTCAGATGCGTCTCCTCACGCGAACCCGCGTATACCATACCATGAGCAGACAACAGACACTGCGTGCGTCTCTCGTCCATGACCACTCCACCACTAATATTTCTCTGAGCAGGAAAATTCTTTGAGAATGTCAAGCCTTCTCCCCCTCAGCAGTCCAGTCTAGCCGACATGTGGGGCGCGGGTAAGAACAAACGCAAAATGGACCAACCACCACCCGCCATCTTTCCCTCGGAGGATGGAGAAGAGATGCAAACAGCCACAGGGGCAGAGCGTGACCCAGGGCTCAACTCAGCCGGTACGTGAGCAAAATTCTTCTTGTCTCTTTCAACTCAATCTCATTCTTCAGCTCAAGCTCAAAACAGTAGATCACCATCACCCAAACGTACTTCACCTTACTCAATCTTACAACTTTAAGGTGACTATTTCACAGATCCGACCAAGAGAAGACGCGTCGCAGAGTTGGATGAAGACGAAGCACAAGGTTCATCGGTCCCTTTGCAAGAGTCCGAGCCACGAACAACCGTCGTCTCGAATGCTAAGAAGACTACATCCCCTTCTAGGCCCTCCAATGCCAAAAGCAAAGGTAAAACTGAACCACGGTCCGCTGCTCTAGACGAGGATGCGGAACTCTCTTCCAGCGAGGCGGAGGGTGAAGAGCGGGATGTCGCCGGCGATCCATCGGAGTCCGAGGAAGAAACTCAAACGTAAGCATCTTTGTGACTTTCTACTAGACTGACCCACCATTATTTATAAGTGCGGAAGAAGCACTCTCCCGGACGGATGAAGTTGACATTGCGGGCGGTTGGAAAGTAGGAGCACCGTGCGTGGGTTCCCACGCAACGCACAACCCGCCTTTGCGTTTGACACGCTCATTAGGGTGCCATACGCAGCTCTCACCAAGACGTTCACGCTGATCGAGGCAACCACAAAGCGATTGGAGAAAACCTCTTTGCTCACAAGCTTCTTTTTGCTCGTCATACGACGCAGCTCCAAAGGAGATGCTCAATCTCTCCTCCAAGCTGTCTACTTGTGTATCAACAAGGTACGGGGCGACCCAGGAATGAACTACTGGTCCTTACTTACTTTGTGAAGCTGAGCCCGGATTATGTTGGCGTAGAATTGGGAATAGGAGAGAGTCTTCTAATCAAAGCAATTAGTGAGTCTACCGGTCGGAGCATGGCAGTAGTCAAGGCAGACCTCAAGAAGGAGGGTGACCTTGGTCTGGTTGCATCAGCAAGTATGCCATATTTTCATTTAACAATTATATTGACATATGTTATTATAGAACTCTAAAGCCAGCCAGAAGACATTGTTCAAACCCAAGTCCTTGATGGTTCCTTTTGTATTCACTAACCTAAAAGAAATCGCACTCTCCTCCGGTCATTCAGTGAGCCACAACTTGTGAAGGTTCTCTATTCCATTTTCCTGATTGTGACTAGTCGCAAACAAAGAAAGTCTCTATCATTACCAAGCTATTGGCAGCGTGTCAAGAGAGTGAAGCAAAGTATATCATCCGCAGTCTGGAAGGCAAGCTTCGGATAGGAAATGCTGAGCGAACCGTGCTCGTTGCATTAGCCCATGCGGCTGTTTTAGCAGAGGTCGAGAGTTGTGAGACCTTTTCCTGTACTTTTACTTCGGCGGGTTGACTATCTTCTGTAGCCGGAAAAAAAATAAGCAAAGAGAAGCTTACAAGCCGCTTGGAGGAGGCAGCGAATATCATGAAGTCTGTGTTCAGGTACGTTTTTCCCGTGATTGGGGATATCATGCTTACCGCCTGCTAGCGAACTCCCTAGCTACGATTTTGTCATCCCTGCTCTTCTTACCCATGGTATCAACAATCTCCGTTCTACATGTAAGCTTACGCCAGGCGTACCCCTGAAGCCTATGCTTGCCAAGCCCACGAAGGCTATTGGTGAAGTCCTTGACCGCTTCGAGAGCAAACGATTCACGTGTGAATACAAATACGATGGCGAGCGCGCACAAGTACACAAACTTGATGACGGCAATGTTGCGGTGTTCAGCAGGAATTCTGAGGACATGAGCAACAAGTATCCCGATCTCGTCGAGCAGCTACCACATGTGGGTATACTGCATTCTGCACGTTTGCGCTTTTCCTTAAACATTCGTCCAGTGTATTAAACCTGAAACCAAATCGTTTGTGTTTGATGCGGAAGCTGTTGCGATAGACAAGACGACAGGAGAACTTATGCCTTTCCAGGAGCTCAGCAAGCGCAAACGGAAAGACGTGAAAGTCGAAGATATTCAAGTTCGCGTTTGCCTTTTTGCCTTTGATCTTCTGTATTTGAATGGAGAGGTACGTTTATATATGTCGTCAAACCCAACGAACTGACATCGTGAAGTCACTATTGCAATGGCCACTAATCGAGCGTAGAGAATTATTGCGGCAACATTTTCAGGCCGTGCCCGGAGAGTTCGGTTTTGCGAAATCGTCGGACTGTGAGACTACTGAAGAGATACAAGCTTTCCTTGAAGAAAGCGTGAAGGATGGCTGTGAAGGACTTATGGTGAAGGTGCTTGAGAGTGATGAGAGCCATTACGAGCCAAGTCGTCGTAGTGTGAACTGGCTAAAGGTGAGAAGATCACCACAACATCATATTGTGTATTTATCACGCCATACAGCTCAAGAAAGATTATCTCGCTGGCGTTGGTGACTCTCTTGACCTGGTCGTTATCGGAGGATACTACGGAAAAGGAAAGCGCACAAACGTCTACGGTGCCTTTTTGCTTGCGTGCTTTGATGCGGATTCCGAGGAGTATCAAACTATCTGCAAAATTGGAACTGGATTTAGCGAAGAGATGTTACAAACCCATTGGGATACCCTTCGAGCACTCGAGATGGAAAAACCCCGCGGAGATATCAAGGTCGGTGGCGCCAAGCCTGATATTTGGTTCGAGCCAAAGATCGTATGGGAAGTGCTTGCGGCTGATCTCAGTCTGAGTCCGATTTACACTGCTGGACAAGGATTGGTGCGCATTTCTGTTCGTTGGATGGTACGCTGACGCGAAAGATGGCGACAATCTAGGTAGAGGAGCGTGGTATTTCGCTGCGCTTTCCTCGATTCATTAGAGTGAGAGATGATAAGTCGGCCGACGATGCAACTGGGCCAGAACAGGTATTGACTCGCATCTTTCATACGACGCTCACGCTGAGCATGGGATAGATTGCCGAGATGTATCAGCGTCAAGTACTCGCGCACCGGAAGAACAAGAATGATAAAGAGGAAGGTGATGATGAATTTTGGTGATATCATACATCTAAACTATGTATGAATTGTACTGGGTAGACTTCTTTGGGTTAGCCGAATAGCAGGAAGTGGATGATAAAGCATAGCATACACATGAAGATGCCCGCAAGTCACTTTGCATCCGACTTTGCTGCCTCCTGAAGGGCTGGAGTAGCCGGGTCCTTGGATTCGGGGGCGGTTAAGCCGTACTTGCTTTCGCGGCCACCGTAGTGCCAGTAGTTGACATAGCGTGCTCCTTGGACGGACTGGGCTATAGCATTGGTTGTGTGACACGCGAGCAACAGGTAGTTGCGAGGTTGTACTCGCCAGGCTGCGACACATATCAGGGAGAGATTCACAGAATGCGCACAGTATAAGGCTGACCAAACCGGGAAAAGACCAGGCTTGGGAAAGGAGTCAGTCCGGAAGCGAGAGATGATGGGAAGCAGGACGAACGAGTAGCAAGTAAGGGTGGCGGTCATGGTGCCGGATATAACCTCTTCATCTTTGCTCAGATCAGCTATGGCAGCCAAGGGAAGACCAAAGTTGGCAACCTGTGGAAAAGGTCATATCGTATGATAACTAAGTGGGCAAAGCGACTGACTGGTCCCCAGAAATGGGTGCCTGGGGAGAGCGTCAGAAACAAAACGCTGAAAAGTTGTGGGACACACTAAAAAAATACTCTCTGGCTGCCGGAGACCTGATCCAAGCAAAGAAGGTGGAAGCCATGGAGGAGGAGGAGGAGGAGAAGGTCGGATGAGAAATTGATGTTATGTGATAGTCACGTGAGACGGGTATGATCATTCCTGATTGCAGTCTTTTTCCGACCACGTTGTAGATGAAGCCATGCTGCCCCTGCAGGTCTTCCACTTACCGCGACGATGCACAACGCTTTCTCCCCAAACTCCAACTCCGTCTATCCGTACTATGGCCAGCCTTATCATACCTACATCCCACCAGGTTACCCTCAACAACACTCCCGTTCCACCTTTTCTGCAACCTCCGCGCCGCCCGACTCTCGGCCAAGAGAAAAACTCGCGTTTCCCAACACAAATACCCTCCGCCCGCCCACCCCATCCAGGGACCCTCCCTACATACCACAGAATCCAGACACCCTCAGCGCTGGCTACTCCCAAAAGCCCCGCTCCAAGCGCGCGTCCACCACCCGGCCACAGCAAGTTTCTGAGAAGCCTCCCGTTAAATCCGCACTCAAGAAGAATCCTGCTAAGCACCCAGACTCTCTTTCCAATATTCCCCTCGAAAGGACGAGGACCAGCTCGAGTGCTCGTCAGCGGTTGGCACCGACGACTCGTTCGCGCTCAAACGCCAATCCCTCCTTTGTCCCCGGTAACTATTTTACCCGCCTGACCTTTTGCCGCCGCCTCACCCCTGCCATGCCGTTATCTGTCTAGATCACCTGTTTGTTTCATTTCACGGCACAAACGAACTCCGTCTCTCAAATGTAGCCTACCAAGACACTCTCGATGAAATCAAGGAACATATCATGCCGATGTGGCCGCACGGCGTGTCCAGCCAAATGTCCTCACCCCTTTCGTGGCGTGTCACTTTCTCCAGAAACCCATGGAGTACGACAGGGTCCGACGCGATTATGTGAGCAGATTGTTATCTAACTTCAGATGATACTCATCTGTTTGTAGTGTAAAGAGAATGATCTCAGAGTTATTTGCTTGCCTTTGCCGTCGCGTTCGTCCTCCACTCGTAGCACATAGCAGTTGCTCTAACCTCGATCTTACAATTAGGGTTATCAATACTTGACTTCCTTGCACTCGGGATTCTCGGTGAGCTTATCGACTCACCATGAGTGTGCTTACTGATCGGGCTTAGTACCCGCAACTGGTGTTCCGGGACATGGCAGAAGACACAGACACAGACTTCTTTGTAGCTTTCATGTCTCGATCAGGGCACAAAATGACCCTTGTCCGCCCTCCGCGTCGTGTTGGCGAGCAGCTTGGCCCCCGCCTCCGTAGCGCTTGGCCTTTCAAAATAGCTGCACAGAGCGCAAGCGTAGACGAGATCTACAGCGTCGAATTGAAACGCAATGCATTTGGAGGTTGGCCGTTCTGTTACTTGTTCCTTGAGGATCCCTCAGTCTTTTACTTCACAGCGCCGGAATTGGATAAGGATGTCTTTGCTTCTCACGCACTACAGGAAATAAGTCTACTTGGTTACAAACTTGATGCTACGGTTTCACTTCCCAGCTCTGGATTTTTGGGTTTCGGTAAGAAAGAAATATGGGTTTTCCGTGGTGCTCGCATGCGCTACAGGTCAGATTCACGTAGCGCCGCATCCGGACGTACGAGACACCTGGATCTCGATGGCTGACAATCAGGCCAGGACTCTGTTGTACAAGTATACGATATGGGAATGCTGTAGGCGTTGTGTCTATAGAATGAATTCTCCAGGGTTTTTACCTACCAATCTACCAATAATGCAGTCAGCTCCTCTGCACCAACCGCCGCTCCCATGTTGACGCCACCAGTGAATGAGCTCATCGTCGCGCCATAGAAACACGATGCCCGTGCCAGTGTCACCTGTTCTACAAGATCCACAATATCTGGAAACAGAATACCCCACCCAAGGTTATGAGGTCCTGGAAAGGTCATCCAGCTCTTTGGATCACTTTCGTCCGATTACGATAAGGAACCCTAACAAGACATGCCATTAAATAATATGGGCCTGGCTCACCATCAAATGTGGACAAGTTGAGCTTGCTTGTCACCCTGCACCGTTGGTTCGTGTGCAAGTATCAAAGGATCAAGGGTAATGTCTGGTACACAGTACATGGCATGACGGCGCTCAGATTGAAGTAACGTTTGGCCTCCGTCAAGGGTTGGTTTTCTGAGCAAACTGACATCCCTTGACACAAGATTGCTGATAACAATGCGTGCTACGGCTCCAGAACAATCCGCTGGTCGTCGCGAGTGTGGAAGATAGTCCAATGTTACGCATATTGGTGGTACTAGTGACGACCGGTTGATATCGTCTCAGCTGCGAGATATTGAGATGGGTATTCGCTAGCCCATTTTTTCCTCGACCCAGGCGTCCCAACCAATCCTCTCCTCTGTTCAGCATCGGGGCATCGTCTGCGCAAACAGAACTGACGCAGTGGCGAGCAACCGTGAGGAACTGCCAAGTAACTTACATTCCATATGGGCATGAACGGGCATAGACAAAGGCAAGGAGGATTAACGTGCCATTCAATGGCTTGACTCGCAAGGTAGCCGCTTCTATGATGTAGTGAACCTGGAGGTACAATAAGAGCGAAGGGAGGCGATAGTACTGGCTTCTCTTTAGAGGAGCTCGTGGTTGACACATAGTCTGTCCTATATAGCTCTGGGGGCACCACTGGGCAAAGAGACCGAGCCCACTGGAGTCTCGGGTGAACGAATGTCACCTGTCTGTTTGAATGTGAATGCAAATTGGAGATCGAACTTCATGGGATGATGACTAACGCGAAGACAGACAGAACGATCAGGATACTACGACTTGATGCCTGGAGGACTATGATCTAGCAGTAGAGCATAACAAATGATGGCATTCGGCCACATGTCACCGCGACAATGAGAGAAGCTCGGAAACGGTGCGTGAGTAACAGTCATAGTTCTGAAACCCTTCAGCAACATGCTGGTGGAACTCTAGACGCAAGGATGGGTAGCGCCGCCGTAACAAGCCGCGATGCCTTCTTGAGTGCCCCGCCTCAGCGAATCGGGGGACGAATAGTGATATCTTCAAAAGCTTGCTTGCCTCGGGAAGGAGCCTTTGGCGGCGGAGGGGTTTGAGGAGTTTTGGCTTGAATTTTCGCGGACTGTCACTTGACACAAGATGATTGGGAAAGCTCGACGTAGGTACATATCCATAGTGTATATAAATTGAAAGAATGCCCGAGTCAGATCATCTTGACGACTTCAGAAGGCCTGGCAAGACTCGCAAGGCTCTTCGCATTCACGAGACCGTTTTCTCCCTTTCGGAGAAGTAGCTCCTCCCACCAACCAAACAAGAAGTCGCGGGCAATGAGCTTGAACCAGGGTGTGAAAGAGTTTGCTTCATCAAAGCAGTTGGCCACGATTCAACTTTGCTGGAAGAGGAACAGGCGGCTTACAGTTGTTGTCAAACATGCTCTCCAGTTCCACCCTATTTACCCATTTGTAATCACGAATCTCGTTTATGTTCGGTGTTACGGTGACATTTGCTGTTATGAACAGGATGTAATCGACTGCAAAGATACCGTTAACGAGAACAAGCCGTCGTTCGCAAACGTTTCCTCACCTTCATGTTCACCCCACATCCCATTCGATGGCGCAAGATAGTGTATTCTAGTGAGGTACTGGAACTCGTCCACGGGAGTCTCACTGCGAGGAATTCCGAGCTCATGATTGAGTTTTCTTGATGCAGCAATGCGTACGCCGAGCTGGTCCTTTTCTATCTTCTCTTCCTCGAAATCATCAAGGGGATGAGAACAGCAGGTGTTTGTCCACATATCAGGAAATGTGATCTTCTCACTTGCACGCTGCTGAAGCAGGAGTTTTCCATCTGACGGGCGGAAGACGAATGCCGAGAAGGCGCGATGGAGCAAGCCTTTGTTGATGTTTTCCATCAAGTGGCCTGGAACGAGACGATCATGACACATCACACAGCGAGGCAAATAATGCTACGTACACGTCTTCTTGTCAGCGGCACCCAGGGCGTTGTCCTGTTCGTCCACAAGGATGCAACGCTCATCCATTAGGCGTGATTGCTCGGGGTCATAACCCATGAGATCGATGGAGGACAGCGTGGCTTTGGCAGCGAGGACAGCGGGGGAAGACATTGGTGTCGTATGGAACGAAGCTTGGACTTTAAGCCTTCGTCACGGAACGTGAAACGTCAAGTGGAACGTTGATTAATTGATTATTGTTGTGGGAAAGTAAATCCATTTTAGGCAATTACCAATGATCCTGGCTTGGCCAGACAAAATGCAAGTACTAGTTCTACTCATGACTTGTTTATATGATTCGGATGTCGATTTGTCCATACGCTTCCTCCTGATTGACCCGTAGCAGGCCCTTTGTTGCCAGAACTGACGAAAAAAAGTATCATTCAGTGTATCCTGGAGCAAGTTGTGATCAGATGTGCACCCACCAAGACAATGATACAGCGCGGCAGCCGCAACACGCGCAGTGCTGGTTGCCTTCGGAACGACATCATCGAGCACGAGATATTGGGCATTTGGAAGTGATCTATACTGCATCTTTGCATATCTGAAGACTCGAGTCAGATTGCACACTGCTGTACAGCGTTGACACCAACTCTAAAAAGTTGTAGGAATTTTTTTCAAGAGCCACACGATTTGCTTCAGACTGCCGCAACTCGTGGTTGTCTCCAGGAACTGTAGGCAAAATTGATCAACACGTGCAAAGTTATTTGAGTCATGGTGCACCCTCAAACACGAAGTCATCATCGCTCTGAATCACAGGCAATATTACTGCCGGAGACCCCACACTGGTTTGAGGATTTCCGGGAAGACTAGGCAAAGAACTTCCTCTTCTGCTCGTGGAACTCCCCCGCAGTCGGTCATCAGCACGATCGATGCTTATCCGATCGTTTTCTAATGCCATGTGAGCGGAAACGGAGGAACTGTTACCCGCCATATCCCATGGAAATAGGGCACTGCGTTGGGAATGAAAGTTATCCGATACCACGTCAGCCCGTATGTCGTCCCCCGCAGCGGGTGGTGGATGTGAGGCACGGCGAGCTTGTCCAGGTTCCTGAGAAAAGTTTAAGGCGCGTTTTCGCAAGCGCGGATATCAAGCTACCTCCGAAGAGCGCAGGTACTTTGCATTGGGAGAATAATCATCGATATCGCCCCAATTCACTGTGACAAGACAGAATCAGTGCCAGAAAGCGACGGAGAGTTCTAAATGCATCAGACCATCCCCATTGTAATTGAAATCCATCACATCGCCGGCGCTCATCAGACCAGTGCCTTCTTGATCACCTTCAGTGCGCCCGTTCTCTGCGGTCAGCATAAATTCATCCTTCATATCCCCTAAGTGAAGTTCTGCAAGAGAAGATATAGTTATTTTCCGGCGCTTCTGGCAGGGGCTACCATCTTCTGAACGATTAGAGGCAAACACAAAGCATTTATGACGCATTTACCCAAACGCTGTGCAAGCTCCACGATGAAACCAGACCGAGCCTCGACATGCGCCTTGAAGTTTTCAGCCCAAAAGTCAATTAATTCTGTGGCGTGCACTGGCGGAGTTCAGGTACACTGGCTGGCCCCGAAAATGATGCCTTACAGCTTCCTGGAGCGTCCCACAGCAAAGTATGAATCATCTGCGCCTGTCTTTTTAAGAATCTCTTAAGTTCCAGTTCGCATCGAATAGTGTTTTGCTTGTCGAGATAATACATGCGAGTGGCCTGGTGATGCGGGAAGCTTGTGAGACAGCCAGGTCGAGATGCTGACACTCACCTTGAGTTCCTCATCCGTAAGTTCTGTCCTGACATCCATGATAGGTCTCACTCGTTTCGCCTTCCTTAAAGTGGTCCCATTCTCTTCTGCCCTGGTTGATCCAACACGTTGTGCAGGAGGCTCGGCAGTTGGAGAACGCGACCCATGCACGATAGCTTGTAAACCGACTGATTTTGTAGTCCCAGCGTTGGAAGGTGATGGTGGAAATTCGGCTACATAAAGTAAGTTATTGTACGACTGTGATCAATATTCTTACCTGACGTAACAAGCGCATCTTGAATTGAATCACCAAGAGTGTATGACTGGGGATTGTGTACAAACTGAACAAGGCCATCTGTCACCATGTCATCCAGATCCCCAGCATCAAAGTTCATCTCGAGGAGCTCTTGAACCTGCGCAAGACTCCTGTCTGTCGTCAGTCGAGTTCAAACATCATGAAGAGGGGGTTACTCCGTAGCGGTCTCCTTGATCGGATTAACACCCCATCCTTCCCCCAGCTCTCTGACAAGATCGTCGCCGATCCCCTCCTCAATGTCTAGCCCATCGAACGTATCGTCAAATGCAAAACCACCAATTCGTGAAGATGAAACTTTTGTCCCACTCCCTCCGAAAGATGCATCAAATGAGTTTGCAAGGAGAAAATCGTGATCATCGGGCAGAGTGCATGCCGTGGCACGAAGAAGTTCCGCATCTGCAAGTTGGGCCGATTTTCGTTTCGTTTTGGAGCGATCCTCGTAATCCGAGTCAGCCTCGACATCTCTATTACCTGATGTCGTGAGGTTAAGAACAACGCAGCTGACACACAATTCGCACCTCCGGGGTTTAAGTATTCATCCCAGTCCTGATGAAGTGGTTAGTCTTTAAGCACATGATCCGGGGAGTACTTGCCGTGACCATAGCATTGAATTCCATGGAGAATGCGGTCCTTGGGTCGGCTCGCAGGGTCACAGCAGATGATCTGAGGGTTGATATAGTGAGTTGATCTGTACATGAAGAGCTAATACTAACTTGACGCTCGGTTGCGCCATTTGGAGTTGACCTTCTGAGGATGCCATGGACCGCAACTCTTGTTCAACTCGTTTGAGAGAGTTGAAGCATGTTGTCACGTCTGACATAAAGATTTCTTGCTTCACTGGCTGACCGTTAACCGCGCTTCCTGTTTCTTAAAGTACTATACCTCTGTATACACTAGATATGAGAGAATGAGACGTTGCAGATGTAAAATTATTGACAATATCTCACCGAGCGGCACCAACCAATAAATTGGAGGAGAGGCGAAGAGCAAGGGGTTCCGATGGTGTGGCAATAAGCCGACATAGCTGGGAAATATCAGCGGTCATCACAGAACGCTTGGGAAGCTTTTTGAATGCGGATTTCGACCCAAGTGTTGCGGCAAGCCTGCAAGTGATTATCGCCATCTCGCGTGAGCAGCATGGGGGACAGTTGTTACCACAGGAGGCCAAAACCGCTGTCCCTCTTTGACAGCAACTCTGGAGTGAAGAACATGGACTTGTAGAGCGCAGGTAGAGACCACGAGGACGTACAAAGGGTGGATATATAACTTGGATGATCATCGACATGACCTGGAAAGCAGCAAGCGCGAAGCCCAGCGGAGGCTTAATTTGAAGCAAACGGGGTACATCAATTACTGTACCGTTATCCAACGTTGTCCGTCAGATCCAACGCTGAGTCGGGCAAACAGTTCGTCGCGATTCCCAACCCAGTGGAACTTGGCTTCTCTTTCCCCCCCATCCACCAACTCTTCTGGGGCCCATGTAACAGAGATACCTCTCATGACGCCAAATCTCTTCACACTGCGCAACCGCTCGCGGGGTATGACGAGCCTCGCACGAGTTCCCGTGAGTGATGTAAAAGACAAGTTATAAGGCGTCAGCGTGATCAATCCCGGAGCAGAGGTGTATTGCGCCAAGAAAGCTAATCAAGATGAGAGCGAAACGGATTGATCACCGGAAAAGTAACATACTGTGCACATCCTCGGTCCCCACGTGGACAGCGGGGGCTTCACCTGGTATTTGGTCTCGTGAGGTCTACGCATAGCTTAGCCCTGCATACTGACTGTGTGCAAGCCACGTACCTGGGGCGACAGAAACCGTCTGCTCTCCTCCACAAACAACTTGCCACGAGCGACACGTTCACTCCACTTCTTCCAGTTTATCCGATCATCCTCAGTTAACTGGACATCACACGTGCCGTATGGCGTATGCGCGAGGTCCTCTGCGTTGGTAGAGGCATTGGAGGCACGGCGTGATTGGTCTCTAAGCGAGGCTATGTCAACATCTTGCCCTGCTGCGACACGTTTAGCGATCAATTCCATCGCATAATCGGCATCAGTGGGTGCGTCTTTAAACAGCAGCAGTGCTCTACAAGGCAAATATCAAGGTCTGAACAAGCCAGAAAATTTGTACTTGCCGTGCTCTTTCTGCCGGCGGAAGGGCTGCGACGACAGGTGTAACATGCCAGAAGAGGATGCCTCCAAACAAGTAGACTAGCTTGGCAATCCATTGGGCTGGGAGGACAACAGTGCCAAGCCCAACGATAATCGAACACTTTAACGATGATCAGAGATAGTCGATTGGGAGGGTTGGTGACTTACAAACAAATAGCGACGAGACACATCAGGGCGACGCCAAGTGAAGATGCTACACAGCAATGCAGATTTAGCTCGAATTTCGTCGTTAGACAAATATTACCTTTTGATTCTCTCGTGGAAGTCAGCCAACTCGTTCAGAACGAATAATAAGTCACGTTTCAGGGTTTCTTCCTCATCGTCTTCCACTGGAAAAGTAGATATAGCTGCAGGAGCTATTTCAATGTCATCAAAATCTCACTTGCGTCCTTCGCCACATCCTTCACTTGATGCTTTCCCTCCGACTTGTACAGCCTGAAAAGGCGCCACATCTCAATAGGTCCAATTGTCTTGACAGAAAGGCGTTGTTGTACTGTCTCACCGAACTTCTGTGCTCGCGCAGTTTGGTGGCGGCGCTCTTGGAGCTCTTTGAGGGTAGGGTAAGTCGTTAGACGACGTCGGAGAAGACCAAAAACAATCCGGAATACGAGAGCAGGAAGTAGTAGATCATGGAACCACAGAAACCAGAATATCTCGTGGCATGTGAGGAATAAGGCAGGGCAACCTTTGACATCGAAACGCACTATACAATATCTCAGACTGCGTTGGTAATTCTTCCATAAAGCCAGCTGCGCTAAATCTGAAAAAAGCGCCTGATATGGAGGGAAGATGGCCAAGAAGAGCCTTTGGATAGTTAAGGTAAAACGTTTGAGGGTGAATGTGGGTGCGATACTTGCAGCCGGGGGGAGACGTGGTAAGAGGCAATCCTATTGGATTCAGACGGAGAAACGCCGTCCGGGGGGCAACTTACATAGGCAATAAGTTCCGAAAGCGAATCCCCGGTACGACGGGGAGGGGCCGCGGGATGGGAAGCATCTTCCATGCAAGACTCGGAATGCCTAACTTCCGTTACATACTAAGTTGGAGATGAGACAACGCTCTGGTCATCACGAATTCAAACACACCGCTGAGAATAAATACAAAAACCGTTGCACCTCTTCTTCTTCGTACAACTGTCGCAATTGTGCCTCGGAGAAATCCTGGGAATCACGTCGATCGGGCATGTCTGTTGTATCCAAGGGCATTTCATGTGGCAGTGCAGTTGCATCACACCACGTGACTAACGCGTCCCACCTTTGTGTGCTCGTGTTTATCCGTCCAACGACGCCGTCGACAATGGCGAGCGCAGACGCGAAGGAGAATGGCGTGTTTGCCTGGATGGCCGCAGTGCGAGCGTCCATGGACAACGATTCTTCCCGCCAAATATTCGAAGATCAAGTTCAGTCCCATGCGTTCATCTTTCTCGACAATTATCTCGAACATATCCTTGCCGGTCCAAAGCAAGGGCAAGTTCCTATTCCTCCATCCTTCATTTATCTAAGTTTGTATTCTTATAGCCCGATAATTGAACTTGTAAAGACACCAGCCCGCAAGAGAACTGCTCCTCGTGGAACCCGAGCTGCCGCGGTAGCGAAAAACACTGCACCAGTGTCGCTCGATGTAGGCTTACTTCCATTCGGATGGATGTTTTCTCATATAATTTGTAGGATGACATCTCTACGCGTGCTATTCCCGTAAATAGCTTTCATAAAGCTCTACTGCAAGCCAAGGAAAGATCTGTCCAGGATATGCAGAAACCTATAGCCGAGCCACCTTCAACCTCACATGGTCCAACGATTAACGCGTACGGGCAATCGGAGTCTGTTCAACTTGACGATATCCATGAGCTCACTGAGTCCAACCCACACACTGGTGATTTACCTCTTCAACACTTTCCCAGAGATACATCGAGTGCAACGCCTTTCCCAGTTCTGGAACATGGAACCCAGCTATCCGCCATTGCTGAAGGAGATGAGTCGTCTTATCGAAGCCACGCTGCCATCCTTCCTCTGTCTACACCTTCTGACCTGGATGAGCCATCTCAATTTCCCCACCAATTCCAGAAACATATTGCCACCGAGGCTAATCCCGCACTTGATGTTGGCTCCCAGGGTAATTCTTCACCAGACCTGCTCTCCTCGCCTGCTCATGCCGATCCGCTCGATTTTCCTCTAGAAATGCAATCCTTAGCCACACCTATAGGCAGTCACGCGGAGCCATTACCTTCCAGGACCCCCAGCCCTGCTCAGAAGAACCGCGAGAGGAACGCGTTCACAGCTCCTCTGCCAACTATTCCCGCTTCAGACTCGATTCTAGTTCCACAAACAATCTCTGTCCCATTAAATGATGTGTCGCCGAAAGCGTTTCCTCATAAAAGCGGCGCCGTAGGATTTCCCACGCTCCCTGCACCATCACCTCTGCGTAAATCCATGCGTTTCATTCAGGATCTCCCGCCCAGTGTTGTGCATTCGACTATTGCACCTCTTCCGGTGCCTCTAGGTAAGAGGACCTCCTGGTTGATGAAAGCACGCGAAGCAAAGGCAATGGATGGAACGAGCGTACTTCCTTGTTCTTCTACGGCTGGGACATCTACTGTTCCCCGAGCGTCCACCGCAGTCAAGCGAAAGAGTGGGGAGATGCTTGGTACACTACCACTCGGATCGGACACGGACACGGATCAACGCAAGCCCAAGGTCGCCAAGTCCGCTGAGGTTGTCATCGTACCACCAACATCTCTAGAAACCGAGAAAACCGTTCCCCGTGACACGCGAGGAGAGCCGATTACTGTGACTTCCACCACCGCAGCGATGCCGGCACATCACTCAGAATCCCACGCAATGGAAGTTGATGTGCAAATCACTCACCTAAATTCTACAGAGGAGGGCTTTATTGATCTATTCAAGCGCACTGTCGAAGGTCTCGGAGCACGCGCCGCTAGAAGCGCTGGCAAGTCGCTTGGCGGTGACATGGTGGCTGCCCTCGCAGAGGCACGAGCAGCGGCTGAAGCGAGAGTAGCTGAGCGAAACAAGGTTGATGTCAGGTCCAGTGACCTCGAATCAATTTGTGGTACTGAACTGCCTGACGAAGAACCTGTCGAGACCCAAGTAGAAGACAATCCACCTCGTTCCACTTCTTCTCTGGCTGAAAGGACTGGAGGACGACTTAGTCTCTCAGATCTGGTCCCAGTCTCCGTACCGCACAATGATCTGGAAGAGCCGGCGAGGATAGTTCGATCAGTAGAACAAGGTACTCGACTTGACAGTGACGGTGATAGTGTCTCTACCACTCCACCTGATTCGCCCCCATCGAAGGGCAGCTCAGGATTTGTCAAACCCACGGGCCCCGTGTTCAATAAACCACCACCACAACCAGTATTCATGCCACCAGCTCCTAAACAACCATCTGCCACTTCCGCACTCCCCAAGGAACCTACGCTACCGGTTGCTGTGTCTTTGGATATCCCTGTTAAACTCACTACACCTTCCGATGCTTTTCCTCCGCTTGTTCAAGGAGTTTCAGAAACGTCTGCGCAATTTCCACAATCCGGCATTTTCTCTAGTCCGGTCTTTGAGAAGCGCGGTGAAGCTCCGACGTGGGTTCCCTCCACGCAGGATACTCTGTATAACGACGACTCGCAGCCAGCAGCAGCAGCAGTCTACGACGACGACGATGACGATAGCTGGCCACTTGAAGAGAAACTTGCTGCTGCTGAGTCAGGGTGGAGACCATTTGACTTCAGCAATGTAGATAAAGAGGACACATGGAGTTCCCTTCCAACTGAAAGCCAGGGGCTGACTAGAAGTTTGACGACAGTGATACTTGACGACGGAGAAGCCGAAGTTGACATGAAGGATGCAAGGTTGGAACGAGAGCAACAAGCTGACGAGATCGTGGATGCTGAGCGTTCTATCATTCGTTCGAGTAAACCAGTAGAAATCGCTGAGACTCGAACGACGAGTGTGGCCCCAGAGGTATGCAATCTTGAACGGCTTACAAGCGCCATCGCTACTTGATCGCTGACTCCTGTCGTAGCTGGCTGTTGGGGCTGCGAGCCAAACTTCAATGGGTCCCGCCGCCTCTTCTTCTCAACCCCAGGCTGGCTTCTTCAGTCAAGCTACCAGGCTGGTCAACAATATGCTTGGTGGAGGTAAGAAGGCCAAACCGGAGCTAAAAAGTTTGCAGTTAGCTGCCGCTGTAGCCAAGAAGGTCAGATTAAAACGCCAGTGAATTCTAATATCTGCATATGTTCATCACCTGCTTACAGCAACAAGAGGAAGCCGACAAGAAGGCGCAACGCCTGAAGGACATGGAGGCTAGACGTCAGGTGGCCATCGCGAAGAAGGCAGAAGAGGAGAAAAGTCGACTTCTCGAAGAAGAAAAAAAGAGCAAGGACGACATCGAGAAGCGGAGACGTGAAAGAGAGGAAAATACTGACAGGCGGCCGCTGAAACCTCCCGTTTCTGCCAAGAAAGTTGATGATGACGGCTCTAAGAAGCGAAAGGTCGTCGCGGAGACGGAGAAGATGCGGGAAAGTAAAAAGCCACCTTCCAGAGACAAGAAAGATCTCGCGCTGCAGGCGAAGTCGGCCGCCACACCCGCCATCAAGGTTACCGCTTCAAAGAGCGCGAAGACCACCCCCGCGGCCCTCGTATCGTCTGCTACATATAACACGACTCAGAATCCACCCTTAGCCAAACCAGTTATTCCTGAAGCGAAGCCTTTCAAGGTTGTGCCTTCCTCGTTGAAGGGCAAGGCGAAGGCAAAGCCTCAAGAGGATGATATCGGTGACAAACTCCCCTCTACCATGGTCCAATCCCAGATGGCTGCTCGAGTCAAAGCGCAGATGCAAACTGCCAAAATGGCAGCACCCGAGGTTCCAAGCGAGTCGATCGAGCTTCCAGATATCAATAGCGAATACTCTGACTCAGAAGATGAACATCGCGCTCGGACGTTTGATCCACCCGAGTGGGCACAGTCCCCGGAACTTCGGCAGGCACTCCAAATGCAAAGTACCGTGAACCCAGATGATATTTTCGGGGAGATCCGACCGTTACGGATGGAGGAAATATTCCGTACAAGGCAGAGTCGGTTCAGAGCACGGTCGAGTTCTGCAAATTGGTCTGGGACAGACAGATTGACTGTTGAAGAGATTCGCGAGTATGAACGACGAATGGGCTTCCGGTCAACGCACGCGTCTTGATTGATATTGATAACTTATATTTGTGCATCTACCTTGAGTACTTAAAATTGGGCCATCACGTGATGTGACTTGTTTGTTCGTGCTTGGACGAGGATGAGCATCGGGCATACGGTGAACTGGTCTATCATCATACACTCCAAGCTCTCATTGTTTATAAAAGATCGTCGTAGATTCCGGCACATTGACTCTCTTTCACCCTTTCTTTTTTCTTACTTCGGGCAGACATGGCCTCTTCCTCCTCCTCCTCTCCAGAAATACAGCCTGCTTCAACCGCAGATGCTCAGGAACGTTTCACCTACAAACATGCTACACATGAAGAAGTCCTCGAGGATCTATCAAGGTTTTGGTTTTCCACTCGTTCTGTAGCTTCTATCTTACTTCGCCCTAGCCGGTTCCTTCTGAATCTTCCCGACGAAGAGCTTTCATCGCTGGAGCGGATATGCTTCCAGGTGGAGCAGGCGTAAGCAATTTGGCACTGTTTTCACAGACTTTTGTTGATTGTGCAAATCAATAGTCATTGGTTTTATGAGGACTTTGTTCGGGAACAAAATCCAAAGTTCCCTTCCTTGCCACTCAAGAAGTTCTCCGAAATGTTGTTCCACGCTTGCCCTCTATTACACCAGTGGAGTCACGATCACGAACAAGCTTTCAACACTTTCATGCAATACAAAACCAGAGTCCCAGTTTGTGGTGCAATAATGCTGAACGAGAATTGGGAGAAGGTTTGTCTTGTCCTCTCTGTGTTTCCATGTATCAATCTTCCGCTCTACTTCAGTGCATCCTTGTGAAAGGGTGGAAATCTTCATCAGGGTGGGGCTTTCCCAAGGGTAAAATAAATGAGCACGAACCACCTCATGAATGTGCTATTCGCGAAGTAGGTCCTCTTTATAGTGATACTAGCTTGTCTTAAGTTCCTTTTCGTAGGTATTGGAGGAGACAGGTTACAACCTGGTGGGACAGATCAACCCTGCAGATGTGATAGAAATGTCCATAAAGGAGCAACTTATCTCTCTGTTTATTGTTCCCGGAGTGTCGGAGGACTTTCCGTTCAAAACTCGCACCCGAAAGGAGATTAGTGTACGTGTCAAGGGTTTCTGTGAGAATCCAAACGTCTAATCAACTCGCTAGCGGATCGAATGGTTCAAGCTAACTGATTTGCCCACATGGAAGCGTAATAAAGCTGCCCCTGGAAAGTTCTATTTAATCTCGCCGTTCATCGCGTATGTCTTGGATGATAATCGTAACAAACACATTCTGATCGCCCACAATAGGGCTTTAAAGGCATTCATCACAGCAAGGAAACCAAGGGCCCTTGAGCTCCGGAACCGCAAATCGATCTCCTATATATCAAGTGGAAGAGGTGCACGGGAATCGAGCTCTTCTTCCGCTGACACTGGTGAACCAGAGACGCCTTCGCCACAATATAGTGAAGCCGTGCCAGTCACCAATGACCACACAACGAGGCACGAATTAGGCGATGGGAAGGCAGTCGTTGTCGAACCTCTCGATCCACATTTTGCTCGGTTGTTAAACTCACTCTCCATTTCGGCTTCCAAGAAAGTCGATTTGAAATCATCAACGCTTTTGAACAGAGTCGCTCCTTCCCCCCAAACGTTGCCGATTTCTCGTCGCTCGCAAACCCCGGACTGGTCATCTCGCGTCCCCACTTTCAGCGAGACGCTGATCAGTTCTCCTTGTCTTTCTCCGGCCAAATACATCTCAACTCAGGATTCCCACAGTTGCGAAAATTGCTTGGACTACCTCCCTCCTAATGAATCCGGGGTGTTACCACGAGCGAATATCCGTCCTAGTAGTGCATCATCTGCTACTGTGGTGAATTCCATCACTCCCTCTTCACTTTCTGCAAATGCAGCACGCAAGCCATTTATGTCGTCTCGTCGCAGCTCCAGCATCGCAGACATTTCCCCTTACCTTTCCCGGCCAGCTGAGGTGCCTGCGTCAGGGAAAAGGCTGAAACAATTAGCACTACTCGAGTCCGTGGCGGACGAATCGTCCAAGATGACACCTACTCTTGTCAACCGGGAGTTAGCACCCCTTCCCGGTCCTGAGTACCGCATTGAGCATTCCGGTTCTGCTACTTCTGTCCCTCCCCTGGTACCATACGCTTCTCAGGCTAATGCCAGAGGCTCATATGAGTCGGGCACTCCAGTTCCTTCTGCGTACTCGGTTCGAGGCGCAAACTCCCCGTCCCAGACTTCACTCGATCATCCGCCCTCAAGAGACGCATTCCAAGTGAGACCACACTCTAGCCAGCTCATCCGTTCTCCCATTCCCTATCCCGATGGCCGTGGCGTGAGGAGTTTGAACCAAGCACCTCGCTCAGCCCATGTTCCACTTCCAGCAAACAGAACACTTCCGACTACACCATTCCTCCAGTCCCTGGCTTCAAACTACTCAACTCCCCCGTTACGTTCATCAACCCAATCGACCACTATTTATCCCTCCGCTAACGCATCGGAAAACGCTGTAGCAAGTAAACCTTCCCACCTATTCCATGTTCCCCGTGATCCACATGCAGCGCCCACAACCCCTGCAGTTTTGTCCCTGCAAGCTCGATCACCTCTACCGTCAAGTAGTGCCCAGCTACTTTCCATACTCAACGGGGACCGCGCCAGTGGACACGCATCACACACAGGACATCCTTCGGTTCGCTCCACTTAGACCCGTTGCCATATATTTGCATCACCCTCGTCCGTAATATGTAGCAGACCTATCTGCTTCAGTTGTTCACCTCTGACAAGCCCACGGCCGTGGTTATCACGACTCTTGTTCTTTCTCATTTCATCTTTTGAGGGCGCTAAAGTATGCTCTGGCTTGACTTTCCACGGGATTCGAACTTTGTTTCGGTATCATAATCTTATTTGCTTCTCTCCTTTCATTCGCTTCGAAACTCTTCTTTATTCAACCTCCGAACGTATCGTACAAGTATCAGTGTCACGCTTCATCAACGTCGTCGCAATACCCTGTGTAGTTTTGTAGCCCTTGTATACTCATCGACTGTCAGCACAGCCACTAATCGCACGGTCACGACGGATCACCACGCTTTTTTATATGCTTAGTTTGTTCGGTTAGTGGACAAGATGCTCAACGGTAGCGGCGTCAAGATTTTCACGGGTATGTTGGCCACGTCTCTCGACACAGAGGCAGTAATGCAGGGCGAACAGGCACCAGCCACCCAGAGTTGGCGGAGATCATCGCTCGGCGGTATGCAGTCGGGCACAGGTTGTCTATCTATCCTGAATGAATTCTAGCCTCGGTCTATCTCTGTCGAAAGCAGAAGTAACCAAGAGCGGAATTGGCGAGAGCAATGTCCGGATTGCTGAAAGCGTGCGGGAGAACGACGTATACATCATCAACACAGGTTGCGGGTCGGTGAATACGGCGCTGATGGAACTTTGCATCATGATACACGCGTGCAAGATAGCGAGCGCAAAACGGATTACTGCAGTACTGCCGCTGTTCCCTTATTCCAGGCAGGACAAGAAAGACAAGAGTAGGGCACCGATTTCGGCGAAACTGGTTGCCAACATGATACAAAAGTCGGGGTGCGATCATGTCATTGTGAGCACGGTTCTAGCAAATTTCCGCACGGAAAATGACGACGCTAGACCATGGACCTGCACGCGTCACAGATTCAGGGATTCTTTGATGTGCCAGTGGACAAGTGAGTACTAAACGATGGTCGTTCGGGAGAGGCTGATCATGCACGACAGCGTGAGTGCTGTCATGTGAAATGTGCTTTCGATTGTTGATATGTCTGCGGGACAGCTCTACGCAGAGCCGTCGTCGATTCTGTATATTCGGACGCATTTTGATCTGAGCCAGGTTGTGATTGTATCGCCGGACGCTGGGGGTGCCAAGAGGTGCGCAGGGGGCGTAAGTGGGAGATATGCTGACGCGGGAGTAACAGGGCGACTTCTATCGCGGATCGGCTCGGAGTGGATTTTGCGCTGTTCCACAAGGAGCGGAAGAAGGCCAACTCCGTTTCGCGGATGGTGCTTGTCGGACACGTCAAGGACAAGGTTGCGATCCTCGTGGACGACATGGCGGATACGTGTGGGACGTTGTGCCTGGCTGCGCAGCACCTGGCGGAGGGAGGAGCGCTTAAGGTGTGTGCGATCGTGACGCACGGGATACTGAGCGGGAACGCGCTCGAGAATGTGGAGCAGAGCGCGCTGGAGAAGCTGATTGTGACGAACACGCTGCCGCAGAGGGAGAACCAGGCGCGGTGCGGCAAGATTGAGGTGATCGACGTTGGGCCGGTGCTCGGGGAGGTGATTAGACGGAGCCACTATGGGGAGAGCGTGTCGAAGCTGTTCCACGAAGTGCCGTATTAGCTGACTAATAGACCGAGTGTATAACGTCCTGCAGCCAAGCGCGCATCCGACAAAGTTGATTTATGTTGTGCTAGGCAATGCTATGTTCAACTCCTCCAAGGACACCGTCAACGTCCTCGGCATCCCCGCCGTCTCCATCCAGCACGGCAGACTCCAGGTCGGCGATGCCCGCTCGAGTACGTCTCCTGCCCCCCCCCCAGCTTCTGTGTCCTCACCACCCCACAGGCTCCCATCGCTCATACACCCCCATCAAAATCCTCGGCGACGGCTCCTTTGGCACCGTTCTCCTCTGCGATTGGCATGGCACACTCCCCCCAAATACTCCCCTCTCCCCAATGCAGTGCGGCGGCGGCGCCCGTCCAGAGTGGGCCGGAAAGCGTCTGGTCGCCGTAAAGAGGATGAAAAAGAGGTGGGAGGGCGGCTGGGACGAGTGCAAGAGACTCAAGGAGCTCGAGGTCCGTTTTCCTCTCTCTCTCCTTGCCTGGCCTCATCCCCCCACCAGTCTCTCCGCGCAATCCCGTTTCACCCGTGCATCATACCCCTCTACGACTTCTTCCTCCTCCCGGATACCAAGGAGCTTTACTTCGTTTTCGAGAGCATGGAGGGCAATCTATACCACCTCATCAAGGCTCGAAAGGGCCGTCCTCTCGCAGGCGGCCTCGTGGCTTCCATTTTCAAACAAATCGTCTCCGGCCTCCACCACATTCATGCCTCCGGCTATTTTCATCGGGACATGAAGCCAGAGAACGTTCTCGTCACAACTACCGGTCTCTTTGAATACCGCTCCTTATCCCCGGTCGCGCCACCAACAGCACCCACGGAAAAGGACGTCGTAGCTATCATCAAACTCGCTGATTTCGGTCTCGCTCGGGAGACTGCAAGCTCCCCCCCTTATACCGAATACGTCTCTACCAGGTGGTATCGTGCCCCAGAGGTCCTGCTTCTCAGCAGAGACTATTCAAACCCCGTGGACATGTGGGCGTTTGGCACAATCATGGCTGAGCTGGTTAATCTTCGCCCGCTCTTTCCGGGCTCAGACCAAATCGACCAAATTCATAGAATTTACGAGGTCCTCGGCGATCCAGCTGACTATGGCTCGGATACCAGAGGTCGTTCCCTGGGAGGTGGAAAGTGGAATAAAGGCCTCAAGATGACAAAGCAGTTCAATTTTACCTTTCCAAAGGTGATGCGCCGCCCTTTTACCATCCGTGTAGTGTCCTCATCGTTTACCTTTCAGTGTCAACCAAGAGACTTTTTCTCTTACTTCGACCGTAGCATTCCTCGGAAACTTATCGAGTGCATATCAGACCTGCTCAAATATGATCCAGACGCCCGACTGACCAGCCGGCAATGTCTGGAGCATCCATACCTCATCGAGTCACTACCCCAGAACATGCCTCCAATGCCCCCTGCCTTGTTTGTGCAAACCTTGCCTAGTACCCCATCAAAATTGCATACGAACGGCGCGCCGTTCATCACACCTTCCGCTTCCCCTCGCAGCGTGCCCCCCTCACACTCCCACAACTCCCTTCCAAAATCACCGTACCACCCCGCCCCAAGTCTTCACCCGTCCCACATCCCAGACGCCGCCTCTTCCCACCGCACCGCTTTTGTGCCTTCCGTCATTACCTCCACCACACATACACCATCTTCCCACAGGACTGTAGATTACGTCACCGACCTTCACATTTACACTCGCTCTCCGCTTTCGTCAGACATTGTCGAGGAAGTCCGTGCGCATGGGACTCCCCCATGGCCGTCAAATCATGCTCGATCAGACTCAGACCAAATGGATGTCTCCTCTCCCTTGGTTGATATACCGGAGGACAGTCATGCGATGGACACTCAGACATCCACATTTTCGCCGCCGCCTCCTGGACATATCCCTATGCAGGACACAACCCACACCACCGTCAGCAGGTTGGGTAGATTTGGATCCCTTGGGTTCGGCAAAAAGAACACACGGTGGGGTCTCAACGTGTTTGGTCATGGTGAGAAGATGCACCAACAGCCTCTGCCTCCTGTGGATGAAGTCCCAGGATCGAGTTCAACCCCCTCTCTGAAGCGCACACAGTCCACGAATTCTGATAGTATCTCTGTTACTGATGCACCACCTGCAAACGCCCGCAAAGATGCAAAGGCTATCAAAAGAGAAGCCGAACGGTTACAACTCGAAGCGGAGAAGCAGCGTCGGGCCCTTGCGGAGCGATCACACAGGGAGCAAGCCCGCGCTGTCATGCAGAAGCGCAGTCAGATGCTCAAACAGACTACTGGAAGACAGGAGCTGGAATGGAAGTGGTCACATCCGGGTAGCTTGCTGAACGTCAACCAACGCCCGAATTACGGTGACTTGGACCAAGGGAAACTTTCAGCGTCCGGCCCAATACGTCAAAACCAGAGCAATGGCAAAGTCACCTCTCCTACGTTGAACGCCGCTTCTGGGCGATATCTCAAACCCCCAGATACGAACCTGCCTTCGAGTGATCGTTGGTTACCTAGCGAACGCTTGAGCAAGGTTCGTCGCAGAGACTTCGATGACGACCATTCAATGTCATCATCGGATGTCCACAGCACGGGGAGGATGTCAGCCCTGTCCTCTACAACAGTGGACAGTGATCCAGGCCCACCACGCATTCGGAGACCGGCCATTTATGGCATCAACCGAATGACATCTTTATCCTCACTAAGGACAGGTAGAACATCTTATGATGACTTCCCCACCTCCGCACGATCATCAAATTCGATATCACTGGATCATCAATTCAACGAGTTCAATATCCGTGCTTCTGTTGATACCACGTCTTCGGTGTCGGGAACGTGTTCGCCACCGCCAATCAACCTTTTGTCCCTCTCTCCTTCACCCAGCTCTTGGATGCACTCACACAATTCACACGAATCTACCAGTCACTACGTGGTCCCTCCTCTCATCCAATATCCCTCCTCTTCCCACAAATCATATGAGTGTAATGGTCAACTATATGGTCACCCGCCAAGTGACCTAATTGACCCACATCCCACGATAAATCCGATATTCAAAGTGGTATGTGAGCATATCACCTAGCAGTTTCCCGCTCAAGGTTACCGTTCAACTCAGACCCCATTACCCATGTCCCCAAGTAGCCATCCGTCACCTCCACATTCCCTTCCGCCTTGCTCGCACCTTGAAGCTGTGGCAGAAGGAGAGTATCCTCCGCTCTCTCCCATGTCCTTTCATTCACCCGAGGATGAATGACACCTTCGTTTAAGGCTTTCTATCGTCAGCAGCACCATTTTTTATTCTATATACTCGTGTTCACTGCTACCATCTCCATACTTCTCTTGCACTTTTCATCTGGATTCCACTGTCATCCTGCACCCTCTCTCCAATCTATCTCTGACCTCTCGGCGAACCATGGTGCTTTGGGACTCTCCATGACGCGTAGCATTGCCTTTGCCTTAGTTCGTCCTTACTTATTATACTTAGTGTCATTCTAGTAGCATACTTAGTCCAAGTAGGCGTTGTAGAGCGCTGAGTTGTACTGCTACCATCCGCAATAAACGCACCGCACACTTGAAACTAAATTCTGTACATAGGACCCTTGTCTACTAGTGACTGTTTTGATGTGTCAATGTTCGTGGTCGTGTGGGGCCTGTTCAAACTGAAGGCCGCTGTCGGGTGACATTAGGCGGAGCTCAATAGAAAAAATTGTCCGACGACGTACCAGTATCTAGAAGAATAAGAGATCAGTTCAGAGTGAAAAGGAACAAGCGTGGAATACACACCCGCACGGCCGAGGACCGGGTCGATCCTTGGGGCAGTTTAGCAAAACGATACAACGGAAAAATAAAGCGATGGCGAACCAGATTGATGTATATCTTGGGGTGACCAAGCGGCCCTCCTAGCCAAGCCGTCAGCGACGCGACAAAAACACACGGGTACGCCATGGCTCACCACCGTCACAGACGGCCTTTCGGCCGTGAACGACTCGGATGGGTTCGTTTGCAACCAGCTCCATAGCGCTCAACGGGTTGGGCTGGAGCTCCATGGATGTCTGCTCAAAACGGGGGCCCGAACGAGGTGCGGGCCGGGGTCGCTGGTGAGCGGACCACGTCGTTGGGTAGTTGGGTGATTGAGAGGTAACGCTCGACTCAGAGGCACGAGCGGGTGGTGCATTTGCAGCATTGGAAGACGCCCTTGCGAGGGTGTTCAGGCGGGCGACGAGCCGACGACTGAGCATGTTGAGGTCGATGACTCGAAATGGAAATGCTACAGTACGACATTATTGTTGGCTCAAGCTAGTCCATCTCCTCAATCTCAATGTCGTCCGCGCCACCGTCCATCCTCACATTTTCATCGTGGTTGGGGATAATGAATATCTTGTTCCGTGGTCCATCAAACCGAACCCTCGCAGTTTCACCATCGCGAATGCGATCAGAGAGCAGCATGATGGACAACGGGTTCAACACCTCGCTCTGGATCGCGCGGCTCAAGGGACGGGCGCCGTAGCTCGGCGAATAACCAACAGATACAAGGTATTGCATCGACTCGGCATCCACGTCGAGAACGATATGTCGGTCCGCAAGCCTAGCCTGAATCTCCACCAATCTCAGTCGCACAATTTTGAGTATATCAGCTCTCGAGAGCATACGCTATTCGGCTCCTTAGTCGTCATCCATCGAGGAAATAGTTCTGGACTTACATAAATTATAATTTCATCGATGCGATTGACGAATTCGGGGGGGAAATGTGCTTGAACTGCGCCCATGACCAGTTGTCTCGTGTAATCACTAATCGGACCTTCACCCAGGTCCCCAAGGAAAGTAGCACCAAGGTTCGAAGTCATGATAATGACAGTATTGCGGAAGTCAACAACGCGGCCCTGGCCGTCTGTGAGACGACCATCATCGAGGACTTGTAGGAAAAGGGTCACGAATTCATGAGACGCCTTTTCGATTTCGTCGATGAGGATAATACTGTATGGTTTCCGCCGAATGTATTCGGTAAGCTGACCGCCTGATTCGTGACCAACATATCCCGGAGGTGCGCCAATGAGGCGTGCAATGGCATGCTTTTCAGCATACTCGGATCCATCAATTCGAATCATAGCATCAGGTGCGTCGAAAAGCAATGACGCAAGCTGATCGGACCAGGCGTCAATGTTTTGCTGGCAAACTTCGTGGACATGGACTTACCGTTTTGCTGAGTAACGTTTTTCCAGTTCCAGAGGGCCCAGTCATGAGGAAGCTAGCAATAGGCCTTTCAGCGTTCGTGAGTCCGCTACGAGATAGCCTGATTGCGTTCGCGACGGCTTTCACAGCCTCAGGTTGGCCAACCACTGATTTAGAGAGAATCTCCTCCATGTGAAGTAACTTTTCCTTCTCCGTTTCCACGAGTTTTGTCACTGGAATGGACGTCCATCGACCAACAATCTCGGCTATATGTTCCGGAGTAACGACATCAGCACCAACAACTTCGTAACTAGCTTCCTCCTGTACTTTCTGGGCTTGAAGCTGTTCGAGTCGACTCTGCAATTCAGGCAGAGCATAATAGCGAAGATCTGAAGCCGTCTGAAGGTCATGTCTGCGCATATAAATCAAGCACTACTGAACAACCAATGATGAATATCAATGCTTGCCTTCTCTCAGCGTCGTCAGCCTTTGCCTTGAGCTCATCGATCCTCTTGCGAACATTGTTGATCTCGTCTCCCCGTTTCTTTTCAGCTTCATACGCAGCCCTCAGTGGTTGAAGCTCATCGTCGATCTCGGCCATTGCCTTGCGTGCAGAAATAAGCCGATCCTTGCTTGCGTCATCCTTCTCTCTCTCCAGTGCGTGAATTTCCACCTCAAGTTGTAGCCTACGATGCTGTAGCTTATCAATTTCCTCCGGAGCGGTCTCTCGAGCTACCCGCACGCTGGTGAACAAGTAAAAGTACCAGTGGAACTACGGCCAAAATACCAACGGCGCTCACCTGGCACAGGCTTCGTCAACAAGATCAATGGCAGCATCAGGCAACCTCCTCGATGTCAAGTAGCGATGAGCAAGGGTTGCTGCAGATATTAAAGCGCCATCAAGTATCCTGACGCCATGATGCACCTCGTATTTCTCTCGTATCCCTCGTAATATGCTGATCGTTTCTGGCACCGAGGGTTCATTAACGATAACCTGGGCGAACCTTCGCTCAAGAGCTGCGTCGGTTTCAATATACTTTCTGTATTCTGAAAGCGTCGTAGCACCGATGCAATGAAGCTTCCCCCTTGCTAAAAGAGGTTTGAAAAGGTTGGCGGCATCCATGCCACCGCCTTCGGCGCCTCTCCCCGCCATAATGAGATGCAACTCGTCGATGAACAGGATGACAGGTGTTCCATCATCAGATGCCTTTTCAACTTCATGGAGGACACTCTTGACGCGTTCCTCGTATTCTCCCTTGTACTTGGCACCAGCCATGAGGGCACCCATGTCCAAAGAGAAAAGTCGACCGATAAGGGATGCAGGCACATCTCTATTGACGATGCGCTGGGCGAGACCCTCGGCTATAGAGGTCTTACCGACACCAGGCTCACCGATCAGAACGGGATTGTTCTTCGTTCTACAGGGATAGTTCAACTAGAGTTGCGACAATTTGATCAAAGGACAGCACCTTCTACACAAGATTCGGACGACTCTCCTTATTTCATCATCCCTCCCGATAACAGGATCGATCTTGCCTTCTTGAGCCAGTGCGGTCAGATCGATGGCATACTTTTGAAGCGCGTCAAAGCCTTCTTCAGCGCTTCTGCTCTCAATATGCCTGTCACCCCGGGTTTGTTGGATAGCAGTCCTAAGAACCGGCTCAGTGAGCCCGGCTTCCTTGATGACAGCTGCAATAGAGGGGTCCTTGATGAGAGCCAGGAGAAGGTGATCTTGAGCAAGATATGAGTCGTGCATGTTTTTCTGCTGTTCTTGCGCCTCGTGCAAGACCTTGACAGCAGCTGAACTGAGCGTAACTTCATCTGGGGTTGGTGACTGAGAGGGAATGCGGACAATGAGTTTCTGTAAGCCACGGCTGATGGGCGTCTATTGCACGTTGATTGGTACATTGCAGTGGAATGGTGCGAGCTGGGCAACTGACCGGGTCCCCGCCAGCTCTCTGGATGACTGACGCAAAGAGTGGTCTGGAAGAGGCCTTTGATCTGGGTAGAGCAGAGTCGGGCGCCTGGACCTCATTTAGGAGCACAAATGCAAGGTGTGCTGGATAGACTGGGAGAACATTGAACTTTAGGATCTCGGGCGTGGAACAGTCAGTTACCTTGGACATTGGAGTAGTCTTTGGCGAGTTGGATAGCTGTCGCTATCGACTGCCTTGTCTTGTCGGTGAGGTTATCGACGTTCATGAGAGTGCCTGTCACACGTCACAGCGCCTTCCAATGGCGTTCAATACCTCCTGGCCCGCTGATTCGGTCGAGTTTTGCCCCCATGACGGCTCACGAGACGTTCTTGTCTGCGGAACATACGACTTGGTGTCCACCCAGACGGAAAACACGACCGACGAGGCACCAAAAACCGTTCAGCGTCGACGAGGCAAATGTCTCGTATTTCGAATGTCATCGGCTGGCGGAAACAACCTGTGAGCGCGAATCGTCCTCTAATGGAGGAACCTTACAGGTTTGGCTAGTTCGCAGCTCCAAGAGATCGACCTGCCGGCAGTTCTTGATCTGAAGTGGCGAGTGCTCAAGCCTCTTGACGAGACGGACTGTGTCCAACGCTGGTACAGGTGTCATGGATCGCCCACAAACGCTCCAGTCTTGGGCATCGCAGATTCTGAAGGTAATATATCGTTGCATGAATGGTTGGTCCACGAGGTGCCGCTTGCTCCGCCCATCCTAATATATTTGTGGTGACTGTCGATCAGAACACGTTAGCCTCGCTTCAACGACTGTCTTGTGCATCAGAGGACACTTTATGTCTCTCCATCGACTGGTCGGACCGCCGATACCCAACGAGGTGCGGAGAGGCTTTTTTCTCCGATGCAGTCTTGATGACAGAAGCTACCGCAGTGGACTTGGTAACCTAATAGTGTCGCTGTCAGATGGGTCGCTGTCGCTTCTCAAGCCAAGTTCTCAAGGAGAGCTCACCGTCTCCGACAAGTGGCACGCCCATGACCACGAGCCGTGGATTGCGGCGTGGAACTACTGGCACAATTCCGTAATCTACTCGGGTAACGGTTGCGCTTCACACACACCACGCAGTCTCTAATGCCATCGAATCAGGGGGAGACGATCTCCAAATGAAAGGCTGGGATGAACGGCAAGGTTTTATTCGGCCCATTTTTGTCAACAAACGGTATGCACACATCAAGTATCTCGCCTGGTACGTTGAACAGAGCGATTGCACAGATTCAATGCAGGAGTGACTACAATCCAAAGTCATCCGCATATTGAACATATCATCGCGGTTGGAAGGTGGGCCTGACCCTGGAAGAAATTTGAGATAAAGCTGATCCCGGCACAGTTATGACAACAAAATTCGTCTTTTTGACACGCGCAAGCCCTTGAAGGCTCTAACAGATGTGGATATCGGAGGTGGTGCCTGGCGGGTAAAGTGGCATCCATCCGCTGAACGAAAACATGACCTTCTTGTCGCATGTATGCACGATGGTTTCAAAGTCATCCGCTTTTGCCCTTCGGTCGGCGGGTCAGAGGAGGGCTTACTTGAGAATATCATTGGCCACGAAATAACAAAACGCTTTAACCAGCACGAATCTCTTGCATATGGGGTCGATTGGTCTTTCGAGCATCGTCGTGGTAGGGGCGATTCCTTGATTGCAAGTTGTTCGTTCTACGATTGTGCACTACATCTTTGGAGAGGGTAATCAGACATACTACCCCTGGCAACGAGTGATTTTGACTTTTGGTGGGAATCAATCTGCGGGGTATTCGGTACTAGCAAGCGGCAAAATACTCGGATCCACAGGGGCTGGAGAACACGTAGCAATTTTTCTCTGCTTTTTCCAAAGATCGGCGTTGGGTCCTTTCATGATGAAAGCTAGCGTCCATCTCGACAGTCCTCTTAATGCCTCTGGTTGATGGGCGGAAAACGTCAGGAGGGATGCCAAGGATATGACAAGTGTCAAGCTACAGCATGAGAGTTTCAGAAACGATAATCAAGCCACGCGAGTGCTCACCATTCTGCGAACTGAACTACGGGGTGTCGACTGCGCAACCATGTTTCCGGTAGCGAGGCTCTCAACGCTTTCGGCAAAACATAGAGGGCCATCTCCCCTCTCCTCCTCGCATTCTCTATCCAAATACTAGCGCCACATACAACTGAACCTGCCAAAATACAGCCATAAGGACCATCCCACGCATCATGCGAGACCATGGGGAACAGCCGTGCCAACACAAGAGTGCGAGTACAGCACACTGCGAACCAGTACGAAGAAATGAATGTTGAGAGAAAAGTTGCGCTTCGGACGGCCGACAGAAGTGCAGGGGTTGCGTGATGGGGACACATGATTGACTTGGGTCTAGTAAGGAGAGTCGGAAGGAAATGAACCTAAAGCATTGGTTATTGAGTTATAGTGGGACGTGTGCGCAGCACAAGCTTACGGGGAGATAGATGGCGAGCGCTTCTGCGAACGCGTATATAGCTCTAATACCTGCATTGGTAGTGCAACTGTCGCGGAGCCCAAAACTGGCGCCGATGCCACCGTGGACTAGCTCACAGGGTAATCCTCCGACACCGCTTCGCCCATGAACATCTAGCTGCTTCCATGCTTCATTGGCCACATCGCCCCCGTAAGCGGGTAAGAGGTCGGGATCACCCCATGATGCAGGACGTCCAAGCCCCTTGGCCAGATGGCCGACGATGTCACTTTTCGGGGATGCGCCATGAATATATGACCATGTGCCACTCCTAATAGCACGGAGAACCTCTAGCAATTCTTTGTTGACATTGGCAAGAGAGTTTATCCTGTTTCGAAAAGTAGTATGAGAGCGATGCAGTGGGTTTGAGAACGGGCATACCATTTCACATAGGAAGGAGGCAACCTCAAATTGTATAAGAGTTAGGTGGCTCACGAAAAGTTGAGCAACATACCTGTGAGGCTGGTAGAAGAAGCACCACATGATCCTTTGATAGAGAACGAACTGAACACCACGGACACGCCGAGGTGCAGTGTGACGAACCTTGCGGAACCGGCCCAGAAGAAAAGTGCATCCAGGTGGGTCGCAACCTTTTTTTGCCACTCTCTGACGAGTTCTTCGCGCCGCCGGTCGAGCAAGCTGGCATCAGAGGGCTGCAGTGCTAGACCATCGGCTAGAGGAGCGTAGTCTTGTCGTGCAGCAATCTCTCTGGCTTTGCAACGGAGCAAGGCCTGTATTGAGGCGTCGAGTGCGCGAAAGAAGGATAGCAGAGTGAGATCCAAAGTAGTGGATACGGATCCAGGTCGCCCACGCCCTTTTCGCCGCAGGAGAGTGACTGCAAGCGTTGAGGTGACCAAGTTTGTGAGGAACGCCCTCTGCCACGAAGATAACTTGGAGTTGATATAGTGCGCCCAAAGATACCGACGTCCGAGCACATCCCAGAGTCGTTGCAGGGCTGCGCCGCCCCCAACAGCAGCTGTGATGGCCGAGGCGAACCCAGTTGGGCGCAATTCCCTCGAGAGTACACGCCAAAAGGTTCGTGCACGCGCGCTGAAGCTCTTTCGATGGGCTACAAAAGAAAAAGCGAGTGGTAGCAGTGCAGGACCGAGACAAAGCGAGAGGCAGAGTGAATAAGTGCGTAGGGCAATCTGCAGTGGATGGCTGGGGTCGTCAAAGATGTTTCTCAAGACTGCAGCAAACGGAGCTGGCTCGGATGGGGGCAAGTGGGAGAGTGTCATTGGCACGCCCGACGACTACAGCAGCGGCATAAATACATGATGGTACTATACATGTGATTGCGAGATAAAAAGATCTCAAGTACAATTCCTGTTCATGAGTTTGTCCAAGTCGTCTGCGTAGCTCCAGAAATCGACGTCAGACGCTGAAAAGATGCGACCAAGATCATGTTCGAGTTCTTCGAGCAGCCCTGCCTGACCAACAAGATGGACAAACCGTGCACGCGAATCCGGGTATACAAAGGAGCGAAGAATGCTCTCTCCCTAGATGGAGTTCTAGCCGATCCGCGAGGACAAACAGAAGACACGTACATGATTCCTGAGAATGGTGGTGAGATGTACTAATGGAGGGGGGTCCCCTTTGGGGACAGTATCTGAAAGGGAAGGAGAGAATGCATCGGATTGTTTATTCTTTGCCTTGATATCGGACGTATGCGCGTGTACATGATGCCCAAGCCACATGCGCCAGAGTTCTAGTTTGCGACCGTCACGTCCGAGCTGCTTGAGCAAGCGATAGACGTATTGCCAGTCTTGTTCGGTTCCATCCCACACACGGGACAGTCCGACTAGAGAGTGTTTAGAAGGAGGGAGAGAAGGCGAGATAGCATCGTGCGGATTTGGGTTGTTGGCGGGACGCATCATGAGCCTGACCCACCTTCTGCGCCTGACCCAAGCCCCCGCGCCAAGTTTTCCGACTTGCGCATGCCAATTGTTGGAGCGGAAGCGCCAGTTGTATTCGAAACCGTCATGTTGTACCTCGCCCAGATCTGAACGCATATCAATCATCCATGCGGTGGATACCCAACGCCATGTACCATCGGGGAGGGGGTAATTTTCGAGGGAGATGTTGGGAAGGTGACTCCGGACAGAGTTCACGCTGGGGATTGTGAATGGCTGTGGATCAGATGGAAGGAGAGACAGGGGCGAATAAAACGGAGTAGAGAAGAGGGTGATTCTGGCGGAGGTCAGGGTGGGCGAGAAGAGGGTGGCGATGACGCACCCCCTCTGGTTTTCGTACAAGATGGCCCAGCGATAGGTGTCGGTGTCGTGCGTGGGGAGAGAAAGAGGACAGTCGATGCGTATGTCGTCTATGGTGCTGTCTGGTGTGGGTGAGGGCAGCGCGGGCTGTGTCTTCGTGCGGAGAGAAGGAAGCGAGGGGAAGCGAGGAAGGGGTGATTTCTGTAGGAGACGACGACGGGCAGGGTCAGCGCTGGCGGGGTCGTCGGCGCGCATGTGCTGGGGGAGAACCATGGCGAGCGTGGTCAAAAGGGGAAATAAGACTTGACGATGAACGTGCTCGTGCGACTCGGCAAACACGGCGCACGTCCACTGCTGACACTGCGACGGGGATATACGAGGACGAGGGCGTGCCCGTCGTGCGGGGCGGTGATGGCGACGGGGTTGCCGGTGTGTGGACGGTGCAGATACATTGGACGGGTAGACGAGTCGGTGACACACCACGAGCTGCTCGGACTGTCATATAAGCCAAACCCGTTCGTGGTGGACACGGGCGAGCTGAAAAGACGGTTCATAGAGGCACAACGACAATGTCACCCCGACGGATGGGCGCGGGGCAGCGAGGTAAGATATTGTAGACCATGAATACTCTAAGCTAACAAGACTAGGAGGACAAGGACAAGGCAGAGGCGGCGTCGAACGCAGTGAACAGGGCGTACAAGACGCTGCTGTCCCCGATGGAGCGCATCGGGTATCTGCTCGGGCGGGCGGGGACGGCGATGGCCGAGACCGACGGGGTGGAGGATGCCGAGCTTGTCATGGAGGTGCTCGAGACAAGGGAGCGCGTCGAGGCGAGTGGCGCGGAGGAGCTCGCCGGCCTCGCGGAGGAGAACTCGGGGAAGCGGCGGGAGGCGGAGGAGAGGATCGGGGAGGCGGTCGGCCGGTCGGACTGGGCGGAGGCTAAGCGGTGGGCAGTCCGGCTCAAGTACCTTGTCGGCATTCAAGACGCGATAGAGCGGGCGGAGAATGCCGGGGAGTAGAAATAACAGACACCATGTCTTTCTTGTCCCGCGCGATGATGAAGCGTCCCTTTGCACTCGCACACGACCGTCCAGGCAAACTGCAAAAGATCGCATCGCGTCTGCCAACCCTGCACGGACCAGTCCACGACGCTCGCCACATCGACACACTTTATAAACCACCGGCACGCCCGCTCAAACCTTCCCTCCTCGACAACCCAAAATCACCCGTCGCAAACTTTGCGGCACTCACAGCAACCCCCCTCAACTACCAGTTTTCTGAATTGTTTGACCCCGCTGCCAACAAACCCATCATCAGGTCCGTTCTCTCCCATTAACTCTATCTCCCCTCACCGCTCTCAGATGCTCCCTCCAGCTTGGCACCCAGCCCCAAATCAGTGCCATTGGCGACAGCAATGACAAAAAGTCTGCAGAACGTCTTTGTGCACTTTCTGCGCTTTACCAGCTCCAAGCTCTCGGTTTGGTCCGTGTTCCTTTTTATCTTGTTTCTTCCCCTGACAGTTCAACAGCTTGACAAGCCATCAAAGCCTGCCGTCTCCACCCCCACCTCTCCCTCCGACCGCACCCTCTCAGATGGCTCCGTCGTCTCCTACGAACGCGCACGTAGCTTCATGGACTATTATTGCCGCCTCTATGGCTTTCCAAAACCTGATATCGAGTACCAAAACATCCCAGTCAAGCACTTAAATCCTACGTGGGAAGCTGTAATGTTCGTCGACGGTCGTCGTATCGGCTTGGGCACCGCGTCCACCAAAAAGAATGCTCAGGTCCAGTGCTATCTCGATGTCACCCATTACCTCGAGAGCTGCGACCCAGATCTCTGGAAGCGCTACCTCGCTGCCGCAAAGTCTGGAAAAGATCTTGGCCTCGCACCAAAAGTTGCCCTCACCATCAGCAATGCACTTTCAGACGACATCGTCGACCTCTGCTCAGATATAAAAAAGAGCATGCTCTACAGGAATAGGCCCACCACAAACCATCCTGCTTCCCTCGAATCTGCTCCACGTCCTTCCTATCCTTGTCACTACCCGCCTCACGTCGCCGCATCCAGATCCGCACAACTCCTCAAAAGACGCCAGGCCTATCTCCATGATCCTGCCACCGAAAGAATTCGTACTACCCGCGCTACCCTTCCTATTTACTCTCGTTCTCACCAACTTATCTCCCATATCGCCAATAATGATGTCACCATTTGCATGGCTTCAACTGGTTCAGGCAAAACCACGCAGATTCCCCAGCTTATTCTCGATGACTATATCGATCGTGGTCAGGGAGCACACTGCAATATCATCTGTACACAGCCACGTCGTCTTGCTGCTCTCAGCGTCGCCGACCGCGTCGCGAAGGAGCGAGGCGAGACGATCGGCAGTTCCGTTGGTTACAGCGTTCGTTTCGAGTCAAACCTTCCCGAAGAACACGGTTCCATCACCTTTTGTACAATCGGTGTCCTGCTTAAGCGTCTCCAGTCTGCCATGTCAGAGGGTGGCCTCGTAGCGGCCAAACTTGATCAAGCCACCCATATCTTGGTCGACGAAGTTCACGAGCGCGACGTGGACACTGATCTCCTCCTTGTCGTGCTCAAACGGCTCATGGAGGATCGTAAAGCGCGTGATCTTCCTCTCAAAGTCGTCCTCATGAGTGCCACCATCGATCCGAGTTTGTTCCAAGAATACTTTCCTGACGCGGCTGGTAACAAAGCCGCCGTAATTGAAATTCCCGGTCGGACCTTTCCTGTTGCAAAACACTTTCTGGAAGACTTTGTTGCCGACATCAAGGCTCAATCTCACCTCGCTTGGGTGTTCAATGACGAGACGGTCTCCAAGTACCTCGCCCGGGAAGACCTACATGAATGCGATCTCACCCCTGCTCCATCCCCTTCATCAACACCTCGCCAGCCCTCGTCCGTTGATGACGAGCTAGAACTACCTGCCCCTCTCGTAGCTGCTACAATCTCCCATGTCCTTCAACAATCTGATTCAGGTCATGTCCTCGTATTTTTACCCGGATGGGAAGAAATTTTGTCTGTGCAACGAGTCTTGTTGGATGGCAGGCTGCCGCTTAGATTTGGGGATCAAACAAAGTATAGCATTCATGTCCTCCACTCAACCATCCCCCTGGTGGAACAACAAGTCATTTTTGAACCCCCTCCAGAGGGCGTTCGTCGTGTTATCTTGTCGACCAATATTGCCGAGACTTCAGTCACGATTCCAGACGTGGTCTATGTCGTTGACGCTGCCAAAATCAAGGAGTTACAGTTTGACCCCGATAGACATATATCCTCCCTCGTCTCGGCATGGGTTGGGAGATCAAATCTTAACCAGAGGGTTGGACGCGCAGGCAGACATCGCCCTGGAGAGTACTTTGGCCTCTTGAGCAAAACTCGTGCCGCAAATCTCCATCCACATCAGACAGTGGAGATGAAACGTGTGGACTTGAGTAACATCGTGATGCATGTCAAGGCGCTGAGCTTCCCCGGAATGGTGGTTGAAGAAGTTCTTGCGGCAACAATTGAGCCTCCCGCACCGGACCGTGTCGCGGCTGCGATGAGAGCCCTACAAATGACAGGCGCTCTGGACCACCAAAAGAATCTTACATCCCTTGGCCGTGTCCTCCTCCAACTGCCGGTAGATGTACAGATGGGTCGTTTGGTCCTCTACGGCGTCTTTTTCCGTTGCCTCGACAAAGCGTTAACCCTAGCCGCGATACTTACGAACCGAGACCCTTTCTTTTCGCCCATCCACCTTAAGGCAGAGGCAGCTGCCGTCAAGGTCACATGGTCTCCCAGGGAGTTCAGATCTGATGCATTGACGATATTAAACGCATATGATGCGTGGCACGAAATGTATCGCCATGGAGAGCATGCACGCGCCTCTCGATTCTGTACTGACAACTTTCTCTCCAAGCCAACGCTAATATTGATCACAAAAGTTCGAGCGCATCTCCTGCAGTCATTATATCAGGCCGGGGTTATTGATGCGGCCGAGGGCGGTGTCTACAGAGCACGCGATCGCGAGTGGAGGGTCCCACCTACCCTCAACACCAACGCACATTCCCAACCGCTGCTTGCTGCGCTCGTTGCCGTTGCAACCCAACCCAAGTTTGCCGTTCGGACGGGCGAGATGACACTGCGAACTCAACACGACAAGGTCTGGCTTTTCATTATTGCCGTCGTGTCAGGTCCCTTAGCATTACATTGACAGACGACGTTTATTCATCCGAGCAGTGTGAACCACCGCAAGCACATTCGATCGTCCGAAGATGACCCTTCTTTACTCCAGGGGGAGAAACAACTGTACGCTTATGCGGAAAAACGACAGAATCTCACTGTCGCGGGCCAAACACCACAGATGTACCTCATCAACACAACGCGTCTCGATCCTTTGACCTATCTGTTGTTTGGTGCCAACGATATCCAAGTTACAGAACGTGGGCTCGAATGTGATGAATGGTTGCCCATGGTCGGGAACTTGGATGTTCTGGATGACATACAGCAGTTGAAGACCATGATGGAGGCCTGCATGTTGCGGGTATTTCAGGGCATTCACATGAGCAAAACACGGACCGGGTCTCCGCTTGTGGACATGTCTGCGCGAGAGGACGAAGCAGGGGATGAAATACTGAATGAGGACCTTTCCTTGTCTTCGCGGGAATTGTCCAACTTAGATTCCATCACGCGGGACATTGTGCAGTTGCTGAATCAGTACAGTGACGAACGGATGGCTACGCAGTCGGCGGCCAGCTCTCGGAATGCAACGCCGATGGCTTCCCCTGCATTCTCCACGAGCAGACTACCGGGAGCGAGATCAGGATATTCGACCCCCTTTGGTGTTGGTTCCGCATACAATTCGCGACCTGGGACACCGAGTCGGCTTTCTCGTAGTTATTGTTCATGATCATCGCGGACAGCTTTGCATTTTATATCCCCGTTGTAATGTGTTGCTGGAATCTATGACAATCTAATCTAATCAGTCGCTTATGTTTTCACACACGGGTGCCAACCTCACCACACACGGCGACCAGTATATACCCTCACTTCGAGGAATCACCTCTCAGCTCTTGCAAAGATGGCGACTAGTATGCGTGGCTTGACGCAGGCGAGTCTTGTTCACCTACCAATCCGGTCCTCTGCTCATGCACGTCCTAGTTCATCGCGGACATCCGCGGTGCACGCGTGCGCGAGCTGGAGGAGAAGAGAATCAACAAGGAGATGGCTAATATTCGCAAAAAGTTCAAAGGTTAGACTCTTTCTAGCGCCTCCTCCAAGCCTGACATTCATTTACAGACGGAAACTTGGACGGCTATCAGAAGAAGAAGTAAGCTCACCGGTATCCCCGTCCATTCCACGCTCAATCTGAATTGCGCGTCTCCAGGTATGTTGCGAAGATCATTTTCACATATATATTGGGCTACAAGGTCGACGTTGGACACATGGAGGCCGTCAATCTCATTTCGAGTTCCAAGTATTCAGAGAAGCAGATCGTATGGCACCGAGCATCCTGTCCAGAATGACACCTCATAGGATTTACAGGGATATCTTGCCGTGACGCTCCTTATGCACGAAAACTCGGATTTCCTTCGTTTAGTCGTCAACTCGATACGAAAGGATTTAGATGAGAACAATGAAGTCAACAATTGCCTTGCTCTGCATGCAATAGCAAACGTCGGTAGCAGCGAGATGGCGGAGGCTCTGTCAGAGGACGTACACAGACTCCTCATTTCACCGTAAGATCTATCTCGTCTTTCAAACTTGATCACCTATAATGCATCGCAGGACTTCTCAAACGTTCGTCAAGAAGAAAGCGGCGTTGACATTGCTACGACTGTACCGAAAGCATCCCGAAGTCATCCCTGCGGCAGAATGGGCACTGCGCCTAGTATCTATCATGGACGACCCCGATTTGGCACGTTTACAGGCTATCTTACACCTTGAGCGTCTCTCATGAACCAACTTCCTCTAGGGTGTCGTTCTCTGTGTAACAAGCCTGGTTATGGCACTCGCTCAAGACCACTTGGACGCATTTGCGGTCTGTTACACCAAGGCTGTCGATCGCTTGCACCGTGTGAGTGTCATGTGACCGTAGGTTAAGTGTATCCATTCACACTCCTGCAGTTGGTCATTCAACACGAGTATTCGGCAGCATATGCCTACTACAAAGTTCCAACTCCTTGGCTACAAGTGAAGCTCCTACGACTTATACAACATTATCCCCCAACAGGTGCGTCCCGGTTGCCTTCATGAAATATGCCATTCAACAGACTTGACAGATGATCCCGCACTTCGCGGTGCATTAAATGAGGTCCTAAAAACGGTCATGAACAACAGCGCCGAACCTTCGAGAAACGTGCAACATAATAATGCACAACACGCAGTCCTTTTTGAAGCCATCAGCCTCGCCATCCACCTGGACACGAACTCACCTTTGGTCGATACAGCTGCCGTTCTTCTCGCTCGGTTTATCTCTTCCAAAGAAACGAACGTTCGGTATCTTGGATTGGACACGATGGCTCACCTTGCGGCACGTGCAGATTCGCTCGACCCTTTGAAAAAGCATCAGGGTACTATAATCCTGTCCCTTCGTGACAAGGATATATCTATTCGGAGGCGTGCCCTGGATCTGCTCTACAGTATGTGTGACTTAGATAACTCGGAGCTGATCGTTGGAGAACTCCTCCGATATCTCAAGGTTGCGGACTACGCATTACGGGAAGAGATGGTACTCAAGATCGCCATTCTTACCGAGAAATATGCGAGCTCCTACAAGTGGTATGTTGATACCATATTGCAACTTATCAGCGCCGCTGGCGATCATGTTGGAGACGAGGTGTGGTATCGTGTGGTGCAAATTGTGACCAACACAGAAGACCTTCAACAGTATGCTGCAAGAGTAGTATTAGAGCATCTCAAGACGCCTGTTGCACACGAGAGTTTGGTCAAAGTAGGAGGTATGCGCACTTCGCGCGACAGTGTCCAAGCTCTGATTCCCACTAGGCTATATCTTGGGTGAATACGGACATCTCATTGCAAACGAATCCGGATATAGTCCTACCGAACAATTTCAAGTACTGCACTCGAAATCCCAATTTTGCGTGGCCGCCACACGCTCTCTACTTCTCTCGACGTATATCAAATGGGTCAACGTCTTTCCGGAGATAAAGCCTCAGCTTGTTAACGTCTTTGAACGTTATAGACATGTCCTGGATGCCGAACTTCAACAACGTGCCTGTGAGTTCTACGCCCTTGCCTGCCGTGCAGACGACGACGAAGTGTTGCAAAATGTCTGCGAGGAGATGCCCCCATTCCCACCTCGAATCAGCGGCTTGATGACACGGTTGAATCGCAAGCTCGGCGATACGGAAGACAAGCGGACCTGGGTGCATGGCGGAAAGGAGGTGAACCTCGAGCGCCGACTAACGACACGCCAAGGCAAAGAGTCTCTCTTGAATACCTTAGCTACGGCCTCATCGGTTACTCCGGATGCGGATGGCGTGATGAACTCGCTCGCTGGCCTTGATCTGATCTCGTCTACTCAACCCCCAGACCCCGAAGCAGTCCCGCGGCTTACTATCGGGCCTGGTATCGACAAATGGTTCACCAAGCTAACGTACATCGCTGAAGGCGTGCTTTACGAGGATGTTCAAATACAGATTGGCATCAAGTCTAGGTTCCAGGGCCACCTTGGACAGTTCGCCATATACTTTGGAAACAAGGTGTCCGCTCCGCTTACCTCTTTCACGTCCACTGTTCACGTCCCCGAGCCGGATGCGCTTTCTGCCACGTTCGCAAAGATCCCCACAAATGTACTCGCGCCGCGTACTCAAAGTCAGCAGATCTTGCACGTTGAATGCAAAAAAGTGTTTTCGTCGTCTCCCATCTTGACGGTGTCATTCCTGGCCGGAGCTCACCAGTCTGTCTCGATACGACTACCGATCACGATCACCAAGTTCTTTGAGGGTGTCAAATTTGAACAGGCAGATTTCTTTGAACGGTGGAAGCTCATTGGAGGGCCACCCAGGGAGTCTCAGGTCGTTTTCCCAATATCATTGGACAGTGCGGGCCACATTGATCTCGCACGTAATCGACAAGTGATCGCCGGTAATCATCTCGAGATCTTGCATGATATCGACCCAAATCCGAGTAATCTTGTCGGGGCAGGGGTTCTTCATACCTCTGTAGACGGCAAGGTTGGGTGTTTACTTCGCCTTGAGCCAAATCGCGAAGCCAAGGTATGTATCCTGACTATTCACATCGCTGAGATTGACACGCGGAAAAGTTGTGTCGTATCACAGTCAGGAGTACGTCGGAAGACGTGGCAGCTGAAGTACGCAAGCTGGTGGAGACTGTCCTCAAGACAGACTCATAACAAGTGTCCTTATATTCGATATCCAGGCGTGTATAATACAGATATAATTGTATTATCAATTAGCAAATAACAGAAGCAACAAAGATTGAAGAAAGATTTGGTTGTTACAGTGTTTTGTGTGTTTCATCGCCGGATCAACAATCCGTTCAAAATCCCCTTCGTTTTCTTACCAGAATCATCAAATGCCGTCCCTGAGGATGTATCCGCGTTCTGAATTAAGCGCGAAGACGACGGGGTATGCGGTTCAGCGGAATTGGATACCAAGGTCGAAATTGAATCGGTCGATATCGATTTCGGACGCAGGAAGCGCGGCCGGCTTAGCGTACGTAGTCGATCCCCTGGAAGCTTGGGAGGTTGGCACGTGGAGAATTCTGGCACAGAACCTCGTCGAAAGGCAGCAATGTCCGTAGGAGACAGGTCGGAGGGGGGGAAACTATCAGCTAGATGCTGAGACTTGAGTGGGAAGGGCTTGTTAAACGGCGAAAGGGTAGTGGAGCGAAATAATATTGGCGGAGAAGTGGGTGATGGCGGGGAATGGGTGAGTTTGTCCAGTGCGCGGGGTTCGGAATCATCCCATTTCAAAGCGACTGGATGTGATTCCGCACTGGCCAGCTGACTGACACGCTGTAAGGCGAGTTCCTCTATTTCAAAACATCGGGAGCATAGTTCAGACAGATGGTCATTTTTAACCGAGTCAACCTTTGAACCCATGAGTCGCATGCTGCGGATCAACGATGAACTGATAGACGCTAGGTGTCGTGGTATATCAAGAACGTGAGGGAGAAGGGGGATGGCCTCTCTTTCAAGAACTGGGATAGTCGAACCCCGTTGGTGCAAGGAATTCACAACTTTCAGGCGTTGGTGACTGAACGAAGGGTGACCAGACTGAGGGTGGTATGAATCGTGGATTGGCGTGGAAACGACCAGAATGTAATCCACCATGGCCGGAAGATTTTGCTTCAGAAAGGTCTTAATTCCACGCATATGTTCCTCTTTTTGCACAGTCTAGATCAGGAACCAAAGTCAACTGCGCATCAGATATATAGTTTGCAGTCTTACGACGTTGAGATTGGCCAAACTTTGTATGACTTTAGCAATCAACGTGAGGCTACGTTGTACTGCAGCGCCAGGTAGCCCTGCACAATGTGAGTCGTGATCTAGTGGGAAAATACCGAGTTACCTAGCGTTAATCCAAACAGGTGTGGATGAAGGACGGCAGGAACAATAAAGCGAAGGAAACAAAAAGCGGAGACACTCTGCCAGGGAAGCTCCCTGCTCTGTGCGTCCTGCCCATCTTTCTTTTTATACCGATTCTCAACAAGTTTTCGGATGTGTTCGAACAGTCTGCGCATTTCGCTGAGAAACGACGGGTCAGTAAGGAGGTGTGATCTGGACAGGCACTTACTGAGGACAATCACCCCTGTGGGCATAGATAGAGTCCCATATCGTCTGACACCATTCCACCAACTGTTCGACTCCGCGTTCGACGTCCTTGAAACCTTTGCTGCTACGATTTGGGTCAACTTCAATGGCAATCTTTTCCAAGCAAATTTGGCGGATAATCTTTCCAATGCTTGCTTCCAGGAATCCTCTTCCGTAGAAAGCCATTGCAAGCTCCATCGTCTTCGTAAATATAGTATTTCCACGAAATAGTGTGTTATGTGCTGGAAAAACGGTCACACGAGACACGTTGGGCGTGGAGAATAAATCTTACAACTGGGAGTGCCGTCAACTTCGCGATCGGCATATTCAGTGACGTGTTCGACGAGAACGCCTTTGGCTATCGCAATGCACATCAATTGCTCAGACATAGTACGCAACTGTAGCTTGCGCTCAAAATCGCTCATCCACTCCAAAAGATTACGCGTTTGCAGCGCCTACGAGATAACATCAATGAGCGAATAAGTCGACACGGTAGCAAATGCCCACCGCAAGCACGCCAGAGTAACTGGAGTGGGGAAGAATGATCTCTCTATGGCGAGCATTAAAGGGGCCCGGAAACAGAGGACATGCAACATACTCATAAACTTTGAGCTTCATGCGTATCTCACCGACCTGAATACCAGTCAGAATACCACCCGACTGTATAACAGGAAACCACCCCTCCACATCTTCACTTCTGCGGAAATTGGTGAGCGCGATGCGGACAGAGCCGAGAAGCATCGGCTTCACAAGTCGCTTCTCTTTCCATAGCAAAACCTCTAGAGCTCCAAACGGGGGTAGGTCGGCAAATACGAAGTTTTCGTGCCAATCTGGAGAGCCTATTCCCTTGGTTACGGTCGTTCGGCCACAGATATTATCATTTATGCGGATTTCACAGAACACATCCAAGTCAATGGGATCGGATTCCATCCTGGGGTCTTCGGAGGGTATTGAAGAGCTTGTACTAGTGTCGACAAAGGGCTTCTGATTTCCGAGGTTTCGTCCTTGGATTATGGCGAGCTCGACCTGTCGCCACATGCGGTACAGCCCGCCACCCAAATGAGTGCAAGGTTGAGCATATATCTCAGCCCTGGCATAGGATCGAAGGAGGACAAGCCAAGTGTTGCAGGCATCCGTATCGGCAAACTGTAAATATATCTGCTCAGAGCAGGGACCGGAGCTCCATCGTTGCCCGCTGTATTCCTGGGGTCAGCAAGAGTGAGATGAGCGAAAAATAAACCGCACCCGGCGGAGGATATCCCAATGCAATTCTTACGGAGGAAGAGCGACGGGTCAACGAAGCGGATGTCGGTGTGATTGAGCATATGCAAATATACGGTCTGGTAGAGAATCGTTTCCTTGGCTGGTTATCAGTCACAGCGGGGAAAACAACCGACGAGCAAGCCGTACGTCGACATAAATATTCAGAAGGCAGAGCTCATCTTCGTCCAATATCTTGCACGTCGCTGTCCTCCATTGGGCTAAACTAGAGTGGGAACGGGAGAGTGATATCCAGCTTGACTTCTCTGGTCTGTTGGTTTAGCGCGGATGCCATGATGAGCGTCTAGGACGCAGACCTTTGACCTTCTTGGGGCCGTCTTCGGCAGGTTTACCGAGCTCCTTGCGATCGACCTTGCGACGTGAGACGGTCGGCTGATCAGACGGAATGAGCTGATGTTGGACAAGGAACGGGTGGAGCAGACCTTGCGCAGACCGAGGGCTGCTGCGGGGGGTACGTGGAGCTCTGCAGAGATGATGAACTCGCGGGGTGAGTCTCCGGAGGTGGGTCGGTCGTTGGGTAACATGATGAGGGGACATGCGAGAAAAGAGTAATTGCTACTACAATACTGTCGTGTTTTTCGTGATATGACAACCTCAACCACAACCGCTCGCAAATACTGAATGGTATCAACGGAAAAATAAAACAAGCCCAAAAAGATCTAGCGTTAAGCGCCAATATACTCAAGATAGCTTCATCAGTTAAGAACGCGATCAGGAGGGTAACATGAGGACAACATGGAACAACTGGACGTAGACTGTAAAATAATCCTGATATCAACGCAGAACAGCAAATTATACGAACGAGGCGTCAGGTAATCCAAAGTACTTCACTCTTGCTTGAGCCTGTAATGCGTTAGACGGAGAAAGTGGTTCAAATTTAAAACAACCATACCCCATCGCGTTGGCATGTCCGTTACTATTAGTAGTAGGCTTCTTCCCTTTGGCAGGCTTCTGATATGTCTGGATATAAAAGTTGATGAAAAGCACGAGATAACTCGACAGGAGTCCACATCCAAAGAGTGCAGCTGTCTCTGTTCCAGCACAGTTCGCGACGTGGGGGAGATCAGGGAAGCGGGAATGCGCAAAGTGTTGGTAGGCTACACTGCGTGTCAGCATTCTTACAACCTCTGTAACGTCAATCCATACGTACTGCCAAAGTAGACGATGAAGAGATCGATAACGAACTGTGTGATTTGCATAGTCGTCAGATATTTTTTCCACTAAAAACCAACATAAGTCAAGAAGTAAATGACCATAGCCATGAGCATACCCAGATCTTGGCACCACCGGCCGTCGCATAATAGTAATAGTCTGTAGCACCTTAAGCAGCTGTATGAGGGCTTAAAGATGTACGGAGGTACTCACACATGATGACGTGGACCAATAGGTTCAAGGAAATGACAACCCACGACTAGGATGTAGCATGAAGGTGGGTGATGGAGAATAAAAAGTGGAACTTACAACGCTCGTCTTGCCATTTAATTGCGTGAAGCACAACAACGCTGTCGCAGAGTGGTGGAAGACATGGAGGAAGGCTAAACAAACATATTATCGAAGTGGATCAAAAGGTGAGACGAGAATACGATACCAAGCGGCTTCTTCTTCAGGGCCAGAAATACTGTGTCGAAAAGTTCGATGTATTTGAAGTAGTAATTAATGAGATAATAAAATTCAAGTCTCTATGATAATTTAAGTAAGGTGTAGGATAGACAGAAAGGGACGAACTGGTGTCCATGACTTCTCATTACACATGGTGTCATACGTGGTCGACTTGAGCCATATTGAGGCCACCTCTTCAACCATGAGCGCGAGAAGAAGGGCACTTCCGAGAGTCAAGAAAGCATTGTGGATGCGGAAAAGAGTGTTGAGTTTTTGTGGAGGACGGTCCCTCATGACTTCCTGGATGCCGAAGATGATGGCTAGATAGGAAACGAGGGCCGCAGACACGGCCGGGAGGGTTGAAAGTGGGGTTTTCCCGGGTACATAGCGGGAGAGATGGTAAGGGAGAACGTCTGCAGGCAAGACGGTGAGGAGGAAGTCGGCAAGGGGAGCCATGGTGGTGGAAGAATAGGAAAAAAAAACCGACGCGGGGGTTTATTAAATAAATTACGGAACAACCGAGGAAAGTGTGACACAGCAGTGCGTGACAGCGCATCTCACAATCACGCTCAGATCATGTACTGTACTTTCTGATAATAATATTGTCTGGGCTAAGGCTTGCTAAAGGACATGCGTTGCGGGAGATATGTCACGTGATATGACGACGCTGTGGTGGTTTCCCTGTTTGTCTATGCCCTATTCGCTTTCCGCTTCGACCACCAACGCCGTCTCACCACAATGTGGTGGTTGGACCCAGGAAAAGAGGTTTTGAATGTCGTCCGTACCAACCTCAGTCAGATTCGAATAGCATACTCACCGTTCACCTAGTTGTTCAACAGAATTCTGGCTCCCTATGTCGAGAATCTCGATATGAACCAAGTCAATTATGGAATCGCACAAGGTCATTCAACTCTCCCGATTTCCTACTGCCCCAGTAAATACCGTATTATATTTAGGCCAACTGACGTTGCGCAATTTGCGTCTCAAAAGAGGCGCTCTCGACAAGTTCCGGCTACCCGTCGACGTTCTTGAAGGTCAGCCTACACCTTGCTCTTGAACGACGCGTTCCAAGCCTTTTCCTCAGGTCATCTCGGAACGTTCACCTTGTCCCTTCATTGGATGAACTTGGGCAATCGGCCAGTTGAGGTTCTCATTGAAGATGTCTACCTCCTCGTGGTACCTTCCCCGGTCGACGTCGACCCCGAAGAAGAGGATCGCAGGGCTCAAGCAACCAAACAAGAGCGCCTGGAGAATGCTGAGTTACTGCATATGCGCACACAGGCGGACGTTCGGCAGGGTATATAACTTCCCTGTTTCATATTATCGTTCGGATGTCTAATTGGATCTATCAGATTCCTCCCCTCAGTCACAGGGTCTCTGGGCTTCTCTAACCACAAAGATAATCAACAATCTGCAAGTGACTATCAAGAACATTCACATAAGATACGAGGACAAGCTAAGCGTCCCTGGTGTAAGTGTCGCCCTTCTCAACTCTCCGGAGATATATCACTCCTTATAGCATCCATTCGCTGCGGGAATCACACTTGCTAACTTCGCTGTCCGGTCGGTGAACGAGCGTTGGGAACCAGCTTTCATAGAAAGCACTGCGGGCGCAGTTCATAAAGTAGGCCAAGTCTCAACACCTTGCAGCGTCACCTAACGCAACGTAGTTATCAAGCCTACTGTCACTTGCTGTTTACTTTGATACGGATTCTCCTACCATGGCCGGCTTACCAGCAAACGAGGCCAAGCGGAAGTTCATGGATATGGTGTGTGTTTACCTACGTCTACTGCCATCTTTTTTTTCGCTCATCGGTAACTAGATCCCCCTCAATCACCAGGATTCCTCTCACCAGTTCATCCTCAGCCCCGTCTCGGGCGAGGGCAGAGCAAGTAACTTATAGTTCCTCTAGGGTACGGTCTAACTAGGCTTTTTAAGATTGTTGTAAATCACAAAGTAGACGACAAGACACCTCATTTCGACGTGCGCTTGCGCTTCGAGGAGATCGCCGTAGCTCTGGATGACAAACAATATCGGGACGTTATATCCCTTGTGGATATGTATCATATTTATATCCGTCAACATCAAGTAAGTTTAATCCTAGACATTGTTGCATGACTCCTGATGCGTCCAGTACCGCAAATTCAGACCAAGTAATGAAGACTTGACGAGAAACCGTGCACGAGCGCTTTTGCGGTTTGCTGGTTCAGCCATTCTGAGTAGCGTCCACGAACAACGTCGCAAATGGACCTGGGCCTACTTTGCGGAACGCCGCAATGACCGAAACGAATATGTGGAGCTTTTTGAAAGAAAACTTATGAATACTCTCCGAGAACCTGTACGTGTGTTTCTGAATATTATTGTATGCATATTGACTTCAGATAGGAAGGTGCCTTGCTTGCAACCCTGGAGCGCAAGCTCACATACGAAGACATCCGGTTCTACAGGTCCATCGCACGGTCTCATTTACAGAAGGACATTGCACAACAAAAGAAGCTGGAAGAAGAGCGTGCTCGACAACAGGAAGCACGCGGCTGGACAACCTGGTTGTGGGGCTCTGCGGGCTCTGATCTTCCGAATGAGGATGCAGCTTTTGGTCGTTCGATGACTGAGGAACAACGAAGAGAACTATACGATATTCTCGACTATGATGAAAAATTGGCTATTGCGGCTTCATTCGAGACACCCCGAGATGCTCTCAAGCTGCGCGTTGCAGCTGAGCTAAGGAAAGGGTCCTTTGCATTGAAGAGTCATCGGGAAGGCGCAGCCTCAGACGTCATATCCACGGTTTTTGCATCATTCCGTGCTGATTTTATTCAGAGAGCAGACAACTTCGAAGCATCCATTTCTCTTGGGGGGTTGAGTGTGTTCGATGGAACCACTGCGGATACCCTTCATCCTCAAATAGTTCAAGTCAAGAATTCTATTGTTAATGGTGTTTGGTCGGGGAAACCTGCGGACTCGGACGAGCCATTCTTCTACCTCAAATTCGAGAGTAATCCGCTCGACCAGCGGGCTGATATGGCTCTCACAGCCCGCATGCGTCACATGGAGATCATTTATCACCGAGGGTATGTTGAAGCAATTGCGAAGTTCTTGAGGCCCCCCGAGAGTCAACTGGAGTCAGTAGAAGTTTTGCTAGTGAGCTTATGGACTGAGTATCCCTTTCGCAAGCTGACTGCTCGTAGAACGTTGCCAGTCAAACGCTGGAGGGACTGCGAAAGGAGACTCGAGCAGGCTTGGAATATGCGCTGCAATCTCACAAGACGATCGATTTACAAATAGACATGAACGCACCTGTTATCATCATTCCGGAGGAGTATGTGTTACACCGACACTGTTTCATGTGACCTGACCGTTCGCCAGCATCACCTCCTTTGACGGCGGTCATTTAATCATTGACGCAGGGCACATTGCTGTGGAGAGTGACCTCGCTGATAAGGGTGCCATGCGCGATCTACAAGCAAAGAAGAACCAACAATATAGCGAAGCAGACTATAGGCGCTTAGAGTCGTTGATGTACGATAAAGTGACACTTAAGCTGGAAGCCGCGCAGGTTGGTCTACTCTCCTCAATTTTGGGCCATTCTGTTTATCCACTGCAGTTTGTCATCGGTACTAGTCTGCAAGCGTGTCGCGATGCTCTAATCTCGAAAAGTGGCAATCAGTTTCACCTTTTGGAACGTACAAACATCGATCTTCAAGTTCAGAACTCGATCGTTCCCAGTGTTCTGAACCTTGCACGGTTCAAAGTTTCTGGAAATCTACCAAGTTTACATGTCAACTTGTCCGACACAAAATATAAGACGCTCATGCGGCTAATTGACGTTACTATCCCACGATTTGGTGAGGAATTGGAAAGGAAGCAGACGTCAAAATCATCACCATACATCGATACAGAAACCATGGTCCTGCCACTGTCTGGAGGATTGTTCTTGCCAACAGGACTGGAATACAATGTCGATGATGACCATTCCGAAATTGACCGTGCTTCTAGTAACCGCGAAGATGTCTTCTTTGAAGCAAGCGACGGGACCTCAGAGGTGATATTTACTATTCATCTCCCCAGTTTCATCTAACATTCGGTCCAGAATCCTGAACTCCAACAGCATATATTTGAATTCGACTTCGCTGTCGACGATTTACGAGCGTCAATATCACGGTCGACTCAAGACGGGACTGAAAAACCGCTTGGATATGTTACTCTTCAAAATTTCCGCCTCGGATTCGTACTTCTCAAATACAATCTGACTGTGGATATAAGTCTCAGGTGAGTTTAAACATAATGAGCCTGGTATGTGATTGACATTTGCACGAAGAGCTTTGGTCATGAATGTCGTGCAAGCCAATCGGAGTCCGATCCGACTCATATCTTCGGACTATTCAGACAGTGGTGGTGACAAGGATCTCCTCTCGGTCTCATATCTCCGCGTCCAGAGAAATTCTCCGGAATTTTCCACTGTTTATGACAACGTCGAGCAGAGCGTTGATGTGCGACTATCGACATTCATTTTCAATGCCGCACCGGAGCCCGTCATCTCCCTCTACGACCTCCTTATGACCACATTCGTTCCGCAAGAAACCTCAGGAACAATTGAAAAATTGGAACCTGAGGATGTCACGAGGACACTACCCCAACCATCCGGCACTATCCGTATCGCCGTGAAGCTAGACAGTATCCAAGGTGAGCGTTAGCAAATGGAATTTCGAGGCTTCCGCTCAACGTGACGACCAGTCGCATTGATCAATGACCTTGCTAGCTTGGCAACCCTTTCGTTGTCAACAGCCTCTGTTCTCATAGTTTTGAGATCAAACACCATGCGCGTCACTGGCCGCCTGGGAAGCCTAGCCCTGAGCGATGATCGCTCCGTAGATGTTTACCGAGAGGAGTTTAAGCAAATCTTGTCCATCGAAGGCAGCAACTTCGCCGAATTCAGATACCAGACATATGACCCCGAGGATGAAGGTTATGCTGGTGCCAAATCGGCGGTTTACCTGGCCGCGGGCTCACTCAAGGTCCACTTTCTCGAGCAACCATTCCACGACATATGTTTATTCGTGACAAAACTAGCGAAGTTGAAGATCCTGTACGATGCTGCTCGTGATGCCGCCGTACAGAAAGCCTCGGAGATCGAACGTATGCAATTCGAGATCTCTGTTAAGACCCCCATTGTTGTCTTCCCCTCTGATTCTGCACGCCTTCCTGATATTGTGACGATGCGCCTCGGTGAAGTCTTCGCGAGTAACTCGTTTGATGGAAATACTAGTAGGGTTTCGGCTAGCCTCAGTGGTCTGCAGCTTGCGTCGGATCTATACTACGATGGCAAATTATCCACACTCAAGATCGTCGATGACATTAACATTGTTACAAACATTTATCAACGTGCAAACGTCGAACGTTTACGAGAAGCTCAGATTCCGGACACACAAGTAAGCTTCATATTTTCATTTCTTGAATGTTACTCACATCGGAGATCACAGGTCATTGTCGAAATTTCCGACATAAAGCTCTACCTCACTCAGATCCAATACGAGATTTTGATCGCCGTCTCTCAATCAATACCACGGGTACTCGCAGGTGCTCCTGAAGGAAGTGGGCAAGCTGATTCTGTGGTGACGTCAGCCTCGAGTATCAGTAAACCTACGTCTATGGGTTCGGAGACGCAAATGTCCCTGGTCAATCTGGAACCTGAAATCCGCGTGGCATCCACTCCTGGTGGAAGTCAGCCTTGGATTTTCATTGATTTGGTGGCATCTATAGCTGCTGTCAAACTGCATTTATATGACAGAGTGGCCACCACTGCGGAAAACCTCCGAGACCATGGGATTGCACAATTTGCTCTGAACGACGTCAGCCTTCGCGCTAAATCGATGTCTGACGGGGCTTCAGAGGCCCAACTGGTCTTGCGCTCATTCACCATGAGCAATACCCGACCTGGCGGATCAATGTTCAGGGAAATCGTCCCCGCTGCCGATCACGAGCGGAACCAGTTCATGGTACTCTACACTTCGTCCGGCTCTTCTGCTCTTGCAATTATGACAGTCGACGCTCCTCATATCATCTTCTCCATTGAGCCCATCTTCGCACTTTTGTCATTCTTCACCAGCGGCGCTCCAAGTTCGGATATCTCTAACAATAACTTCGAAAAAGAGGTCACAAAGGAACCCCTACCTTCGTCTACCATCGACTTACGCTTCGAGTTGCATGATGTTTCAATTAGTGTGCTTGAAGACGACACCGACCTTTCTTCTCAAGCTATCAGACTCCGTATAAATCAAATCTTGATGTCTCAACAGGTGCAGTATTGTAAGCCCGTGCGAGATGCTTGCTAACTGAGTATAGGGCATTATGGCTTTGAGCGTTAACCGGCTTGGAATGTCACTGATGCGGATGGGAGCAGAATCGGACGCAGTGCGCTTTTTGGACGATATAGACCTGACGTTTTCTCTCGACAGCAGAGCCTCCCGACGAGAGCAACAAGTATTAATGGAAAGTTCATTGACAGAAATGATCTTTCGAGCATCATACCGTGATATCATGCTCATCACTACCATTGCCACAAAGGCGATTGAGTTGTACGCTAAATCGCAAGGAAATGATGTTACGACCGGAAAACAATCAAATGTGCAAACCCGGGCCTCTGTGCCCGCCTCATCAGTGAAGTCTGCACGACGAGCACTTGCGAAAGCACATATTGTTATGTCAAAGGAGCAGGTATGACCCTACACTCGCCAACAGAAGATACATAATAACTGCTTCTCAGATGAAAGGGACAATTGACGGTTTCAGGCTGGTATTAATCGGGGATCTGCACGAACAACCTATGCTTCAATTAAATGTGAAGCCCTTTGCCTTGGCAGCCAAGGACTGGTCTTCAGAAGTAGGTTTTTCATGGCGAGTTCCTACCAAGGATATTAACATGAGTCAATCAGCTTCAGGCATCAGCTGTGTTGGAGACCCAGATCAACTATTGGAATCTTACAAACTCGCATTGGGAACCTTGTACGACCATCTTCGTTTTTGTACTATAAGCAATTAACCTTTCGTTAGTGATTGACCCTTGGAAATTTACACTATCGGTAACTTTGGAAAATCCCTCACTTTACGCTCCACGCTGACAGTTACCCCCGGTAGCTCAGCAAGGATCACGCGTCCAGTTCTCTCAAACTCTCTATGGCCGCCCGCGAACGTTTGGATGTCAACCTTAGCACCACCTTCGCCGAACTTATGATAACCACGGTCAACATGTGGGGACGAGAACGGGAGCTAGTTTTACAGAAGGATCGTGGAAGCTATGCTCCGTACCGAATTCGGAACCGCACTGGTTCTCCTCTTTTCGTCTGGTCGGACAACGATGCCAGTAGTGGGATGCAAGAGAGTAATGTAGTCAAACTCAATCATGAGCAAGTCGTGGACTGGCGATTCGATGACTGGAAGAAGATGCGGGAAGTAGGTCCAACTAGGTACTTTTTCTGTCATACGCTGACTACTTTTCAGCATGGTTCCGCAACTGAACAACACAACGTTGGGGTTCAAGTCGTTGGAAAGCCGTGGGAAGCTCTTCGTGGTATTCCAGTTGACAAGGAAGGAGAGTTTACCTTCTCACTGCGGCCTCGGATGGAGAAATACACAGATCGTCTGCTGTGCGCCGTAACCGTGGAAGATAATGTTAAAGTGGTGACTCTTCGCTCAACTTACCTGGTGGAGAATTTGACATTCTACCCATTGGAACTCATGTTGGTGGATCATACGGGGCATCCTGTATATTCCCTGGAGAAAATTGGTCAGTCGCTGCTCAATATTTTTGGATTGTTGCACTCATGGTCATAAAGCCCCTGGCCAAGACTACGCACTTCCCATTGAAGCTGTCACGCAAAACAGGATCAAACTTCAGCCAGATCGTGAGTTTAACGCTCTTGACATACGTTGAAACTTATCAAATGTCATTAGAGGGCTTTGGTTATCGGTGGTGTTCGTCCTTGCGATTTGAAGACCTGGTGGCCAAGAGGTCTCTTTCGATTAGTTGCCCTCACAATGATGAACAGGAGGCACCCTTTCGCTTTCAAGCGTGGGTACAGACAGACTTGAATGATGCTGCTTTACGGCAAGTTTCGCGCGCCACGTTCCTTGACAATGCTTGACACTGTTCCCAGAAAATCGCCTAAAATCAGACTCAAACTTCGTGCTCCGATCGAGCTAGAGAACCTGTTACCCTACAATCTCCAATACCGCATTTATGACAAAAACGCGGACCAGAATTGGAAAAGCTACTTACGAAAAGGTGGTGTTATGCCCGTACACTCGGTGGAGCTTGATCATTTGGTCCTACTAAATGTAGAGATTCAAGATACAGGTAATCAAGTTGAAGCTTCTAACGTGTGGGGCTAATAATTCGTACAGTCTTCCGGCCGAGCGATTTTGCCATCATCAATACAGACCGTCACTCTGATTTCGACGTTGAACCCCGGCTATCACTACGTGATCCAAGCAATCGCAAACTCCACCTTAGCCTTAACTATATGTGCGTGATTTCTTTTTCAAGACACGCGACCCTCACCTTCTACAAGTCGATATCCGGAGTCTGGAGGAGCGTTCAAAGTTCAGATTTACTGCCCATACCTTGTTGTGAACAAGTCCGGAATTGTCTTCAGTGTAAAGACCGCTCGATCCAATCGCGTTAGTTCTCCATTAGAGGTTGCTGGTGATACTCAACCAGGTATGCGCGTGTCGTGACCTATGGTTCTGCATATTCACGTACAATATCAGATGTTCTTGCCAGCCCCGTACCATTCCGTGAGTTCCGTTACCTCATTACGGACTAAATGCTAACACTTCACGCAGTTCTATCCCACCCCCATGACAACTCTCAGGCGTTTATATTCAAAGTCGGGGAGTCGGGTTGGTCGAATGTATCGTGCCTTTCATGTCGCTTAAACCCATGGAAGCGCTGACGTTCCCCTAATGATTGTAGGTATTTGGCCTTGAAGCTCCAGCGGCCGAGACAGAGATGGCGATGCCGTCTGCGAAACAGAAGAATGAGGAATATCATTTCGGTTTATCGTGGACAGAGGGACTGGGCAAGTACAAGCTTACAAAAGTTATCACCATTTCGCCCAGGTTTATACTGAAGAACAACCTCCCTTACCCCATCCAATTCCGCGAGTACAAAGGTGTGCCACGTGGTCGAGCCGTGCTGGACCCGGGAGAGCGCTTCCCTTTACAAATCATGCAATCCGGAGATGACAAACTCCTCACCATTGCATACACTGGTCTCAATGCGCGGTGGTAGGTAAACTGCATCAATGTCTTCTGCAAGTTTGACCCGGTTGGTTAGGTCACCTCCTGTTAACATCCAGGACATAGGCAACATTCGTCTTCGTGTGCCCAGAGTGTCGGATAACAAGCAAGTGGATGTTGTCGCTGCAGACATCAAAATCGACGGCTCCACTATCTTTGTGACATTCCAACAGGCGGACGGATGGCCTTTCGAATTAGAAAACGATAGTGATTATACTGTCTTCATCTGCCAATGGGTGACTGCTTTTCGAGTAATATTCTTACTGCTGATTCATGTGCATGTTTAGGACTCGAGTCGGAATGACGTGGAAGGAGTGAAATCGAACCCCCCGCGATACAAGCTGGCGCCGCACTCCGTGACCCAATATGCTTGGGACCAACCTGCCGCACGGGAAAAAAAGCTTATGTTGATGCTTAAAGACGCACGTCGCGTAGTTGACATCATGGAAATCGGTGTCCTTGTCCCATTCAGATTCCGAGTTCGTTCCAACGGTGTCTCATTTGGAGTCTGCTGACCAACAGCCTAGGATCAACAACGAACACGTGCCGTATCGTTGGACGTACGAGCGGATCGACACAAACAAGTATTACGGATCACTCCTTACGTCGCAGAGCGCAGTCTCTATAAGCCAAGACAACAACGGACCACCAACTCGCTCTCCAGATCTGACACATTGGGTAGCATTGAGGCCTTTGAGGCTGTTTCAGAGGATGCCACACCTACTCTGAGGGTTGAAGTTGACCTTGCGGGGATCGGGATATCCCTCATAAATCGCAAGATTATCGAGGTGGTATATGCGTCGTCAGACTCGTTGCGCTTTGAATACAGCAACTCCTTGGTTTCCCAGGCCGTCACGATATGTTGCGGGTCTCTTCAAATTGATAACCAACTCCACGACGCATTATATCCGGTTCTGCTTCAACCAAGTCCTGTGTCCAAGGAAGCCAGCGGAACAGCGGCTGTTCCTCCAACAATCCAAGCATCTGTCATTTGGCTGAAGGATCAAGGTAGGAAGCGATGAGATTGTAAGGCTCCTCCCGTTTAACTCCTTTTGCAGAACACGGTGTCCTTTTCGTCAAATACTGCTCAATTCTACTGCAAGCGTTGACAATCGAAGCTGATGAAGATTTCCTTTTTGCGATCTATGATCTCACACAGGTTAAAGGCGCTTCGTGGCAGGAAAACGCAGAAGAGTGAGTTTATAGCATGGATTTCAGTTCGTGACTAATCTATTCTTTAGTGTCCTGATACAGCACCCGGAGGCAATCCCTGACCCACTCCCCACTGCTCCAGGACAGGATGTTTACTTTGAAGTGCTCCAGTTGCACCCCATTCAACTCACTCTATCGTTCATGCGAACTGAAAGAGTCAGTAGTGAAGAGAAGTAAGTCAAATAGTGTGAGGTACTGCCCAATTTTGAGTGTTGTCGCAGATTGAGCATTCGAAACCCCTTGGCGGTGGTCGTCAATGCGTTAACCATGACACTGGGGAATGTTAACGACGCCCCTCTCGAGCTCAACGCCCTCGCCATCACGGACATGCGGCTGACAATACCTGAGCTGCAAACCCGCATCACATATCATTATCGCCAAGATGTCCTGCGACAACTTTACCGCATACTTGGTTCTGCTGACTTCATTGGAAACCCTGTCGGCCTCTTCACGAATGTGAGTTCTGGAGTTGCAGACATCTTCTACGCCCCATACCATGGTGTTGTCGTACATGGGAACAAGGAATTAGGCATCGGAATTGCGAAGGTAGCTCGGCCAATTTTTTGTCGAGCGCTGGAAACGTTCTGACTCCAAGTCGAGGGTGCCGCTAGCTTTGTCAAGAAGACGGTGTTTGGGCTGTCAGACAGTGTCACCAAGTTTACGAGTAGCTTGGGGAAGGGTTAGACAACTTGTTTTTATTCGCAGGATACCTCTGACCAAACGTTTAGGGCTGTCTGCCGCGACATTTGATGCCGAATATCAAGCGCAACGTAGGCTGTCACAGCGCCGCAATCGGCCCCGTCATGCAATGTAAGAATCAAGTTTCCGTTCATATTGCCCTGTTTCTCACTCTACTAGCTATGGGGTCACCGCAGGTGGCGAGGCCTTAGCTACCAGCGTCGTCAGCGCAATGGAGGGCATTGTGGTACGTAGAACGGATCGGCCATACCGTCATAATTACTCATGAAAGATTAGACGAAGCCGATTCAGGGGGCAGAGACGGAAGGTGCCATCGGATTTTTCAAAGGCATAGGCAAAGGCTTGGTCGGGTACGTGAACATGCTACTTGCATCGGCAGCTCCTTTAATGAGATTTTAGTGCAATAACGAAGCCTGCGGTAGGGGTGTTCGATTTGGCATCCAACGTCTCTGAAGGTAGCCCAGTTTCTTGTCCCGTTTGTGATTATTGATTCGCGATAGGGATAAGAAATACCACGACCGTCTTCGATAAGCCAGAAAGAGACCGTGTCAGACCAGTCAGTAGTTGTCAACCGTTTAAGCTACGTAACCTTACTTTATTCCATCATCCAGCCTAGGCTTGTTCCCTCAGATGGTGTGTTGGTGGTAAGTGTAACAAGACCGTTTACAAGTCGATCTCTGAAAACATGATGACCTTAGCCGTTCTCAAGTCGCGAGGCGTTGGGCCAGTATTGGATGAGAGACCTAGAACAAGGTGCCTACCGGAACGAGTCCTATGTCGCTCATATCGGTACGTGTCGAACTCAGCTCATACCTATATGTTGAAATCTGGACAGACCACGCAGGCGGCGACAATGTTGTCTTGTTGACTACCGCAAGGGTGCTCTCGTTTTGGTCCAAGAGGCTACGCCTCGACTGGGATCTCCCTCTAACCATGGTCCAGGGGGTCACCACAGAAGACAACGGGATACGGTTCTCTCACAAGTCGGGCAAGGACCATGACAAGTTCGTACTGATACCTGACAAGAGTGCCCAAATGTGGTTCTTTGCACAAATCGCGTCAGTAGTGAAAACATTCAATAATAAGCGTAGAATGGACTAGCGAGCAATCAATACCGGGATTGGATAACTAGTAGTGATTTGTTTTGTAGCATTGCACTACGCTTTCGTGGATTGTAATATATGCACTGAAGCTGAACATCTGAGATGGTATAAACAAGTACGAGTGAAATAGCTGTAGCGAAAGAAACGAATGATGAAAAGACTGGAGGGTTAGCGCATTTCAATGATGATATGATGATATAATGATATACATGTCGAGGATGGGTATATTCCTGAGGGGCAAACTAGTTGATCCCCTGGCGCGAACGCACTCGTCCATTTGGTGAAGCAGTGATGTCGGAGAGAGCAGGACTGATCTGTGGCGCCGCAGTCGCCGTACTCGAAAGTCGCGCCCTCACAGGCAGGTCGGTAAATTCTGTCACGTGTCTCTTGTAATCGTCCGTCGAGGTTCCAGAGTCATCCGAGTCAATCTGCGCTGCCTTTTTGCCCTCAAAGCTCCCACAGCTTTCGCGTGGACTTGTGGAGCAAGCGCTCTGGAAGTCGGTGTCAGACTCATCGGTCGCGGTCGTGGCCTGTGTCAAAGCGGGAGTCGTCGACGCAGTAGTAGGCTCCTGCGGAGAAAGCGCTGTCAAGGAAGCCCCAGACGAAACTCTTCGGACTGGTTCGCGCAACGTGTCATGAGACGTCGTCGCGGTGGGCGTCGGCACTTCTGTCTCAGACTCGGCTTGTCCAGACATTTTGTCATCTGGAAGCGGGGGGGAACTCATATCTGGAGTAGAATGTCGCGGTGTCGTTGAGGCAGCAGAGTCAGCAGAGTGGCCTGTAATAGTCCCAGTTCCGGTACGATTTGTAGACGCGGTATCACTGCGCTCCCTGCGCTTCGCCTTGGCGGGAGGGTTATTCACGAGTTTGGTGCCCCGAGGGTTGCGCGAGCGAACAGGTACAGCAGCGTCCGAGCTCTCGTCGCCACGCTCATCAGTCGTGTAATCAGACCCACTACGCTTGTGACCCCTCTTCTTTCGGTCCTGGACGTTCTCCGATGCCAACGCCAATTCCAGCTGCAGAAACGGGCGAATCAGCGAATGAAAGAATCAACATAGACATGAACGCTAACCTTGTGCTGGATCTGCAAGACTTTTTGGGCGATTTTATCGCTGCGCTCACTAATACCCTCGTCGACGGCCATCATGCCGTCCTGTACAACCTCACTCTGGGTCGCCGAGAACCTCTTCTTCTTGGTGGGCGAGACTGGGGCCTCTTCCTCCTCTGCAATAGTGTCCGTCTCCCTCTCCTTGGTGGCAACCAGCGTATCATCCATCCCGTGCTCATACGACTCTGCAAGGGTCGACTCCGTGCCAAAGCTGCGCAACCGAGACCCGTTGTTTTCTTGGGATCCGTTCTTGATGGCATCGCTGGTCCGCCTCGAACGTGTTCCGCTGGCAGACCTTGCGGAACCAGACATGCGTGAGCCAGGGCGGGATGAAAACTCTCCGCCGTAGTCAGAATCGTCCACGTCAACAGCCATGGATGCGAGCGCACGCTCGATCTGTGCTTCCACCTCGGCGACCATTTCTGCGCGTTCTAGTTCCATGCGCTCCATGGTCTCCCGCATGCGTTCCAACTCAATAAGTGCATCCTTGTGAGCTTGCTCAGTGTCGACCAGTCCTAGCCATATGCATCTGAGCAATGGTCCCGAAGCGTCAAGAGATTCACTCACGGGACTGAAGTTTGGCTTTCTCGGCCGCTGTCAACGTGACGAGCCCACTCAACCTCTTGGTCTCTCTCTGTTCCTTGCCAATCTTACCCCGTAGCTGTTCTGCTTCGATGCTCAACTTTTCGGCGTACTGTTCGAATGTGACGAATTTATCCCTCCACAAGTCAGCCTCTGTCATAAGGAAGTTGAGACGGCGAGAGAGTCGACCAATCTTGGTCTCAAGGTCATCTCGTGCGTCGACAAAGGCAGTAGCACGCTTGCGAATGGAGAGTTGAATATGCTGTTCGGCAGCAGTCAATTGTGGTAGACGGCGAGCGGTACCAAATGAGGAGATACGCCTGAAGAAGGATGGTTTCCTAAACTTTGGGCAAGTTAGTGACGCGCTCTCATACCTGTGGGCTAATTTACCTTATCTTCAAGCACGGCATCAAACGCCTGGATAATGCGTGTGGAGTGCCACCATTCTGGCGGCTTGATGGTGTCGGCGACAGCAGCCATCTCCCCGCCCCTTTTCGCCTGGACTTTGCATACCGGGCGGAAGCGCCCTGCGGGGAAAGCCTCCTTGAACTCGCTATTGTGAAGCATTTAGATATCACTAGGAAGGAAGTAGCAGAAAGGACATACGAAGGCACGCTGTGGTCTGGGTGATAGTGGGGCTCGAAGGCGGTGAGCAATCTCTGCCTATACTTTTCGCGCTGTTGCTTGGCGGAGACAATACCAGGAGGTGGTGAGGGACAACTCAAATAATTGATGTCCCTGGTAACGTAATGACGTAAACGACTTGAACCAAAGCAAAGTGGGGCTTACAAATCGACCACACAAACTTCTGGGGCAGGGCGCACGCTGTACCTTGCTTCAGTCGCCAAACCTAATATCCAGGGACCGGGATCGTCAATGTAGATCTTGGCATCACGTGCATGGACCGCAGACAGAGCAATGCCACTCCATCCACGCAGCTCGACGAGGTATTTGACGGTAGAAACAGCGATCTGTAATGGAGATAAAATGAAAAGATGTGCGAGGAAGCCGCAGACTTACACCGAGCATTGCAGGATACCGGGAAAAGAACAAGACGCGTCCAGTGGGTGCCAATGCGATCTTGGGAAGAGGATTCAGGATTGCGGCGGCAGACATAAAGAAGGGTTGCACACCTCACAAACGGTCAACACGTTGTCGATATTCAAGCACTTGAACAAGGGCCACATGGTAAAGTTGATATCGACCAGCCCCCTACCAAAATCAAGACCGCCGGGGAACCTTGCGATGACCTCGAGACTAGTGTCCTCATTGTTGCTACTCGCAGATGCACCGGCGGATGAACGGCTAGAGAGAGGAGTAAGGGAAGCGTCTAGTTTGATGAGTTCGCCCGCACGTGGTGCGGGATGAGCAAGGATTTTCGAGATCTGCAGGGTGTGGGACTGAACATCTTTGGAGAAGCGTGCCCAGGAAAGAGTGAGATAGTCCCTCATGAGGTCATAGATGGGATGGCGAGATACAAGTGCTGTAACGAGTAAGATTAGGTGGGTAAATAAAGAAGAGGTACTCACACAGGGCATACGGAAGCCAAAACACGGTGTCGCCTGGGAGGAAAAGGGTGCTCTCGCCGGGGCCATGACCACCGACGGTGCTGGCAACGTCAAAGTCGCTTTCGCTAATAGCACCGGCGTCGGTCTCTGCGCCCTCACCGTCTGTCTCGCCATCGGTGCTGGGCCAGGGGCCACGTGCGCCACGTTTTCCAACACGGCGACCAGATTCGGCAGGGGAGTTGGTCGCGGCGGTGTGACCGATGGAGGAGCGGAGGACCTTGAGACGGGAAGCGACCAGGGACTGGGCGCTTTCTTTTCTGACGCGACCTGCTTCGAGGGTTCTTCGAATAGCAGCACTCCTCTCTGCGTCGGCATGACTCCAGACGGTCAAGCAGACGCCGTGGTAGGTGATTGTACCGCTGCCACTGACGCCTGCTGCTGCCTGCTTGTCGTACATGGGAGAGGCAGGGGCGGGCGGGGGAGCAAGCACCGAGGATGGACCGAGGTAGGCCGAAGAAGGACGGGCATTTGCAAAGGGGTCGTCGGTGTAGGGATATGTAAAGGTGGGGGCAGCCGAGGAGCGATCGGCGGTGAGGACAGAGGCTCTGAGCAAGCCAATCTCGGAGGGTGCCGGAGCGAGGGGAGTGGATGGGGCGGGGAGGGTAAAGGTAAAGGTATGAATGGTGCTCGCCGGCTGCAGGGTGGAGGCGATGATCTCGACCTCGCGGGGGAACGAGAGCTACGAGACGGTGAGCGGGAGAAGGGGAGGGGAAGAAAAGCGAACCTTGAGAGCCTTTGAGAGCATTTTTCCGACCTCGGCCTTTGAGAGCGCGCCTGCGCCCTTGACGACCTCCGTGGGCTCGCCCTTTGCGTTCTTTTTCTTCTTCTTGCCGCCGCCAGCACCGGGGGAGATGGTGCTGCCGAGGACCTCGGGTCTCCACCACCGGGCGACGGCGCCCTCCGAGTGGTGGAGGCCGAGGACGGCGTCTGGATCAGCGAGGGTCCATGTATGCGGGCTCTTTGGGAGGCCGGAGACGAGGTAGAGGGAGGTGAGGGGGAGAGAGGGGGCGTGCTGGGTGGGTGTGTTTGGGACGGAGCGGGTGGAGAGAAGGGACGTTCTGTTGGAGGCGGGGATGGGCTCCATGGACCTTCTGTGGGAGATGCCAAGGATGCGGGATGCCTTGTCTACCTGGCGCTGGGAAGGGTGGGACTTTTCAGGGATGGGCGGAGGAGAGACGGTGATGTAGTCAAGCTCGTCGGCAAGCGCGGACTCGCTCGCAGACATTCTACGACAAGAAACGAGCGACGAACAGTTGGCAGTGAAAAAAAAGCTCAGGGACGGTTCGCTTGTCAGACACTCAAAACCTGCCCGCCAATCCACGTCGCGCCGGGCAACACACCCGCGTAGCCCCGCACATATCCTGGCTCGACACACACGAATCTCTCCCTGCAAACAGGTCAGCAGCGTCCTCGAGGTGCCCGCCACACCCACCATCCGCCCTCCTCCATGTCCCCCACCTCCTTCTGCGGGTTCCACACCACCACGTCCTTGAACCCCCTCACCCCGATCTCCATCCCGCCCCCGGGCCATTTCAACGCCTGTCTCTCCCCCGCGTCCTCGTACACAGAGTCGGTGGCCTTCCGCACGTCCACTCCCGCCCGCCTCTCTCTCTTGGCCGTGTTCCGTCCCCGTTCGCTGTCCTCCGTCTTGTCATAGTACCACTTGTTCTCCAGCTCATACACCAGAACTTGGTCCGCAGGCGCACGGATATAGTTGTGCAGCAACGCTTGGAACTCCAGATGCTCCTCCGACGTCACATGCAGCTCCGTGCCCAACGCGTGTTCCCACAGCGTCACCACGTACCCAAGCCCAAACGGCCGATCATAGACAGCCTTGATGCTCGCAGTTGGCTCCAATCCTTGCCTCCATCAGCACCAACGGGGCCACGACAGTCCACCACTCACTCAGCCGCACTGACACCCGACTCTCGTCGTCCGCGACAACTCCCTCAAACGTCCACACTTGACTTCTCGCAAACCCGTGTTGCTTCAGGCGCGCATGCTCAGGGTGGCTGGGTGGACCAAAGCATGGAAACACGATGGGGATGCCCCCTCGGACAGGCTTGGTCCCGTCCAGCGCTGCCTTGGAGGACACAAACAGCCTTTCTGCCACCTCTTCGTTGGACTGTGTGCTGGCCTTCCAGGATATGACAGTGGCCCCATAAAGCAGGATCTCGGCTGTAGCTCCCTAGATACAATGTCAGAAAGCTCGCGAGAACGTACACTAGTTACCTTTGGATGCTTGAGGACGATACGATGATCTGTGTCTTGTACGGGCATCTTGGATGATGTGGCTGAGGGTTGCCTCGCCTTGTGTGGCGTGCCAAATCCAACAAGTTGACCATCACCTCCTCAATCATCACATCTCAATGGACTCGTCCTTTAACTTGGAAGACGTCGGTTTTCTCTTAAATTCCCTTCTTCTCTCTGCTCATTCTCTTGACAGATCGCCCCGATTGCAGTCCTAATGGACGAGCTGCGTTCGGAGGACGTCCAGCTAAGACTCAACGCCATCCACAGCATACCCACCATAGCACTCGCACTAGGCCAAGATCGCGCACGGGATGAACTTATTCCATTCCTTCAGGACTCGGTCGACGACGAGGACGAAGTACTGTTGGCCTTGGCAGAGGAGCTCGGTCGAAATTTCGAGGAATACATTGGCGGGGCTCAATATGCCCACGTTTTGTTGGGTCCTTTAGAGAACTTATCCTCGGTGGAGGAGACTCTGGTCAGAGATAAGGTGCTTGGCTTCTTGACCGTCCTCCCTCATTTCTCTCATCCTCTCCCAAGGCCGCAGAATCCATCTCGAAAATTGCTGCTGTCCTCTCCACTGCTCAGATAGAAGAGTTTTACATCCCTCTCTTAAAACGCTTGTCCCATGGCGAATGGTTCACCTCCCGGACTTCCTCGGCTGCACTTTATTCACCAGTCTATCCCAAAGTATCGCCTGCCATCCAGGATGAATTGAGAAAGTTGTTCGCTGCTCTCGGCGCTGATGATACCCCCATGGTTCGGCGTGCTGCTGCTCGCTGGCTTGGCGTGCGTATCTCACTTTCATCCTTCTCACTCCCTGCTCACTTTTCATAGCCTTTGGTCAAAAACCTCTCCAAGCATCATGTACTCTCAGACGGCCTGCCAGTGTACCGCAGACTTCAGTCGGATGATCAGGATTCCGTTCGCCTACTGACAGTCGAAGATCTCATCGTCATCGCCCAGCAACTTACTCCTCCAGAAGTGAAAGAGCAGCTGTTGAAACAGATAAGACATAGCGTTGCCGATAAGAGTTGGAGGGTGCGGTATATGGCCGCTACGCACTTTAACGAGGTATGTCATGATCGAAACGCCGTAGTGACGAGTAGTGATCAGCTTTCTCTCTTTAGCTTGCCGAGGCAGTAGGCGCAGACCTGGTCAGAGACGAATTGATCGGACAGTATGTTCAGCTCTTAAAAGATAACGAGGCAGAAGTGCGGACCGCCGCTGCTGGTCAGATCCCCGGTACCATCACATTTACGTTTTCACGCCTATCATTGGTGTTCATTTGTTCAATTACCAGGCTTCTCCAAACTCGTCGAACGAGAGGTCATCCTGGCACGGATTGTTCCCTGTGTCCGTGACTTGTCGCACGATACATCCCAGCACGTGAGAGCTGCTCTTGCGAACCATATCAGTGGACTGGCTCCACTTCTCGGCCGTGAAGCAACGGTCGAACACTTGCTCCCTTTGTTCCTTCATCTGCTCAAGGACGAGTTCCCCGAGGTTCGCTTGAACGTGATCAGCAAACTGGAAACGGTGAATGGTGGTATGGGACTTTGTCAACATATTTGACTGTTTTAATCTCATCTCGTTGCTTATAGTGATTGACATTGAACTATTGTCGGATAGCCTTTTGCCTGCCATCATTGAATTGGCAGAAGACAAATCGTGGCGCGTTCGGCAGGCGATCATCGAGTACATTCCTCTTCTCGCGACGCAGTTGGGGAAGCCATTCTTTGACGAGCAACTCGGCAACTTGTGCATGTCTTGGCTGGGGGACACTGTCTTCAGCATCCGTGAAGCCGCTACCATAAACCTGAAGAAACTGACCGAAGTTTTCGGTGTCGAATGGGCCAAGGTTGCCATTGTTCCCAAGGTCGTAGGCATGGGTCAACATCCCAACTACTTGTACCGGATGACCACTGTGCAAGCTATCACGGTTCGTCATTGGCCACTGGAGTCCCGAATCTTACTGACGCGTCCTCTAGACTATTTCACCCTCTCTGACCTTGCCCATCATTCAAGCTGAGATCATAACTCCTCTATTACAGGTCTCTGTTGACCCCATTCCTAACATACGATTCAACGTCGCCAAAGCGTTGGAGGTTTTGGCGACCTCTTTTGGGGGTGCCCCTGAAGGTGGAGAGTTTGTGAGGCAAAAAATTATCCCTGTCCTGGACCAACAGAAGAACGACGGAGATGCTGATGTTCGGTACTTTGCTACTCGTGCACTGCAAAAGGCATTGGCTGTGCTAGAAAAGTCGGGTATGTACACCTCTTGTCCCTGGGTAGAATGCTCACCTTGTCGCGCAGGATGATGTAGAGATATTTGGTGAAACAAGCGTAATACCCAACCACTTGTCCTTTTCGGTTCATGGACAATCGGGCGAAGAGTAATGAGTACTGTACCTCCAATCTTACGAATTTCGATCGAGAGTTATTCTATTTGTCGGTGATCTTCCAAGCGGTGGACCAAGCGGGCATTCGTCTACGTTAAAATGACCAGACCGAGTGGAGCCACCAACGTCCACAACAGCCAGTGAGCATGCCGACTGTAATTGCACTGTCTTCTTGACCACAGTAACCACGCGCTGTGCCTGCCTCCTTGCAGAGTACGGTGCTCACTGTCTCGGCCGTCCTTTCGTTTCCTTTTGTAAATCGAATTTTCATGCTGAGATATTACTCATTAAATGAGTCCTGCGTGCTTCGATGACTCTTGGCAAACAGTCATTTCACTATGTTCTTCTTCATCTCGATGGCAAGCCAAGAATCGATTAATATCGCCCCAAGTACGGAGCGGCGAGTCCCAAAAAGGGAGTTACATTTGCCAAATAGGCGTGTCGCAAGGGCTTAGAGTGTTCATCTCGTCATTGGACTCATTTTTAGGTTCCATGTCATGTCCGCACCATTACATGTCGGCGTAACGTCTCGACCGTCGTCCGAGAAATCAAATTGCCTTTTTCTTCATCGCGAGAGTCATTCACCAGGACATTGCGCTGCTCGGCTAAGCTCCTGCGAAACCGGAAGCGCTTTCACGCAGGGGTGAATTGACGATTGTCAGCTCTGATGTACTTACGATGCTCTAGAACATTCCATGATAGCAATGTTCGCTCTCTCCATTTTTGTGACAGCCTTGGTCGGAGGATTCCCAACCCAAGCTGTCAGTCTGGCTAGCAGACTGAGGATGTAAGCGGCTTTGTGAATGTGTGATCTGCGCGTCGTGGAGATTGCTCGGTGGATGTTCGTGAGAATGACTGAAGGAATGGAGGGTCGGATGCATGAAAACGCGTCGTCTTGGTCCGTACATTCGCCAGATCCGCGATGATCCTGAAAGCGCATCTAGTAATGCCATGCAAAACTCCAGACGTTCACTTGTCAAATTGTACTTCGCTTGTACTTCATTTCTATTTCTATCAATGGTGAAAGTCGGTGGGTAATACGGCGGTCCAACAACTTGCCTGTTCCTGAGGGCCATTGTTCCCAACCTGCTTTTTAACTTGCCTTACCTGAGACGGCAACGCCGCGAGCCAATCACTTACCTTTCATTAGATGTGCTAATACAGCGCCGTCCATGTGTAATGGCGAATGGTTGAATGATCCGCCTATGAAAGTGGTCTGATGAGTGAATATACTGTTTTAGAAGCATCCAATAAAGTCAGCAGTGCTGGGAAGAGATATTGTGTCAATGAAAACCCGACACACGGGACAAAGCCTAGAATGGAACAAATATATGACGGAAATTGCAATACCGCAGCAGAGATCTGGGAGACATTATGAGACGGCTTGATATGGTGCTTGCAGTCATGAAATGAGTAATGACGACACTACCGTGAAAGAACGAGTCAGAGTGTATTTCCTAGAGAGACATGAGCACGACGGGTAAAAACATTTTTCAAACCTGCTAAGCCAAAAGTATGCACCAAATATTGCGTTTGGAACGCTCTGCCTGAAGTGCTCCAGATTCGCAACGTAGTATATCCGTCGATATACCAAGGCACCAAGGTTCGCAAGCAGGAGCTGCGGAAGTCTCTTGGGCGCAAGTTACATAGGGGGCAAAACGTACTGTCAGCCAGGTGGCTGTGCTCGGTTAATGCCGGACGGACACTGATTTGCTATCCAACTCAAGCTCGCAGTACCGTCAAGACATCGGGCAAGAAAACGTCCCAAAACGCTGATCCAACTCCCCAGTCATGGTGAGTGCTCACCCCTAGAACGTTCAATAGCGCCGTTGCCAACATTTGTGGCAAATCTTGGTTGGAGAGCGTTGGATGCGGTTTCGGCAGTCTAGATGGCGTTGCATCTTCTAACACGTCTTTCAGGCTGACAACTCGGCACCCGTTACTCTACGCACTCGCAAATTCATCACAAACCGTCTCCTCTCTCGCCGCCAATTCGTCCTTGATATCCTCCATCCATCCCGTGCAAACGTTCCCAAATCCGAGCTCCAGGAGAGGCTTGCTACCGTGTACAAGTCCGAAAAGGACCGTGTCGTTATCTTTGGTCTTCGAACACACTTTGGTGGCGGAAGAAGCACTGGGTTTGCCCTCATCTACGATGACGAGGCTTCACAAAAGAAGTTTGAGCCAAAGTACCGTTTGATCAGGGTTAGTTCATTCTCCTTGTGTCGTTTGCATACCTTATCTTGCATTTTAGGGTGGTCTTCAGTCCAAGGTCGAAAAACCATCTCGCAAACTACGACACGAAAGGAAAAACCGCGCGAAAAAGGTAAGTCCCCGCTCATTCTTTATTTTCATGCGCTCATAACGTGCATACGCCAGGTCCGGGGTACCAAGAAGGCCAAGGCTGCAGAACCACCAAAGAAGGGAAAGTAGTTGTTCTATGGCGAGACTGGGCTTTGTACTTGCTTTCCTACTCCATTACGCATTGTCCTTCTACATCTCGAGCAACAGAAGTGAAGGTGTATAAAGGCATATGCGTGGATCCAACTGTCCTGAAAGCAACCCTCACATTAGTGCTTCGGATCTAAGTTTATTACAACATCTTGTTTAGTCTGGGTATCATGGAATGATGGAAGTGTTCGAGTATGTGAAACAACCTAAAAGCCCAATTTTTTGTGTATGACGTCCGGATCTTCTTGGTACTCCTCTGCCGAGACCCACATCTGTCGACGTACATGAACCGTATGTTCCAAGATCATCATCCAAGCACCAACCTTTTTGAAAGTCCCCAATCCTGCCAGGATAGAACCACCAATCCAAGTGGAATATTTCCGCTCTGGAGGTGCATAGATTTTAATCTTGACGTCCTTTAGAGCCAACTTCTTGACCTCGTTGAGGAGCCGATCACCAAAGCCTACAATAGACAATAGAAGGCGTACAGTCAAGCCGCATCCAGTTTAGCGATGGCCTACCTTTACATAATGTACTACCCCCACTTAGGACGATGTTCGAAAAGAGGCTTTTACGCAGATCCAGATCGACCCTGTTGATAGAATCTACGACAACTTGATGAACACCGGCGTATTCCTGACCGATGAGCTCAGGGTTGAACAGAATCTCGGGTGCTCGAAATCTTTCGGAGCCAAGCTAGAGCATATTCAGGCCACAGTCGTCATACGTTGCGTCTGAGCTCACCTGAACCACGTTTCCGTCAGGTAACCGGAACTCTTCCGAACGTCCAAGAGTGTCCTTCTCCTCTTTGGAAGGGTTCAACGCTATATAACAGCACTTTTCCTTGATTATCCGCACGACTTCCCGCTCCGCTGTAGTGTGTAGATGGTGACCGGACTTTCTCAGAAGGAGTTGCAAGTGGTCAGTGACGTCTCTAAAACGTAAGTTGATCTATGTGGCTGTATGGTCAAACCAGGCTGCACACACCTCCCCGCAACGTCCACTCGGCGGATTGCATGGGGCATTGAAAATCCCTCAAATACGGGTACAGCGTGAGTAACGCCATCGCCCGAGTCCAGTACGATGCCTGTCGTTCGGCCAGAGGAGTAGCTTTACCCTCGCAGAGTCAGGAGCGAGCATTGCGCGGAGGAGGAGCTTACAGTGATAAGACAGCCTGCACCGAAAGGAACAGTGCGGGGACATTAAATGTATCAAAGAAGATTTGGGCAGCCACGTCGCGATTACTACGAGGATTCAACGGTGCTTCTGTCAGAAGCACGGGATGCTGCAGGGCAAGTGATTGAGACAGTGCGTGGGCCATACGGAACGCATCGTACCTCTTCGCTGAGCGTGCCGAGCTCCTCGGCATATATCCAACTCCAGATACGCTCCATATCGTCCCAGTCGGTCACGATACCGTGTTCCATGGGATACTTGATTTTCAAGAGGCCACGAAACTCTTGTGCACGACGGCCAATGAAGACGTCTCCTTCGAGGGCACCTGCCATGACGCGAACATGCTTGGGGCGACCAACGCTGCGACGGAGTGCAATTGAAGTGGAGCTGCATGCGGAAGTAAATGGACACATACAAGGAGGGGAAGAAACATTTTGGATGATCTTGACCAGCGAAGCCCGCCTTGATAGTGCCTGAACCCTGAGAGGGTGGTGAGCACACGAACGCGACGGCGAGCAAGTGGAGCAAACATTGTCGATCACGACCGGCTGGTTGGTCAAGACGTCTTCGTACTCGGCCATCTCTGGTGAATTGGGCCTAGGCTAGTAGTGTTGTAGCGGAGCCAGTACAAGGGTCCTCAGCCACAACGTCGGACTCGTCCGTCATGTCACCACCGCGTCCTCATACCGCGGTCATCCGGCTGCTCGCCCTCTTCGCATTACTCGTCGTGCGTAGAAAAGCCGTGTCTTGGTCCGCGGACAGCTAGAGCTTCACCACCAGATACCAGTCCGAGGCATCACAGGCAAGTGGGAGGTGACCAACTACTGCAAATGTAAGTCCCATCATTTTCTGCTCTTCACAAGACGGGTCGAACATGATGCATGCAGGTATCTGCTTCGAAACGAATTATACCATTTTGCAAATGGACGCCCCAGACGACCCGTCGAAACCATGTCTGTCATGTACCAAACAGTGGTGTCTAGACCAACAGCTCTCCATTTGCGACGGGGCTTCTCTCGGGGACACAGATCCTGATACGGCAACGGGCAAGGAAGGTGATGTCGAAGCGAGATGTTTCCGTTAGCCTCGATGTTTTGGCGTTTGTGACGAGTGCTCATATCTGACTTAGAGCGCGATTCACCCAGGGACCAGCTGGTGGTCACCCTGTTTCTTTTGACTGTTTTCGGCCTGCTATTGAGTGCCGGGATCAAGAACCGCATGGTGAGGGCAGGCATGGACCCCAATATGCCGTGGTTGGTGGGTAGGCGGTGGTGGGAGGTGTGTCATCTCTTCGTCATGCCCTGCTCATCCCTCAGCATTCATTAGGAGTGGGTGCCTCACCGCCACTTGGAAGAGTACGACCTCCGCGAACGCAACGCTCGACCTCGGGACGAGAGAGGAGAGTACAGAGAAATATCCGGGACGCTGCCTACATAGATCACGCCTCGGCTGTAGACTGTTGGGTGCATGACGATTGTATTGGCTGTTGGAATTAAAATGCAGGAGGCATAAACGAGGTGGTCCAACGTGACCCAGCCTTGCTTTTGCTGTTGACATCACCACATATGGGGTCGCTCTGTTCGAGACCGGGTGCTCATTCGGAGAGTCACCAAGTGCTTGGCGGAGGTGCTGCCAACGTGCGGAATTACCAGAGCACTACCGATGCCCGTGCTGCAGCTGCAGAAGCAGCGGAGAGGAGACTGAAATCGGTGGGCACATCCGCTCGACCTTCCCGAGACGATTCACCAGCGCTGCCCGTTAGGCACAAGCACGCGGAACTCATGCGTCGAATCCAAAGAGGGGTCGTCTCGCGGCCCAGCTCCAAGCGTCCAAGTCTGCGAAACCTGTGCCCGCATCGAGGCGGGAAGAGTCACTTGTGGTGAGTGGGAGCCGATTTGACTACGCCGCTCCCTCTTTTCATCAATTCCATGCCAGTGGGATTGAAATCTGAACGAACTCCTTGTCGATGTAGACCCCAATGTGAGTTGGGCATGTGGATCGGTCCATTGCTGCGTCGTTCATCCCTGGCCACCAGGCTTTCTCGTGCTTCATGGTCCATGATCGCCGTGGCCAGCTTTCAATTTGTGTCGGAACCGTCACACCAAGTAGGATTCATTGATTCGCCCCTCGGGGTTATCTGCACTTTCTTCTCTTCTCCAACCATCGGTGAACCCGCGAGGCAGTCGACACGTTTATTTAATGATACTGAATACCATCCCTTGAGTTTCCCATCGTCGAGATCTAAGTGGATTGGGTGTGTGCCAACAGCGACCCTAGAGTGGTGGCGGTGTTCGTTATGTCCTCTTTCCCGTGGAGGAGAGTCCTCTGGGAGAAACACCCGTATCCTGACAATTTCATACCACCGGATTCATTCTTATCCGCCTTGCGGCGAAACCGTCAGTGACTCTGCTCCGAGTCACAATGACCGCTGACGCCCCCTCAAGCCAACTTCACCCCATACAGCTATTGGCCGTTGGTTTTCCTGTGCTGCGCAATCACACAGCATCTTGGCACCGTTTTTGTCTTCCTTGCGATCTTCGTGAGACTCAACCAGCGCTCCCTTGACGCTCGCGTGTTGTTGTGGGTTTCGGTAACTTGTTTCGTGCTTGGATATGGCACATGGGAAATCCTTGGCTCTAGCCAAATGCACGCAAACCGTTTGTTAGGCTATATCGCATCTGAACTCCTTGCTGAAGCCACGGGTAGGCTCAAAGGCGTTCAAGTCATCGTTGTTGGTCTTCCTTGCGCTCATGGGAATAGCCCCCGTCCTGAGGACTTTGACGGCTGCGACGTCGTCGGACTCTATATGGGCACTCTCAGCGTGCCTCTTTCTTCTCAACACACTCTTGGCCGATTATAGATGTATGAAGTCCGGACCGTATACCCAAGAAAGGTTGGCAATCAGCTCTTTCGTGTGATTAATCCACTTTCACAGCCAACAGGCTAACGTCCGTCTTATCCATGAACGCGGCGATATCATCGTCTGTTGTGCTTGCCTCGCGTTTGCCTGACGACCTGTCAGTTTTCTCACTTGTTCTCTTTGCTGTGCAATTGTTTGCCCTGTTTCCTCTGCTGCGTCATCGGTTTTGGGTAAATGTTTCCCTTGCCCGACAAGACGGTGACATTGAACGGATTCACAGGGTATTTCGACGGCACTGCAAGCATTGGTAACGTTATCCATCACCGCCGTGTCACTTCTCCTCGTCACACCTTTGTCGACGCCCATAGCCATAATGATGGCGGGCACCTACATCACGGTGACCTTTATCGCCCCTGGGGTGCTCGTCTGGGCACAAAAATACAAAAAGCATGTTATCTCGATAATCTCGGGTGTCTTCGTTTATTGACGTCCATCTTGCTCCAGTGAAATCAGAGGACCGTGGGATGTTGCCACTCCAAGACTAAACTGGATTTAACCATGGCGTTGGCGTGGTCAACACACCGATGGGAATAGGATCGTCACCGCCTTCCATCAATGGGTATCCTTTTGCATCAGTGCCACGTTCTCTATGTCAAATTTCCGCCCAGGTCACCTTGTCCGCGGCCATAATGTCCACACACGAGAATTTTGGTTGTCTCAGCAGCCACCGGTGCATTTCCGACGGATAAAGAGAACAGACGTTCCGTGCTGTCCTATCATACATAGTTCACAGATGCTTGTACTTAAAGGTATCATATTACATGCAACAATATATGTGACAGGCGATTAGACAATAGACGAACATACTAAGTAGATAGTGAAACAGTGGGTTTCAGTCTGTGTCCAACCGAAGACCGAAGAAATGCACAATAGGTTATCGTTTGTCGTCATTGCTGTGTTTGGTCCCGCAGACCGATTCATTCCATGTCAGGGTCATCATTATGCAAACGTGGCCGCTTGGAGCCAGTAGCCACTCCCATTCCAATGCCTCTTGCTTCCAGCACCTCCATCGCCACCTTCGCTGCACCTTCCGAAGACTTCTTTGTGCGTGTCCGCGTTCTTCGCAACGCCCCGAATGCTTGCGCCTTGATCACCGCCAGGGTGCCGGAAATCGGCGGAGCACCAGGAGAGGGCGACCGCGACTCTCTCTCAATACCACGACGCGGTCGCAATTTAGGAAGCTGCGAGTAAGAGTTCGACTCCCCCTCGCTGCTTCCTCGTTCGTGCTGGGAGCCATTATCGCTCCCAGAAAATGGTATAGTGGGTAACAATGGGCGCTCCGGACCAGAGTTTGCTCGCCTGGGGCCGATCCTGTAGCGGACGCCGTCACCAGATAGTGAAATATCGGCCGTTCCGCCATGGAGGGTCACTTCGGCGCCATGGGCGCTCGAGTGCCTGCGGTAGTCGAACTCGGGCCGTTCTTGAGCAATTGAACCTTCTGGTGGAAAAGTAAACTGAAACGGTGACGTCAATGACGTGGTGGAGGAAGAAGGTGGCGTTGACGTGGTTGGAGATATGGACCGGCTACCCGGAAAAAGGTAAGGGGTGGATTCCAAGTGATTCAGAGGAGACTTTTGTTCCTCTGCGAAAGAGCGGTTTACATACATATCGGGCGAGGTCAACGTGGGGGACCCTAATAAATGAGGTCAGGGAAGATAAGATTGACCGTGGGACGGAGCTTACCACTGGACGAGGATGTCTGTGGGACGTTTTGAGCCCACGCTGCATCACGATTCATCGTCTGAAGAGGATAAGGATAGTGGCCAAACTTTGAAATGCGATTGGCTCCCATTTGCGGGGTGGCCCCTGGAGTGGGGATATGATCGGAGTCCACGCCGGCGTAGGACAGGGAGGGGGAGTGCGCTGGATAAGCGTGGCTCGGAGGACCATATACACCGTTGCAAAGGGATGCAGGGTCATCATTTGCCTGGAAGGCCATGCCGTCGTCACTGTAGTGGCTGCCATGTGATGTGGGGAGACGATTGTGGATGGTGTTGGACGGAGTGTGTGTGGAGAAGGTGGTGAGGGGCGGGGGCAAGTCATCGGAATCGGGCGCCTGTCCCGTCTTGCGTGCCTGCCAGAGAGCTCTCCAGAACTTTTCGCGTTCGCGGAACTCGTGCTTCAGACGGGCGTTATCTTGTTTGAGCTCTCCAGCCTCCTGGCGGGCCTCGCGGCAGGAGTCCTGGAGCTGAAGGACGACGGACTCGAGAGAGGTGACTGGAGGGGAGATGTGTGAGGGGGATGGGAGAGGAGGGAGAGATGCTGACCTGTCTCCTCGAGAGTGGCGATGTAGTTGGCGCGCCTAGACAAGGACAGGATCAGAGAACAGGGGGCAAGTGTGGGGACGGAGATGACCTCTGGCGAAAGGCGGCTTGAGCATCAGCGTTTTTCTTCTTGCGGAGTGCAATATCGGACATGCGAGCGACTGGATCGTCGATGTCGGCCTTGCAGTCAGACTTGTCGTCTGGGGGAGACTCGAGCTTGTTGGGCATTGGGTGTATGAGGAGGAGAGTTGTGCGATGAACTGGTGCGACGGAGGAGGTTTAAAATGGCATGGAAAAAAAGAATTCGAATCACACAAGGGCACGAGGAGGGCCGCGGTGTGATCCAGTTAAGCGAGCGTATTTACAATCCAGTCCTCCTGCATGGGCTCCTCCTCCTCGCCGTCCAAGATGTGTTATCAATGCGATCCTGTGTGACTATCATCACCTGGATCTGCATTCATTCCCGGCCGGCCCACCTGCTCAGCCCCAGGAACACCGCCCCGATGCCATCTCCATCTCCCGGACGCTCAAGAAAAAAAAATTAGACAACGAGGCCACCCATGTCCATCTCGGCTTCCTCGGCTTCCTCCTCCCCCTCCATGTCTAGCACCTCCAGTGTCGTCCCGTCCCCGTCCAGCACACAGACCACTCTCCGTCCAACTCTCCCGTTCACCGCAACCGACACTGATCCGTTCCTGCACCCACACAATCGGCGACATTTCGTGATCGGAATCGGTTGGCACGGAAGCTGACCGTACCGCATCAATAAAAACTCCGCACATAACCACAACACGAGACTTACATGCCCCCCTTTCCATCGATCCAACACGCTTGCCATCATATCTCTTCGTGCGGGACCGCTTACGTATCCTTCTGTCTGCAGCTTCTCGTACCCTAGCGCGGTGTAGTTTACCGTACCGACCAATGTCGAGCCTGGGACATAACTCTTGTCAGCACGCAATCAAAAACGTGCTCTCCTTACCTTCGCTCCCCTTGCCTCGGTAGACAAGCACGAGCGTCTCGTCGTCAAAGAACTCGGCACCCAACACGTCAATCTCCGCTCTTCCTTGCCTGTTTGGTTCACCCACGGTGCACTCTAAAAGACTGACCGCGATCTCATCGTGCACTCCCGCCACATATCGGCCGTACGGCATACGGCTTATGCACACTGGTATATATATGTACATATTCATTCAGTTCATAGAGGCGATGATCCTAGCTCACTCACAAAGCGCTTGTCCTCCCGGGCTCACATGGACAGCAAGATACTGCAGGTGACGATCTGGCTATAAGATCGAATTTAGGTCAATTATCACCCCACCGCGAAGCACATGCCGCTTACCTCGTTTTGATTGTCAACCACTCTCTGACGGATGAAATGACATGCTCCTCCTGTCTGATCTGCACTTGCCTGCGACATTGTGGTCCCACCGTCTGTCGACACGGTGGCTGATCGAGCAGCAGCTTGAGAGACTTCTGCAAAGACCCGTTGACACCGGGAGGCTATTTCCTGTACAAGCGCATCAAGATTCTTGTCCAGATGTGAAAAATCATTCGATGGGGCCTTCTGAAACGACCATCCAACCTCATGTCAGAAAGTGAATATCCACCCGAAAGCAAAACCTACTGGTTGCCACGATGTTTGTGATGAATCTTGCAACGCGGCACGAGCCAAATGCGCCACCTCATCAAGCGCCTTACCGGGGCTTCTAGGTGCCAGAAAGTACGAAAGATCTCCAGGACTGAATTGGGGAAATGACCCCGTGAACCATTCGTCAATCTTACTGGCCATGAGTCCGGATATTAAGTAGCCATTGACTTCGAGGATGTCATGATCTGGATTAGTGTGCGACTCCGTGCTCGGATTCGCGACGGTGGTCTCTGAAAAGATCTCAGACAGGAGGTCAACGGAAAACGAGCAGATGTGTGAGACGAACCGTGTCGAATAAAAGACAGGAACTGTTTGAAGGCCCCAAGTTCTTTTCTCGCCTCAGCAGCCAGCCACGAGGAAATGAATATACCACGCTCAATCATCTTTAGACAAGAATCCACATAATCCGCACTAAGATCGAATAATGCAAACTGTGGCCTAGTTCCGAACTGAACACGTCCATGTCACCGTGAGCTCTGGGCCACTTACATGCGGGACCACCCAAGAATTTCATCCATAATGATATGAAGCCTCTGGAAAGCAGGGATAATGCGTGTAGTGGCATAATTACGAATCTTGGTCAACGATTCTGTGACAGAGGAATCCCATTTTTGAAGAGTCTGAAAGGTGCGTGAAACTGCGAGGTAATCATTGAGAGGAACCTACTCGTTCGCTATTCTGTTCACTGCTTGAAAGGAAATCGCTGAGTCCATCTGACCCACATCCTGTCACGAGCAAGGTGGTGAGGTCCAGGATAACATTAGGGTTCTGGTCTGTGCGAATATGGATGTCACCGAAACAATGACGCTGTAGACCACCTACAACCGTATTGCTCCCTGAGTCTTCTCTCTAGAGCCTGCACCCACTTTATCCCGATATCCCTAGTCCCCGTGAATGATTCCGATCCAAACCAACATTCTTTAACTTCTTTGATGACGCTCATTATAAACCACGTCAACTCGCGAGCGGCAGAGGAGAGTCGAGCAAAATCGCGTACTCTCGGCGTTGCAAGAAGTGGGATGTCAACGATGAGAGGTTGCATCCCCGTTAAGAGCGTGTTAGTATTAAGGGACTGTGGGTGGAGGAATATCAGTGGTTTACTGGGGTGTTTGAACAGAGTCGTAGATGGCAGTCCATCAGGTAGGACCACGGATCCAAGAAAATAGCTGCCGTCTAAGAAGCAATGGAGAACACCACGTTTATCAACCAGAGTGAGCAAGCTATCTTCGTCTTCCTGTGTCTGTGTGGGAGACTCTGACTCCTCCATTTTGTCATGAAAACTATGCCCATGACCTGAGGGGGCGATAGATGCATCCTCTAAGAAGGGGACCAAAGCTGGCCATTTCTTGATGACTTCTGGGGTCGACCGCTGCGAGGTAGCTCGTGTCTGTGTTCCCTGAAAAGCAAATAAATCGGTTGCGCTACACAAAAAGTCAATATTGAATCATAATTGATCAGACTGACCTACGTCATATCTTCGTCATTTTCCTTTAGATTATCAAGCAAGGGTAGGATCCTTAGAAGAGAAAGCGCCGAACCGGTCTAGACGACAGCTGAGTTCTCCCGTCAGATTCATCAGCGACAACTAACTTTTACCCCACCCCGCTTAAATATATCGGGGATAACACCGCTAGCGGGGGGGTGATGACTTGCGGACCACCAAACACCAGCAATAGTTTGAATTGTTTGAGGAACACTCTGATGGAAAGGCATGGACAGAAAACGTTCGACACGCCCATCTTGGACGGAGTGAAGAGTGACGTGGGCGGAGTCGCGAACCACCGCTATTGTTTGACCTATGGGTGTACAAACATGGAATCAAAGGGAGTACGAGAGCAAGAAAAACTTGCCGCTGGGGCTCCAAACTAAGGCAGCAACCGTGGGTGAAGCACCATCAACCTCGCCAACACCCACCTCCCATTTCTTGGAACCTTGTAGCTTCCACAGGCTTAATTTATCGTGTCCACCGAGTCGCGATATCAAGACGATCAGATCTTTGTCTGGGCAACACGCCGAAGAGAGCAACCGACACGGTGAAGGTAACCGTAGAGTAGCGAGCGGCGCGAACGCATTGCCCTCCATTGCATGTGGAGTAAGTACGATTCAGTAAAATTGTTTTAGGAAAAACTTTGAGACGTGAAGTCATTCACGAAGTTCATTTTGAACGCCGCATTCGCGGTTTAGGATGGAGGCTTCGCGCCACGTGAAATGGTGCTTCGCTCATCCAGTTTGCAGTCACACCTTTGAACACCCTGTGCTGGTATCACCAACTGTATTATCGCCTTCTCTGCTTCCGTTTTCCCGCCCCACCAACTGCGTCGCCTTTTTTCGCTCTAATGCCCTCGTTGTACGCTCTCTTTGTGGAACGATCCTGGTCGAATGCGCTGCTTGTGTGCGGTCTTGCCTTTTCCTTTGGGTCGCGTTTTGATCGCGTGGGTCTAGTCGCCCCAATCTTCCCTGGTCTGGCTGCCTTCTTCGCCGAACGGATAGCAGCATTGAGACCGGCATTACTTCCCAACTCTTTGTCCATTTCTATGGCCATTTTTCGTCGCTTCGCTCTGCGAGATAGTCCTGCGTATTTGTCTCTCTTTGGCTGAGGGCATCACGCCGTCAGCGGAAAGATATACGAGCACATGAGATTCTGTACCGACCTCGGAAGTGACCTCGGGCGCAGTTTTCTTCTTGAACGACGCGGAATTCGCAACATGAATTTGTTTGCTAACGGCTGTACACAGGAAAGATTATAACCACAATCAGTGAGACCCCCCGATACAGCCATTTGACGAACCTGCCGCCCTTGATCTTTCTTTTTCAGTCTGGAACCAGGTCCTTACGGGCCTAGAGAATATCTCGGCTTCGTGATCGATCATGTTCTGGCCCTTCCTTAGCTCCATCTCCGCCCGTCGAATCTCAACATTTAAATGAGAATATGACGACACTATGGGGAAGACTAGACGTACTTGCTTTTCTTCCTTCTCTTCTTGGAGGATCGAAGCTATTTCTGGTTTCAATTCTGCCACTTTTTGAGCCCATCGAGTGAATACATCCGTCGGGATGACTCTATGCCTGGTATTATCCTCCCCACTACTATGCTTCATCACAGCCTTGAGCATTTTGCGATCACTCTCGCCAACCAAGGTGAGGGCACTATTCATTTCAGAGAAATATTCCCAGCGACCGAACTCTATACTTACCGACCAGAATTCCCTGCTCTAGCTGTCCGCCCAACACGATGAAGATATTGTGCTAATTGACTGGGCATGTCATAATTGATCACAGTTTCGATACCCTTGATATCGAGACCACGGGAAGCCAGGTCTGTTGCCATGAGGAAGTTGACATGAGCGTCACGAAATAGGCGGAGCGCTTCGAGACGCTAGAAGCTAGTTTATCAACGTTTTGGAAGGGATACAAATAGCTTGCCTGCTCTTGTGAAAGATCCCCATGTAGTTCCTCGGCCTTCATATCAAGGAGGCCGAAAACTATGCGTATTTGGTGTGCGAGTTTCTTACTGCGAAAAAAGACAATGACCCCCTGCTTGAATGTTCTTTTACAGAGAGTGACGAGCAATGCAGTCCGATCCGCCTCTTTCCCTGCGCGAACTCGAACAAATTCCTGGATGAGCCCCTTGGCGGTTCTGTGTTTTGGATCGACAAACAAACGAACGGGCTTGTCCAATGATACCTTAACCAACTCGTCAACGGAATCTGTCATAGTGGCGGAGAAAAGCATCGTCTGCCGTGATATAGGACAAGCCTTGATAATTTCACCAAGTTCATCCGCGAAACCTTCCGAGAGCATGCGATCAGCCTCGTCAAGGACAAGGACGTCAAGCGCATCGAGTGTGAACGACAGAGAATTGCGAAGATGGTCGATGAGCCTGCCAGGCGTTGCAATTACAACATCTGGGAAAGTCCGCAATGTCGCTTCCTGAGATTTGAGGGAAAGTCCACCTAATGTGCCTCAATCAGCATAATCCAAATAGATGCAATGTTCGCTGACCAACGGCCAAGCAAAATCTAACGTCGGTATAAGCGGCTAACTTAGAGCCAACTTCAAAACATTGCACTGCGAGTTCCCTCGTAGGTACAAGGATGAGGCACCGTGTAGCAGCTGCATGTTTCCCTTTCTCGCGGTACAGCAAGCGTTCGAGTAAAGGAATAATGAATGCAGCTGTCTTCCCAGAACCTGTTACAGCATTACCAACGACATCCTTGCCCAAGAGGGCGACAGGGATTGTTGCGGCCTGAATTGGGGTAGGCGAGGCGAACCCAAGCGTATTCAGTGCCTTTTGGATAGGACGCGATAAATTCATTGCCGAAAAAGAGGTATGGATGCTCTCCTGAACCTCGGGTGCGAAGAAAGCTGCCTTGCGATCTTTCTCTGCTTGCGTCTCAAATTCTGAACTATCCGAAAATTCCGAGCTGTTCGCGTCATCGACTTGGTCCTCCAACTCAGAGTAATCGTCGGATGTTGCCAATGGATCCTTGTCTTCGTCTTCACCATGGGAGCTGTCTGCTTCATGGAGATTATCCGATTCGCCCGAAGGACCATCTTCGCTTCCTATGGCACTTTCATCTTCATCACTTCGTCTGCGCTTCGCACTCAGTTTTCGCCTGTGGATAATCTCGTCTATCGACACTGGTGCCTATGGGTAGGTTAGCAACGCAAGCTTGAAGCGAAGAGATACGCAAAGAATGCTCACGGGTTCTTCCATCCTTTTCACGACGTCTTGCATTTTGTAGGTCTGAAGCAAGTCGACATATGGATCCCCTGATAGGTCGAATTGGAAATCAGGATCAATGTGAAACTCGTCGTCTTTTCTTCCGTTGTCCTTTGGTAAAGGTTTTTCATCGTCAGAGTCTATGGTCATAATGAAATCCATAGTAGATGGTGGTGGAGACAAGCTATGTCGTCGGAATTGCCGAATAAAGACAAACTTGACTCCTGCTCCCAAACGGTCCTTACATATGAGTACGCAAAACTTGTCACTACCGCCTGAACTAGGGTGTCTCTCCGCGTTCATCGACTCCCATATAGAATGTCTGGCAGGGCCCGACAGTGAACTTCGCTCCCTTGCGCTATGCGCTGCAAAACACATCTTCGACTGGGGTGAGGTGAACTCCATTAAACATTTGTTTTTTGAGGCTTGATGATTTGATTAGCTCTTGAGACGGAGGCATCTTCAACACCGTATCTTAAGACGTTGTTGACCACGCTCGCTGAAGCAGTTCCCCCGCAGACAAGGTCTCGTGCACGTGGTGGACCAGATACCCAAAGGCGCAGTGCAAGCCCAACGCAGAAACGTCAGGTGAAAATCAACATCCGAGAAACTCCCCTCCCCTCCCTCTTCATCGAGGGCATGACCATCGATCAGATTTGGCAACAACTAGACCTTCGAGCGGTACGCGTATGTGAGAACCTACAGATCCTGCAAGGCGCGAACGAGGATGAAGATATCAATTTAGAAGAAGACTGTGGTGATGATGGAAGCGAGGACGCAGACGCGGAAATGGATGTGGACGATGATGAGAGTGCCTGGGAAGGATTCAGCGACGAAAAGGAGGATGATAGTTCATCATCAACATCTACAACGGAAGGAGACATTGACCTTCAAGTAGAAAGTTCGGAAGACGAAGATGAAGATATCAATAAAGCCCCGATTTCAATCATGGACATTGTTTGCAGCCAACAAAAGCTAAGGCCACCGAAATCACATTCTCATGGATACAGAGACCTTGACGATGGTTTTTTCGATCTCGCGACATTCAACGCTGAAATCAACGAAGCAGAAGCGAAGGTATCATCTAAAAGAAAACTGGATCTTGTTGCAGATGAGGACTCTACTGAGGAATCTGAGGTGGATCTTTTCGGCTCAGTCGATGACATAGAAGCCGAGGGTGAAGACCACGGTGAGTAACGATTAATGATATTCCTGGTGATGGTTGCTCATCGCAGGCCCTACTAGCAGAACTATACTACAACGACTTTTTTGAGTCACCTACGCGAGTGCAAGACAAAAATCGGTCGTCCAAGGTTCGGTTCCATGAGCGGGTGTCCGTAAAGAAAATAAAGGCGGTGGGAAAGGGCATGCCTGTCTCCTACATGGACGGCGAAGATGAGGAGGATGAAGACGAGGAGGACGAAGATGATTAACACCTATGTCACGTGATAGCGTAATCCAATACTCGGCAGTACTGCTTTCCGTTCTTTACCGCAGACATGTCCCTTTGGAAGCGTAAGGACAAGCCACTCATCCCGCCTGTCCAATCTGAACTTGCACCACCATCTGGTGCCTCTCGCAATTCATCACGCACTGCGTCGCCCTTACCGAGCTACCGCTCCAGTGCCAGCACGTACATACCTAGTCGAGATGGTATAGATCCGTACGACACCATAGGGAGGTCAAAGTCCCAGGGTGCAGCTGACGATTACGATCCGTCTGCCGTCAAATCAAGCACCAGCGATGCCCAGTCCCAGCTGGACCGGGCCCGTGGCGAGCTTTTTGCTGGATACAATCCGCAAAAGGCAGGTTCTGGCCGTTTCTTTGACGGTCCCGAACTTGGGAACGAGCCCCCTCCCGGAGAGGAAAATGAGGAGGACGTGGAGGGTATCAAACAGCAGACCAAGTTTCTCAAGCAGGAGAGCGTCAACTCAACTAGAAATGCGCTTCGAATGGCTCGAGAGGCCGAAGAAACTGCCAGAGGGACTTTGGGTCGCCTCGCAGACCAATCTGGTATCCTTGAATTCTTGTGAAACACAACCAGTCCATAATTACTTCTGCAGAGAAATTGGCGAACACTGAACGCCATCTCGACGTGTCTAGAACTCATACTTTGCGCGCTGAAGATCAGATTGACGAACTCAAGAAACTCAATCGATCTATCTTTCGCCCGGCGATCACATTTAACAAGGATGCCAAACGTGCTGCTCAAGAGGCCAAAATTCAACAGCGCTACGAGGATGAAAGGCGCGAACGAGAGAAGGCAATGATGGACATCAGAGACAGTCAGAATCGTCTCGGCCAGGCGGCCACGTACGGGCAGCACGATTCCGAGAGCACTCAGACTGAGTCGGGCGGATTCGGGGGCTCGAGGTTCCGAACCTCAGAACAGCTTGCGGCTAGGAAAGAACAACGAAAGCGTTACCAGTTTGAGGGAGGAGAGGAGGATGACGTGCTTGAGGACGAGCTGGATGACAACCTTGACGAGATTTCCAAAGTCACCAAAAGCTTGAAAGCCCTTGGGACAGCTATGGGCCAGGAACTTGATACACAGAACAAGCGTCTCGATGTCATTTCGGACAAAGCCACGAGTCTTGACAATGGCGTCTTCAGACAAACCGAGAGGGTAGGGTTCACGCTCATGATTAGAGTCCAGCACTGACCCCCATCTAGCTCAAGAGAATCAAGTAGCCGCCTTCGGGATCGCTCCATGCTAGGGCTTTGGCTGGCCCGAATTAGATACCTTTTCCCCAACGGACACCTGTGACTATATATCTGATTGTTGAAACCCGAACCACGTATAAATAGTCGAACGCAGAAACCTCTAAGTGCAGACGAGAACTCGGTTTTGCGAATCGTGATGTAACTTTGGTGCGAGCACGTGAAGGTTTTGTGGTCTCTATGGAGATTTGCTTCAAACTTGTTTCCTTTATACACCATCTACCACGTTTCGTGGTGTAATATGCGCTCGTTTCATCCACTGTCGCTCCTTTCAAGTATTTTCCTGTTCTCCTGCTTTCCCAGCCAAGTTCTGTGCTCTAACAGGCATGAAAATCCTAGTGCTCGGTACCGGCACGTCAACAATTTTAAAAGAGATGAAAACGGTGCCTTCACATACTTCGCAGACGGACAGTGAGTCCACACGACTGGTTACCCAGTATAACTTGAATTGAGTTTCTTCAGAGGTGCCTGTGGCATCACGAATGGTCCCAATGATTTCGTACGCGTTGATCTGTTACGACTCCATATTTAACGACTTACCCATCGTCAGATTGTCGCATTAAATTCAGCTGTGAGTCAATCTGATTTTTAGCTTTGCTTGCGGTGCTCATCGACACAGGAATTTAATGGTGGTGCTCACTGCTTTGATATGATTACAATCACTGTTAGCGGGAAGACAGCCGTGGCCGAGATAACAGATGAGGCAAGCCCGTAATTCTATTGGATAGGCCGAACTTACTCATGCTATATTTTGCCAGTGTGTGTCATGCCTGCAGGGCGGCCTAGACTTTAGTCCAGGCCTTTTCCAGTACTTTGCGCCGCTCATCGAGGGAAAGATTTATGGATCCTGGGTCTACAATAGCGACATATCTACCTCGTCCACGCTACCACCATCGACTACAAGCACTAGTGGTGCCTCTACTTCGGTGACTACCATAGCTACCACTACGTCTTTGTCGACCAACACCATGACCCTGTCGACCGCTATGCCATCTCAAACATCGGTCACCTCTACTATTTATTCTTCCGCACCTCAGGCCTCCCAAGTTATCGCACAAATTGATCTTGCATTGTTGCAACTGGGTTCACTACTTCAGGCCTCGGTCTGTTCTTGATAGCCTTAGGTACAGATCTGACCACAGGAGTTATTTATCCTGGGTCTTCTGTCTTATTAATAATATCTTAGCGGTTATAGACACTTAGTTTCTTTAAGCAACGGCTTCGTGGACAATCTGCAAAAAGGTATCTCTGTCCTTTTCGTCCGGCTCATCCTTCCTTCCTGACTTCCAAAGGTAGTAAAGTCCCCTAATGCTCTCCGTCAGTGCTTTATCCTCCGTTTCTAGTGGGCGCAGTTTGTACTTGGAGGATGGTACTCCATTTACCTTGACCACGACAGGGGAGACCACCGCCGCATCTAGATGCTCACCAGGCAACGGGGGTGTGGCCAACTCAGAATCTGTCGTCGTCTGTTCGATCGAGGGATTGGTTTTGCTTGTTAAAGGCGATTGTAATGTATATGGATCACCGCGAGCAGGAGAGTAGACATCCTTTCTAGGGGATATCGTGCTAAGAAGGCGTTCGAGCGTGTTCGGAGATGGAGGTCCTAGCCGAGGGCGAGAACGGATAGCATCGGCTGGGACATCAAGAATATCGTCTTGTGATGGAAACGAGGAAACAGATTTGGCGTCGTTAGAATTAACGACAGACTGGAGTTTGCGGTTCATCGGTAAAGGGGAAGGTACAGTAGAGTCAGCGGAACCTAAATCAAGCAAAGAATCAGATTGGGAAATGATGCGGGAGGACTTAGAGTGGAATTAGCAACCTTGTACAGAAGCATACTGTGCCCAGTAGGCGTCTTCTCCAATGGTATCTAGGGTACTTTGTGATGGCGAAAAGGAGGACAGGTCGTCGGCTGCCTCGCAATTGTAGGAAGCCCAATAAGGGTCGTCGGTGTCACTATTAATTTGATCGATAGGATGGGGGGAAGAGTAAACCGCCCCAGCTGCAGAGTTTTCGCCAAGTGACTCTTGTGGAGTCAAGAAGGAGGAAGATGGGAATGGCATCAAGCGAAGGTCATGATACTTCCAGGTATCGTTATCCCAGTGGAAGATCAAGCGCAACCCTTGCGCATCACAAGGTATGTGTACGTGCGCAAAGGTAGAATCGGGGTCGGATGTGTAACGCGTTGGATAACTGGTATGATCTGAGAGGGGGTGTAAGTGGTCGAGGAGGTTGATAGTCTTAGCGTTGTCCGGGGATGGCCAGCACAAGTAATCAACAGGGGAGGAGGTCGAAATTTGGAGGAAATGGTGTCGTTGTCGAAGGGGGGTGGATATGAGATGTGGTGGGATTGGATCTGTGAGGGGGGATATGTACCGGAGGACGAGGTGGACGGTGTGAGGAGGGAGAGAGTACATGGTGGTGGTAGCTGAACATAGTACTGCACCTGATTGAGGCTGACACCCCCCATTGCGAAATCGACCCCCCTCCTCTTTCTCACTACCACCACCAGCTCTGGTCATGCGACTCTCAGTCTTGCTTGCCTGTTTGGCATTGCCTGCCCTTTCTCTTGCTCAGGTATTCCTTCTCTTCCCTCTTCGTTTTCCCGTCACTCATATTTGCTTCTAGTCATCGCAAGTATCTACTTTTGTGGGAGACGCTCCATCCTAACCCTGCCTTAGTAACAGCTCGACGACCATCACTTCCGCACCGAGCTCATCAGGGTCTGCTACTGGGAGTGGTTCTACCTCCCCGACAGGCTCAGCAAATGTCACCAGTACCTCCGCCGGCAATGCAACTTCTGTCGCAAATTCGACCGCACCACTTCCAACCGCTCCTACTTCCATCAACGGCGGAGGCGGCGGAGGTCCCAATGGCGTTGCCCCGAGCCCAGGACAAAGTGGGCCTGACGGCGTGTATGGCCCACCAGACAGCTATATCGCTGCCGCAGAAGCGCTCAAGAGCGCTGGGATACTTGGCCTTGTCGGGTTCGTCGTCGGGGGAGCTTTGGTTCTGGTTTGATTCCAGCTCTGTCCATGAGTTTGCATGCGATATACCTCTGGGACTTTATTTGCAATGGACTTCATTGACTCGTGCCTTTGCAGACACTCGTGTTTATCTGACATCGTATTTACTTCCTCTCATTGACGCTTTACCCTACGTTACTGGATCCTTGCCTCAACAAGTAACATTCAACTCATAATATAGTTGATGTACGCACTGTAAAGCACTGCACTTCGTAGACCTTGAAATATCTCATACAATCGGTGGTTTTTCGCGGATGCCGAGTTACGTTCCGGTGTTGCGGTCTTTGGCCTTGACAGCGCGGGCTCGGCCATCCGTCCGGTTTCAGGCTCCATTACTTGCTCGTTCTCTCATGTCTCAGACAGAGCCGGTTGTAAAAAGGCAGAAGATGGATGCCAAGGTCCGTTGACACTACGCGATTTCCGGACTCATTGCTCACTTCCACACAGACGATAGGAACACACGACGGGACTTTTCACTGCGACGAAGCCCTGGCTGTCTTCCTCTTGCGTCTCACAGAAAAATATCGTGGCGCAGGTACCCATTCGGGAAAATCTCTCGCTACCCAGTCCTCAACCGTTTTGTAGACCTGAAGCGAAGCAGGGACCCCGCCATTCTAGATGCGTGCGACATCGTCGTCGATGTCGGTGCAGTGTATGATGAAGGAAAACAGCGCTTTGATCACCATCAAAGGGGCTTCCAGGAGGTATTCGGTCACGGATTTACCACAAAACTATCATCTGCCGGTCTCGTTTACAAGTATGTGCCATGGCCTTACCGCCATCCTATCGCTGAATCGCGTAGGCATTTTGGAAAAGAAGTCATCGCTACTCAGATTGGTGTTGAGATCGACGCTCCCAGCGTTCACACACTTTGGTTGAAAGTGTACAAGGTGGGTATCCATTTGCAGCCATCCACTTGGTAACTCATGTTAATAGGAGTTCATTGAGGGGATAGACGCCGTTGATAATGGCATATCACAGTTTTCTTCCCAGGAACAGCCGAAATATAGTATTCGAACCGATCTATCAAGCAGAGTTGGCTGGCTTAACCCTCGGTGGAATGAACCCACCAGTCCCAAAATCATCGACGTGCGTGAGACACGTGTTTTTTTTACTTTTTATTTCCTGATCTATCTAGTAGATTTCCTTCGCCAACGCTTCAAGACTCGCCGGAGAAGAATTCCTCGGGAGATTGAAATATTACGCAGAAGCCTGGCTACCTGCGCGAGACTTAGTCCTATCGGCTCTCCAAGCACGGCACAAGGAAGACCCGAGCGGTAGTGTCCTCGTGTTCCAACGCTCCGTTCCATGGAAGGTAGGTATTAGACCCCGTGTGGTCCCTTATTTCGATTTCACGAACGTTGCAGGAACACCTTTTCCAGCTAGAGGCAGAACATGGGATTTCAGGAGATGATCTCCCGCTATATGTAGTTTACCCTGATGAAGTCGGTGGAAACTGGCGCATTCAGGCCGTCCCGGTCGCCACTGACAGTTTTGCGAGCCGTAAAGCACTTCCGGAAGCATGGAGGGGCCATCGGGACGATAATCTGTCTAAGTTGACTGGAGTCGGTGACTGTATCTTCGTGCATGCCTCGGGGTTTATAGGAGGCAAGTTGGCGCATTTGGTTGTCTTTCCAGTGCGTACCTGATCCTGAAATGCAGGGAATAAGACGCGAGAAGGCGCTCTCAACCTCGCTAGACTCGCTTTGAAATGTAATACGACGTGCGGCAATGAATGATTATGGTATAAATGCCTTTGATTACAATAACCAATGCAGTTCAACTTGGCGACGTGTATCACTCGATCCGCGACACGCAGAACACGCATGCTACGCATCACTGTGACTAGTGCTGGCTTGACGAGAACGTGGACTTTTAGTCACATGCTCTCTGTTCACGCACTTGCCTCATGTATTTTGCATGGACGTCACGACCGTTCCATGATGTCCAGGACCTTCAACAACTCGGCCCACCCTCTTCACCAGCTTTCTCGTCGCATTGACTTCCATTCATTCTGTTCCTTTCATAAGATCCTGGCGAATGCCCTACATCAAGACCCATTACCACCCATTTCTTTTCGTCCTCATCACGATTTGCGCGATGGCGGAGTTGGGGCTCACGGCTTTCCTGATCAGTGCGGGAAACGAGAATCATAACTGGCCAAGTGCTCGCTATCACTCACTGTGCGTACTTCTGGGTGTGGCCTTGGGTCGAGATGCTGATGGTCTTAGGTTGATTCTCTTCGAGTTCAATGCCGTCTGGACGACAATGTTTGGGACGGCCTACTTGCTTTGGATAGTGGATGGTGCCGTGCACTTGCTCGCCAGCATCGCAAGCTCCATCATTTGGCTAGCTATTACCACAATACTCTGGGTGAGTGCACGCGCCAGTGACGTATTAATTGTGCTTAAGAAGTTGCATCCCACTGCTCAGGGCGTTGCTGCGGGCATGATGCACGGCGCACGGAGGGGAGGGAACTGCAATTGGATATCGGAGTCGTCTGGGTTCGTGAACGCAAGCTCACCCTGCTCTCAGCCCCAGGATCTAAGCAGCGTTGTCAGTTGCAGAGAATCCCTCACGGTGGAGGCAGTGGGATGGGTGGAATTCGGACTATGCACCCTGACCCTACTCGCAACGTGCATGTGGTTGCGAACGAGCAAGCGGAGCTACGTGAGTGAATCTCGCAGACTGGTATGATTAAAGATGTAGGATTGATCGTCGGTTGGACTATGACAACAGCATTCTAGCTTCTATGTGTAACATGGGTTGGAGGTAGATGGACGTTTTCTTGTCATTATAGGGAATGCGCCTAGTTGTGACAGTATTTTAGACCTAGTCTGTAGAGGCGCGCTGGGCGCCAATCAACTCTGCTGAGTTATGGTCCAAGAATAGCCGGACGGAACCAACCGGCACGGGTCGTGGAAACACGTGGCAAGTAATTTCCTTTCTCGCATAAAGGCTTTCCTCCGCTATCGTGGGAATCGGAGATTAGTCATTGCTTGCCAAGTACATAAATTTTTATCAGATAAGAACGTCGGCCCCCAAACATGCACCATCCGATCCCACCAGAGCATCCTCCGAACACCACTGGACATGGAATAATATCCACTGAAATCCCATTCGCCTCGTGTCTTGAGGAGAGGGTCGCAACTAGTGATCAGCCCCCCACCGTTTCAGGCGGACAACAGGACAACTCTGCCCCAGCAGGCGGCCAGGTAATATCCCCCGCCAGAGCCGTACTCATGCGGACCCTTGCACTTCTGTGCGCTTGCTCTTTGAGCATTGGAAGCCACTAGTTAGCACATCTTACCTTCACTAAATGTGGCACTTACCCTCAAATAGTGCTACCAACACCCTTGCGCCGCTCAAGTCCCGGCTATCACGAGAGCTTGGGACCTCCAACACCGAATTTAGCCTCTTTATATCTGCTTTTAGCCTAAACGGCACTTGGACCCCCCTGGTCGGTGGAGTCTTGGCCACCAAACTTGGGACCACTCTTGCCAGCATTTTTGCTACGGGTGTGGTTTTCCTCGGTAAGCCTTAAACCTTGTCCAACTATGACTATGTCTGTAACACAATCAACGAAGGCCAGGCCATCCTCCTTATAGGAGAGACGCAACAGAGCGTCCGCTTGATGACCTTCGGTTTATTTATCTTTGGTCTTGGTTTGAGTCCGCTCGCAGTCGTTCAAGAGTCCATTATAGTGCGATTTTTTCACTCTCATGGACTAGGCATGTCAATGGCAATGGGCCTTGTTGTTGGGAAATTTGCGTCATTCATAGCAGCACGCACATCATATCCCCTTTCTGTCTCCTTTGGGCGCCATGCACCATTCTATGTATCGACGGCATTGACAGGGTTCTCTTTCGCCATTAATCTCGTTTATATGCTCGCATCCCACAAGCTGGTCATAGGGTCCGGGACAACTCTCGAAGCATCCGAGGCTCGGCACGAGGCTCGGAGGCACGCAGTTTACAGCATCCCGGAGGTGATGGCTCTAGAGAGGGTAGCCAAGAAACGCCGTGTAAGTCTGAAGGAGGTGCCATTGCTCGGTGATGTGTTCTGGGCGTGAGTTTCTCCTTTCCATCACATGCGTTTGCCGACTCTTCCCAAGATATATCGGCCTTAACGTGTTCTGCGGAATGGTGTGGTCACCATTCACTCATTTAGCCGCGTGGGAATGCACTCTACAACTCTCCGTGATGTTACTTACTGAGTCATCAGGAACATGCTTGAAAAACGATATAATTTAAGCGAAGCGAATGCCAGTATACAGGCATCGTACCTTCTCGCTGGTAGTGTGGTCTTGTATCCTGTCGTGAGTTTCTTGGCCAAGTTTCTGGATCGTCTCTGAGCTTTGTGAGCCAGGTCGGATACTTGGTAGATCGCGCCAATAACCCGAAACTCACCATACGGCTGTTTATCTTTTCTTCGCTCCTGACCACGTTCTGTTATGCATGGCTGGCAGCACCACCACATTGGACTAAAAGCCCCTTTCCTGGGATCATTTCCTTCGCTGGGGGTATAGGATTTTCTCCGCGTAAGCTGGACGCTTCTTCGCAGTGCCGTGCTGACCATTTTTAAGTTCTGCTGGTGGTCATTGTGCCCAGTATCGTCCCTCTGAAGTACGTTTCCACAACCCTAGGAGTACACAAGGCTGTAAGTATTACCGGGCATTGTCACTTCTGGATAACTAGCCAAGTCATTTATTAGCTAGAGCACACTGGTTCTACTATCTTTCAAACGCTGGCCGGAATTTGGCTCGACGACGGTGTTCCAGCATCAACCCTACCCAAGCGAGATAATTCAGTTGCAATTCAATATCTCCTCTACGCATTTTTGTTTTTCAATTTTCTGCAACTAATTAGTCTTGGGGGCTTACGCTACCTTGACAAACGTCGAAAGGGAAGAGATTCTCATCCTTATTGCCCAGAGGATTTACTCTCCACACCTAACCACGACTCCCGTGCTTCTGCGCGTCATAATTCCGTCACTTCTCACATTGCTTCACCATTCGAGCGGACGCCACTGTTATCGCACTCGGACAATGACAGTGTTTTCTGCGACTCCCCGCATACCGTCAGGAGGGAATCCGAAAAACGACGAGGTTCTTTCTTTGCCTGGCTTTCAACCTTGCTCGTTTGTACCGCCTGGGTTTTATTTCTTAGTACCGCATGGCTGCGACTACGCTCAAAGGAAGAGAGAAGTATATGAGGATTATAGCATGTATCATGGAGTACATTTTTGTTAGACAGTCGAATGGATGGTACTGTTGTGTTAATAGGTCGCTGATATATCCGGCCTACCTCCGTTTAACGCTTACTAGCCAGTGACCCTTGTTATTCCCGACCTCTGTACAATCGGAAGACGCCGTAGTGGAGGCAGCATCTTTGAAAAAATCAAGCGATGTCGAGGACGTTAAGTCGTGGTCCGATCTAATGGGTAGGTTGCAGGGTACTGGTTGCATGTCCATTCTTTTCCCCCTTCTTCGCCTAATATTCGTGACAGGCAAGGTTGTGCGCCATCGTTCGACCATCTCTCGGGTCTCCGCTAGGTCTCTCGGCTTGACATACGGCTCAAATGGCGGACTCGTGTCGTCATCGTGCTCAGACGCACCCAATGGAGGACAGGTATCTGCACGAACTGACGAGGTGAGATCTGCAGCATAACTTAGATCTGATATGTTAGCTGATTGGAATGAGCTTTACCGTCGCTCTTCCCTGCCCAGCTCGATAAGGATTCCTGGATGGTATCTGACGGGCAGGCTTCAGACGGTGGGAGGTCGAACTGGCCCGTCACGTATTCTACTGGCTCTGGTAGCTGGGTTGAAGGTAAACGGATGAGAATATACTCAACCTGTGGCAGATTGGGCTTACGCTCGGGGGAAAATAGCCATCGTCGATGTCAAGTGCGGAGGCTAACCAATATAAGATAGCGTGCATGACGGTAGGCTGTCTTGTCCGGGCCTCGAAGGGTGGGGATATATAAGCGTTTGTCCATCCTAGGGCTGATATCGGTAAAGAGGTGAAGATAAATTGTAAATATATTACCGTCCGAGAAGACGCCAAATGCCCACTGTTGATAAGACGTCACAATGAAATAGAAACACTGTTTGCGGACACACAGGTCCCAGAGCTAAGGGAGATGAGCTACATCCGCGATTGGAAGTTAGTTACAAACCTTGCACCAAAGACGTTCCTTCCCTCGTAAGCGAGTGTTACCAGCAGGCAGCTAGGAAAATCAGTCTCCATGCCCGTGATATGCTGCTTACCACTTACGGATTGCAATTCGGTAAATTGCCACATGTCTTCAGTGGAAAGTACCCATGGGGGCTGACAAGCAACAAGCACAGAGTTTGAAGCAATCTCCGCGGTCGATGGGGATTCCGTGCGGGTAAAGTAGAACTCCTTGAAGATGTCGTCGTCATAGTGCGATTGTGTCTCTGACACAAAACCCCAGTCCTTGCTTGGAGGGTAAAGGATGTGTAATATGCGTTGTACGGTCCTCAGAGGGAAATGATCAACCCAGGCCCAGAGTCTGAACGATATATTCAGCAAACCGTCTTACAATTACGAGAGTATGACACACCGATTAAATTCTGTCACTGGTGCGGGTAGCGTCGAACTTATTCTGAATTTCCGGGCTGATGGTACTGTCAAAGCTTCACCGGTCAGCTCGTCCTGGTCTCTCAAGTTCAGGCCTAGAGAAGCATCTGGCACATTCGCCGTAATCCCTAGATCGTGGTGTCAGTGAACGGTGCATGCTGAGTATATCATAGGCTGACAATTGTTGACAAGGCTGTCAAACGTATCATCTAGGCATTGAATCGAAGTAAGATGCCTTTCCTTCCTAAATCGAGTGGAAAGGGTGTTGCGATGACTCTTGTGCCCAGAAGGTGGGCATGCTATGTCCTTGTTCCCATACTTCAGTTCAGGGAGTACTGCATCTTTCATGTAGCCACGGAGGTCATCAATGCCCCACCAAGCCATTTCGACTTTGCGTGTAAAGCTTTGGAGAAACGGGAAAAAGGGTGGAACACCACTGCAGCGTAAGGTAACAATAGGCTACATCGCGCAAGCTCTTATGTAGAACGCACTGCAGGAGGTCTTGACAACGGAGGAATACAATAATACTATTGTTGAAAGGAGCGGGAGTTATCTTTGTGACGAATTCGGTCATCGGCAAATCCCGACACCCCGGCGATTTCCGATAGGTGTCTCTCTCTCCATCTGAACTTGAGCGATCTCCCCCGCCAATCGCCTCAAAAAATTCCTCAAGAGGTGCGTTCTCCGTATTCCTGGCACAAATGTGATATACGGCTCTACCGTTCGCTTGAGACAAACCCAGGTCTCCCAGAACAGGGTGGATGTTATCGCATTCTCTCGGATGCACAAGACGCCAGTCTAACCTTTCTATGATACAGTTTCCAGATGGGTGCATACAAGTATATCAGTGAATTGTACAGGAAAAAGCAGTCCGATGTGCTGCGGTTTCTTCTTCGTGTTCGGTGCGTGGAATAGAAACTCGTTCGTTCATCGTCACTAACTGCGACCTGATATAGGTGCTGGGAGTACCGTCAACTGAACGTTATCCACCGGGCATCTCGCCCATCCCGTCCAGATAAAGCGCGTCGTTTGGGCTACAAAGCCAAGCAAGGTTATGTTATCTACCGTGTGCGTGTCAGGCGGGGTAACCGCAAGAAGCCGGTGCCCAAGGGTGCGTTCTACTACCTGTACGCCCATGATAGCTCATGAAAGTTGTTAGGTGCTACCTATGGCAAGCCCGTTCGTCAGGGCGTCAATCAGCTAAAATTCCAGCGGAGCTTGAGAAGTGTTGCAGAGGAACGTGTCGGTCGCCGCTGTGGCAACTTGCGCGTTTTGAACTCTTACTGGATCAACCAAGATGGCGTTTACAAATACTTTGAGGTCATTCTTGTTGACCCCAGTCACAAGGCGGTGAGTAATATACGACCATGCGCTTCACCACACTGAACCTCTACTCAGATTCGCCGGGACCCCCGCATCAACTGGATCACGAAGCCAGTACACAAGCGCCGTGAGGCTCGCGGACTTACCAGCGTTGGCAAGCAGGTGCGTTCTATACAGTTTCTCAGAGTAACGTTTACTCATACATATCATCACTCAGAATCGTGGGCTGGGTAAAGGCCATCGCCACAACCATACGCCAGCCCGCTCGACTTGGAAGAGGCACAACACCCTCAGTCTTCGCCGATATCGGTGATTCCATACGCTACCTTCCTTTGTTACATTGCACGCTACGACTATGTTTGGTATGGGTGTATGTCCATGTGACTTTGACAACCACGTGTTGTATCCGAATTCTTGTCACCGGATGCCCGTTCAAGTTTCTATAAATAAGTGAGGCGTTGAGAGTGGAGCCGTGCGGTCTTCGCGTGTTCGTTACGACATGGCTGCGGCATTCTGTCGGATCTTTTGGTTCCCTCTTTATAACACAAGCGAGAGGAGGCCAACGACACCCTCCGAACCTGCCACGAAATGGGACACCCCAGCGTGAAGGAATTGTCGTTCTGTGCGTTATTATATACCCTTCCGATGATATCCCTGGCACAAGCTGGTCTTATGCATCAACTCTTCCAACGTGCATCCGAGGGTGAGCCGCATGTTGGTCCATCGAAGCGCACCTCCAGCAAGAATACAACGTTGTGGGTGATCGACGACACGTATGAAGGCCAGACCTTTTTCGAGTGCGTAGCGCGTGTTTCTTAATTGAGCCCTGTGCTAATAAACACCTAGCACTTTCGACTTTTATACCGGTCCGGACCCTACCAAGTTCGTGTGCAGCTTTCTTTGCGAATTTAGGGACACTGACGACCAATCCATGTAGTGGACTGGTAACGTGAGTCCGTGTAACAAATCGTAGTTTTAAACAAACTTCCTCCTAGCTTTGTCAATGAGTCGACAGCATTCGCCGATGGGCTAGCATATGTGACGTCTGACAACAAAGTTATTATGAAAGGCGATAATACCACGTGGCTTCCAGAGGGTGTCAATCGTAGCAGGTAATTATTCCTAAACGTCCAAAGCATGTGCTTAACCAGCTACGCTAGTGTGCGTATATCTAGCCAAGCCATGTACAACACTGGTCTTTTCGTGTTGGATCTCGATATGGCACCCTGGGGATGCGGTCTGTACTCTTTTTTTCTTTCCCTTGCCTTCTCCGACCTGTCATTTAGGTGTATGGCCTGCTTTCTGGTATTCGATGAATTTTCCTTCACAAGCTGCTCGCCTAATGTCACCGTGTGTCTAGGACCCTGGGAGATGGTGTTTGGCCGTGGGTATGTCCGCTCACTGTCTCGAAAGTCGGCTTCAACTCTGCTGAAGAACGGTGAAATAGACATTATTGAAGGTGTGCATGACAATGAACACAACCAAGTCACATGGCACACTGCCCCGGGTATGTCCCATCGGAGTAGCTTGGCCTGTGCTCATCTTTACAAAGGGTGTAATTTAACATCCACGACGAATTTCACGGGTACAATTGTAGTACGTCATCTTGGTTCTCCTCAATTGACTGGATGCACTGACACTTCAAAGCAAACTAATGGTGTGGATAATTTGCAGTGCAATGCGTTCATTAATAGCAATGCTGGCTGTGGGATCACTGAGTGGAGCAGAGCGTCTTATGGCCCATACTTTGATTCCCAGAATGGCGGTGTGTTTGCAATGAAATGGGACGAAGAAGGCATTGCAGTTTGTCAGCCCATAGCAGTTTGTGTTTCTCCGAGGTCTGAATCAGTTCAGGGTCATTCTATCGTGCTGCTATTCCTCAAGATATAACCCAAGGCTTGCCAGACCCATCGAATTGGGGGGAGCCTGTCGCGGCGCTCGCTCCAATGCACTGCAACATATCACAGTACTTTGCTAACCATTCGATCGTCTTCGGTACGTCCTCTAACCTCGATCACATTTTCCGAACTTACTTTATTTCCAGACATCACGTTCTGCGGTAAGCTCCCAGGGAATGTCAGAAGGGTTGGCAGCTGATTAGTGGTTTGTGGAAACAAGGTGACTGGGCGGGCAATTCCTATTCCACTTCTGGATGCCCGGGTACTTGTACCGAGGTATTAATGAATCCATCGAACTTCGTGGCAAGTATTGTACTCTACGCGAGTTTTTTTACCTGACGAATCATTTTCAGAATGCATCCTGGATCATAAACTCGCTCAAAGTTTACAAGGCGGCAACCTTGACCGGCACCTCCTCAAGTTCTTCACCACGACATTATGTGGATCTGCTGCCAGCGTTGCACGTTGCAGCAGCCCTAATGGCTATTCAGCTCATGCTTTTGCTGTAGATCTCCGACAATTGATACCTGACGAATATTGACCTTTTTAACTCATGATGACGCCGGATAGATTGTAATCTTATTCCCCATTCTCATGCTTAGTATATTAGAGTCCTATGACCCTGTGCTATAACTCGACTTTTCGTGGATTCTCCGAACCTTGGATGTCGACCTCAGCAAAACTAGATCTCATGGGACTGATGCTGGCATGCCCCATTCCGAATGCCCAACCGTCTGTCCCTATGGGAACACTTGATAGATCTGGGGCGAGAACAGGTCCTATGTCAGGAGCGAACGCGAACGCGAGATATCCGTTCGCCTGGGTTAGGCTGCCGGCAGACTTGAGTCCACTAGTAGAATCGGGGTTATCTGGAAGGATTTCCTCCCGAGTTCCGCGAACTGCTGAAACGTCTTTGAAGAGGCGGCCGTACGAATTGCGCCACATGCGCGTCCAGTACACTTGCAAGCCCTCAGGACTTGCAAGTTCGTGGATCATGGGAACGTTCACATTATACAAGTCGACCTCGCCACCACGAGTTCCGTCGGGATCCTTCCCCCAGTTGGTCCATAGGCGTTCCACAATACGGACAGAAAGCTTATGGGCGGGTTCGTTCAACGTGACAGGAGTCGGATGGAACACGGTGCCGTATGAGATCGCAATAGCACGCGTGCGAGACAGTGCTGCAGACATTGCCGCACCGATAGTACCTGATGAGAGTGAAAGTGCAGCTGTAAAATGCATGAGACCCCTTCCGCCTGCAAGAACTGCAGTTCCCGACCTGACGTGTTTCTGCCAAAGTTTGGTCCTGAGATCTGGATTAGGTGGTAATTAAATGTGATTGATATGGCGAACATGTACTTACTACGAGATCAATTTCCCCGGGGTATAAGTTGTAAAGGCCAACGTTTGTACAAGTAGCGGGAGTCTGGAGAGGGTGAGAGGATTCGATAGTCGCGAGATAGCGGGGGGATGCGCACACCGTCCAGGAGAATCCATTCTGCGATCTCCCGCCTCTCCAGCGGTCTTGGGGTATCAGATGTTTCGCCCTCTAGGCCATCTACGAAGGGATGAGTGGCAAGGTTGGGAGCATGATGGGACGAGTAGACCTGGCTCCCTTGGATAGAAATATCTGCCTCGGGTAACTTCGGTGATATGGTACGCTTTTCCTTTGTATTTGGTGTTGATACGGTGGAGGATGCGTCGAGATGGGCAAGTACTAACCAATCCAAGACTTCTGGGAACTTGGAATGACAACCCTTACGTTCCATTCTGGGGGAGATCGTTGTGACATAAGAGGGTTGTGATATCTTGGATAGGCTCACTAAGATGGTTGACGAGATGCTGATAAAGACCGAAGATGTAGGGTGACTCCGCTCCTGGAGGGCCATCGTCGTTCTGATAGCGAGGATATGAGTGGCCCAGAAGAAGATATGGCTGAAGGACACTCACGACGAGCAACACTCTGGGGGACATGAAAGCGAAAGGCTGGGCCTTGAAGTTCGGCGCCTAATGTCAGATGTTCCCATAACCTTCAAGTGAAAAAAGTTAGCCGTTCTTCGCCATCGGAGCAGCGCTGGAACTACAACAAAGCCGCCCATGACCACCTGAATCCGCAATAATGTCTACCAACTCCACGCCCCATTCTTTGCCCGCCATCCCATCCCTGCCTCCCATAGAGATGCCCGACAGGAGTGACGATCTCGTCGACTCGTATCCTTCTTCATCCTCCGTGACGCCCCACGATGCGACTGCAATCGTGGCCACCAGCACAACCCCACTCGCTTCCGCTCATCACCAAAATCTTCGCAAGTCGGTTTCTGTCGACTCCTTCATTGGCTACGAACGAGAGAACCCGTCTACCTCGTCTTGTTCGCGGCCTCCTCGAACCACTACTCACACTCCCTCCGGCTCATCTGGAACTCGTAGGACAGACTTGTCTGTTGATTCAGCACGTCGTCATGGTTCAGGACCCGTCCCATTGTATGTTCGAACCCGTGGCATAAGCATGAGCACCAAGAGTGATAGTCACGATTCTGCTGCGGAGCAAAACTATGAATCCGAATCCTGGCAGCCTTTGAAAAAGGTGGGCGAGAGCAGGAGGGGCTCAGTCAAAGGCAAGGAGCAGGCACGGCAATCCCGTCGTCCCGGTGACCTCAAACTTCCGGCTCGCAACCAGCCGCTACCTTCCCCAATGGCTAGCGTACCAATCCAGCATCCTCCGCCAATATTACGCGATGACCCTCGTCGATTGCATTCTACGACTTCCCTTCAGTCCTTCCCGAGACATTCTTCCCTCACGGATGTCATATCTGGTCGCGTCAGGAGCGGCAGCCTTGGGTTGCAGGCCAACCCTGGAAATAGAGGCTTTCCGGCAGATACGATGCAGCCAACGGTGAGGGTCAGCTAGATAAAAAGATCTCCTAGCAAAACTAAAGTTTTGCAGTCGTTTTCGAAGGAGATCTCCATCGCTGTCGTGGGCACACCTGGTTGTGGAAAGTCTACGTTCGTATCTGAAGACGCAAGAGCTTACGGTGTTGAAGATCTCACTGCGCTCTTCGCTATGTCTGGAAGTTCGATTTCTGCACCTTTTCGTTGTACGCAGTCGGCATACTTGTTCTTCAAATTATTCCTCACGTTTTTTCAGATACTAGGCGACTCGACTGGGTAAAGCAACGGGAGCCCCCAAGTGTCTCGATTGTTATTCACGAATTGGACATCACGAGGTTAACTTCTCCCCCTCCGGTGGATGGGATCTTCGTTTGTTACGATAGTGCAGATATATCATCATTCCTTCCTGTCTCCAACTTTCTCCGTAAGTCCAGCATCACCAACTTTTCCGTTTTAGTTATTCACTGGTCTCTCAGGGTTGATACAACCATTGAAATATTCTATTATCGCGGTTGCTCTGAAATCGGATCTCCCAGTGGCCGTTGATCCACAGACTTCCCTGAATTTGTTCCAACAGCATGACGTCGGGTTAGTACAAGTGAATCGTGTTGGAGACGTGGGAAAAATGAGAAAGGCATTCAAGTTTCTCTTGATGTCGATCATCAGACTACCCAGTACGTGTTTGGACATCATGCTAAATGTTCGCGCTTTAACTTTGCGTATTCCCAGATAATGACCTCCGAAACCCTGCATCACCGGAGGCACTGGTTTCTCCGTTTTCATTCGAGCGTCGAGGATCAACTTCGGGGACACCTACTGCGTCTTCTTCCGTACCTTCTGTTCGCACTATGTCACAAGCAAGTTCTTTCCGACTTTCGCCAACGTCTACCCTCCCATCATCGCCTCCTCCGCTAGCAACGTCTCCGACGCGCGCGCGCTCAACGTCAGATTTATTTTCGGAGCACGAAAAAGCTAGGTCCCGCACCACAAGTGAACGCAAACTGTCAAATGCACGGAGCGTCACTAGCCTTGTGGCAGGCAACAGCCTGCAGTCGCCTCCCGTACCATCTCCACAACCAGTAAAAAGTGATGCACTAAATGGACTCGAAGACGACGATCGTCACATAACAAAAGATAAAGAGCCGTATGTTTTTTTTTTGCCGCTGATTCCTGTTTTCCACTAAATTTGTTGTTGAAAAGCCGATCAGTTCAATATGCCACCCTGGAGGAGCTCCTTGACAAGCTTCTCTTTCTTGCCGTCAGCGGGGATGGTTAGTTCCCTAAGATAACACAATTGCATTTCTTCTGATGTCGACATTTAGATCCGACCTTCATTGCGCACTTCTTGCTCACTTACCGGAGATTCGCTAGCCCCCGAAGTATCTTGTTGGCTATGCAGAAGCGCATGCGACAACTTGACAATTCATTGGGTGACCCCATGTTTGCTAGCTACGCTCAGATGAGGTAAGCTGCTAATCATCCATTACATGCTTTTTATCAATCTTCTGCAGGATCTGTCACCTGCTCGAGACTTGGATACATACTTATCCACAAGATTTTGCTGCTCCGGGAGCGGCAGGCGCTTTGACTGCTTTGGTGAAGTCCATCATTGGGAAGACCTACCTTTTACATTACGGATCCGACATTGTCCCCTTTCTGGAACATCTTTCAAATGTCACCGATTCCGATTCGGCTTGGGCGCACAAAACCGACCACCTCCTTGATGATGCTGATGATCCTTACAGTATATCAGACAGCGAAGATGACACGTTGGCAATAATTACGGATTCGGCGTCCAACCTTTCTTCGGCACCCTCCCACGAAAATTCGACTGGCTCGAACCCAAGAGAACGCAAACAAAGCTTACCCTTGACCGCAAAAGCATTGGTTATGCCCATCACTTCACCGCACCCACCAGACGCCGGCGAGATTCCTTCAAAGCAGCTCCTCAAAGAACTGTATCGCCAGTCATTAGAATTACAGAACTACGAGTGCGCTGAGGTTGCCGAAGAGATCACTCGTGTTGAAGCCAAACTATTCCTGGAAATAGAGGTATGGTCGTGAATGAGGTATGCTCTACTTCTGACATACACCTCTTATAGCCAAGACACTGGCTCCGATATACGCTCATTCCTGGACGTAAAGACCCCGAATCTGACTCTATCTCGCGCTTCAACGCTATTTCAAACCATCTTGCGGATTGGTGAGTGTCAGGGGTATCCATCGTGTGCACAAGTGACCATTTCCGTAGGGTTGTCTCTCTGATCCTGTGTCACGATAAGCCCAAGAATCGAGCGAGGCAGATTGAAAAATTTGTGGATATTGCCCATAAACTTCGTGCTTTGAACAATTATTCCGCTCTTCGTGCATTCGTTGCTGGGATCAACAATTCGACTTTTCAGGGCGACGATACGATGGAGATATTCAAAACTAAAACACCAGACCACTACAAAAACCTTTTGTCTTGGGATGTTCTACTCCAACACAGGGGCGCTCACCAAGCCTATCGCATGGCACTGAAGAACACCAAAGGAGCATGCATTCCCGCCTTGTATGCGTCTATGTTAAATGGATATGGACACAAAATAATGTTTCACAGGGAAGTACACATATCGGATCTCATCCGTGCCCACGAAGGAAATCCCGATGTCAGTCCCAGTGAGGCTAACAAAATTCATTGGGGAAAATTCAACATGTTCGGGAGATTTATCCAAAGCACAACGCATTGCCAACTGCAGTGTCAACTGACGTCTGATTACACCTTTCCGGAGCGACCAAAGATCAGGAATATGGTATTCAATGAATTTGTGATGCCGGAGGAGGTCAGTTTGTTTTTCGTTGGTATCCAAGTTCCTGAACTGAATAACATCATAGATGCAAGTTTCCAGAATGGCGCCGGTCTCGGATTCGGACATTGTTGATGAACCATTCAGATCCAGCCTACCTCGATCAACCTCAAGGGACGACAGTCACTTCACTCAAGGAAGAGATACTGCTCTCATTCGCAGATTATTTCAGTGGTGATCCGAGGCTAAGGCCCCCCATTTGTACTCGGAAATTTACTGTTGTATCGCCAACTCTTTCGCCTTGGTTCTTTATTATGTTGTCTAGCATCTATCATCAGATACCCTGTTGCATACGTACTATTACCATCACTGACTGGTTGTTCTACCTAACGCACTGTATGATATTATGCAGCCTCGACATGGCCGCTTCATTGCTTGATAGATCGGGCCAACGATACTGGTACTTATTGTTCGTGCATGGGAGACAATAGGATTGCCGAGCCTTGTCTAAAGTAAGCGCTGGTAGTGATGTGCGTGTCACTAGAGGACAATGACACAACAAGATGTCCAAAAACAGCCTTGGCCCTTGTCTTCAACATTTATAAAGTTGGCTTTCAATGCACGATGGTCAATTCATTTTCTATTCTACTCATCTTATTGCCTAAAGCCAGCAGTGCCAGCCTGCTCGCAGCTGAACCTCAGAGCAGGACTCGTTGATATCAGTGTTCACTACCATGCTCGCCGACATCTCGAAAGCCAGTACTTTATACCTCACGCCCGTTTTGATGCTTGCATCTCTATTTCTCATTCTTTTCGCATACCTCGCACCTGTGGTTATGCTGCATGGCCAAGTGTCACTCTTGACAGTGATGCCATCCTCCGTGCTCACACAGCCCGGGTCAAATAAGGCCGTGGATGGCCCTAGTATGTTCCTTGGTATGCTCGGTAAGCCCCCAGTCTTTGGGCGGACAACCCAGTTCTTACACAATCGCAGGTTCCTGCACCCGGTCAAACAATGCTGCGAGTCTAGCTTGTACATCACCTTCAATCTCGCCCGTTTACAGTGCGTGATTTTTTGATCTCCCACTGGCACGAATATGAATGTAATATTGATCTGGTAGATGCCTCTGTGTTTACCTCGAATACACCCAGTTCTGTTTTGGCAGCGCCTCCGACTGTCGCGCCTGTTTTTCTTGCGATATCTCTGGCGTTTTCTCTTATTTTCTTCATCACATTCACCGGGATCTCGTTTCGGCATCTGATGGGCAAGGCGGGAAATGTTTGGGAGAAACCAATGGTACAACGGGTCTCCGCCTGGATCGGCATATCCTCTTTCCTCATTGGTATGCAGCACAGTGTTGTTGCACTTTCACGCTTCATGCTCAAGTCTGGGTGAAATAGGCTTGGCGTCTTTCCTCATCATCCGCATGTACTTTGGGAAGGCAGCGGATGACTTCAACCAGAGCATACAAGGGCAGGGGTCAAACGGTCCCCAACTCATTGCAGGCACAAGTAACGCATTTACGAGTAAGTGGGGTAAATTTCAAACTTTTGGTCTAGATTGACGTCGTGAATTTGTCAGTGATATGGGTTGGTTATGCATTCTTTGTCGTACCGGTGGTGGTTTCATTGGCGAAACTACATGTCCTCGGGACAAAGTGATTAGATACCTGGCAGTCCTCATGATATCCCCCATTCACGGACACTAAAAAAAGGCTTTAATCGCCGCTTCAATAGTCCATTTATGTAGCTATTAGTACCCATTTCATAGGACTCTTTCTCCTACACCATGTTAACAAGTGAGTTTCAATTGCTTTCTCCCCGTCGAATATGCGATGAGTGTTGTGCAATCAACCATATTGGCACCTCTTAGTCGACTTGATACCGCTGCTGTGGCTTCTGTATCACTGACATTACCGACTCTCTGATTCTATTTTTCATGATGCCCTTTATTCAACGAGTTAACATGTCATGTTTCTAGAGCTTGCGACCTGAGCTGGGCCTTTCTGCCTATTACGTGTCATACTGCATGGTCCTAGGTAGTCTTGTTCTTCAATGACATCTTCGCCTATTCACTTGAATGTATCCTCGCAATGTCCGTGGTCTAATATTCTTGACAAGAGGCGCTGCCCTTAGCAGGTGATTCCTGGAAGTTGTTAACCACTCCAAGATGGTAGACTTTCCTCGAAGTCGTACCACAATCGTGGTAACTCGTCGCTGCAGTTTGTTTACTATGTAAAACGTACACTTACTCATGCACCTGAATCAGACGACTCGGATATGCTGTCGAGAACTTTACAACACCAGAAAAAAACACAATGCTTGCAAGTATTGCTGTAGTTCGTGTCCTTAGGGTAGCACGGTACATGCAAGTATATTGGGGGAGTCAGCTCTACCGATTCTGTGTAGGTGTTGCTGAAGCAAGACATGGCCTGTGCGTAGCGCGGTGGGGAATCCTTCGACCATGCGCATGAATGTGATGGGCACGTCACATCAATTTGTTGTGTGCGTGAGTGTCTCAGCGACACAGCTTTGGCATTAAGGTAGATGCATAGGCAGTTCGTTTGAGTGCCGATCTGGTGAGGGGAAGAGTCATCCTTGGTCCTCGCAACAGGGAGCGCGCGCTGCTTGTCCCTCGGTTGCCTCGTCAGCCTATTTGTTGCCTGGGATGCCTGCACGTCCTGATGTGCAGAATTATGTACTTGGCTAAGATGTCGGCGTTGCACTCGAAGCTATAGTCTGGTAGGATTTAATTACAGGCATGAAAACATATACTCAAAGTTTCGTCGAGTGGAGCAGTTGAGCTTCATTCACAAAAATGCCCGCGGCCCCCATCCCGCTGCCTACGCACATGCTCGTGCAAAGTATCTTTTTGTTTCTGCGGCGCAATTCAACCAGTCCGGTCACTACTTGACGCAAACCAGCTACGAACGAAGTCGTCAGTTGGGTAGGAGGGTTATGGTGGAAGGCATTTACTCATTCCAAGGGGATGTGTCACAGCGATTGCGCCACCACTGCGAGGGTTGCTTAGAACTTTGTGATAAACGGAAACGAGAGCATACTTTGGATTGATCTTGTTCATTGGAATTCCAAGCTCCTCCACACAGTACGCAAACTGTGACGCGAATGCTTCGTTTATCTGTACGAATTGATTGGTCAGATCCATTTGTGAACGAGAGTGCAGTTTCAGACCTCGTAGACGTCGACATCTTCTTTCGACAGACCGAACTGAGTCAAGACCTTGGGAATAGCGGCAATAGGTCCAATGCCCATGTGCCTTGGCTCGACGCCTAGGATACGCTCAGGTGGTCATTTTGATTAACCGACCCGAACAACGTACCGACAACGGCGCATCCAACCCATTTGCCTAATATTTCCATGCCTTCTGCTTGTGCCCGTTGTCTTGAAGTTAGAATGCACAGCGCAGCACCATCACCGATACCACTAGCGTTGCCTGCTGTGGTGTTGTCTCCCCAATCGGGAAACACGGGTTTCAAGGCAGCGAGGGAGTCCAGGGTCACACCTGGACGAATAGTGTCGTCTACGGAGATGACAGATCCCCGTATCTCGATTGGGATGATCTCTTGTGCGAATATACCCTTTCCAAGAGCCTGGTGGACTCGGTCATGAAAAAGGACAGGCTTCTCTCAGATGGGACGAGATATATACCTGGCTAGCCCTGGTGTGCGAGATCAACGCGTACTCGTCCTGCTTTCTGCGGGGGACCTTGTATGTCTGTGCGACCATCTCTGCAGTCCAACCCATGGGCTATGGTTTACAATTTCAATACTTACAAGGCAATAATGGGTTGACCCCGTACCTGGATGCAATCGTGTGCTTGCGCGTTGCTATCAACTGCCTCGGAGATCATAGGTGTTGGCCGAGCGCTGATTGTCTGTTGTACCAAAAGCAGATGACTGCTCAAAGAGTGACTCACTTGAGCGTCATGTTCTCGACACCAACGGCAATACCGAGGGATATTTCCTTTGACTTGATCGCATGGGCGATGCTCCGAATGGCCATGAGACCAGAGGCACACAATCTGTTTACCGTAGATATGGGTATCTCATGCGGTATACCAGCAGCCAGGGCAGCCGCGCGGGAAGCATAAGCCGGCGAAGGTGGATGGCAGGTTCCTGGCGGCAGATCTACGTTGCACGACTGTGAGGCTCGCAAGAATACTGCTTACCGACACATATGTCCTCTACTTTCCGGGGGTCAAGGCCTGTCTCTTTGAAGGTTGCCTGGGAAGTATGAGCCGTCCCACCGTGCGTCGGCCATGTGCGGAGCGCACCTTGTACAAGGCTTGCATCATCTCGTCAACGGGAGTGTCCTTGAACTGGCCCTTCCGGTGTTTGCCCATTGCCGTACGCTTTGCGAACGTGATGACGACGTCGTCTGGATGTTTCTCCAGGATAGCAGCGGGGCCTTGCCCTGCCGTGGACATGGTCCGCATTGCAGCCATGGACAGTCTAGGGCGAAGAACGGACACCAACATGAGATGAAACGTCGAGTCTAAGATCCGGAACCTCGATGCACGCGGAGCAACGAATCGCCAGACGGACGTTCTCATGGTCACACATCTTGGCATACTCGTATCTTTTAATACACCTGATTACCATGTCTAACTCTTTGTCCACCGGGTGGGGCCACATACTGATAACTGGCGCGTTCCCAAGGCTAAGAGAGACCAGTCTACCATGTCCAACGCAGATGCTCCCGCAACGGTGCTAGACGACAGTGTTGTGCGCACCGCCTGAGGGCTTTCTAGACTTTGCGATGATAGTATCATAACAGCTTCTGCAAGCGTGGTGGGCGAGCTTGGCAGCTCCACACGCTGGACAGTTGACAACGTCTGCCGGGAACAATGGTCAGAAACGAGTAACGGGGCGACGCTGAGTGACGTGCTTTGCTTGTCCTTGAGTCCTTTGTTGGCGCTTCGCATTGATTTTCGGGAATGGGAAATTTTACTTTTGGGTACGGCGAGGACTATGGCAGGAAGGAGGTCGAGAAGCGGCTGAAGCACAGGCAGCGCTAGTTTGAACGGTGTTTCGCGCGGGAGAAAGGCAGGGGGAGCCAGCCATGTTAGACCAAAGGAGAGAAACAAGCGGGTCTGGAGTGGAAGAGTGACCATGGTATAAGTGGAAGAGGGTTTAATATCTTACAAGTCTCCCCGTAACATCCATCATGTTTAGATTCACGCGTCCTTTGTTACACCAGGTCGTCAAGAAGACGACGGGGATTACTGGTCTCGCAGTTCACCCAAATCCCCTCCCGGAACTCACGGAAACGTACCAATCTGCACTCTCATTGCTCTCCTCGATACCTTCGACGTCTGTGTACAAGCAGGGTGTCGAGGCCCTTACACGACACAAACTCAACATCGTGCAGGGTGCAAATGGAGACATAGCTACGGTGGAGAAACAGCTGGACGAGGGACAGATTGAAGAGTCTCTGGACATTGCAAAGGACGAGCTGAAACTCGTTCAGACCATGCTGGAGTGGAAAGCGTGAGTGATCTATATTCTCGGGCATTACACTGGGCTGAACGTTGTTCAGTTGGGAGCCGCTGGAGGAGAAGCCACCAGCGGGTCAATGGGAGTACTTTGGGAACGAGTCGAGGCCATAAAAGAGCTTTTTGTTATTCAAGGAGATCAAGCCAATCCACAGCAAGTAGAGTGCAAATCCATGTGGTAGTTTGCGAACACAAGCAAGGAAATTTTCGATGACGAGCAATACTTGTACACGTACACACAGACAAGCTGTACACATGCATGCAAGTGAGGACCACGAGCGATAAAATCGCCTTCATACAACATAGCAGAACAAAACACCATTGTTTGATTCCGGTCGGTCGGGGACATACCACAGGAATCTGTAGCATGCCAGGAGAATGAAGGGAGAACTCATCGAGGATTGTCTGAATTATTTGCCTACGAGAGAGAAGGAAAAGCGGCCTCATCGTTGACATTGACATCGCCAGTGGAGTATGCGGCACCATTGGAGGCACCACGACCCCTGCCGCCACGGCCACGACCGCCACGACCCCTGCCCTCTCCTCTGTCACTACCGCGTCCACGTCCGCCACGGGAGGGGCGATCGAAATGGACATCGATGTCGAGGAAAACCTTTTCCTTTTTCTCTCCCCGTGCCTTTGGAGCAGACCTTGTCTAAGCAAGGAAGGTGAGGAGTGGAACGTAGGGGAAAGCACGAGAGGGTACCTTTCCAGAGAAGTAGGATTCGCCCTGTCCCTTTTCCAGACGAGTAGCACCATCCCACAAAGCATCGTCAGCACCTTCGTTGGCCTTGCGAGTCTCGAGTTTTGGAACGAGCGCAGGTTCCTGTTCTTTCTGTTGAGCGAGATACTGGTCCAGAGTAAGGGTATTGTCCTCCTCTTCATGATCTCTGTCCTTTCTGCGTGCACTGTCTGGTTTGGCTGCCTCAGGAGATTGTTCTGGAGCAGGCTCTTGAGGAGCATCCCAACCGTTGGCAGAGGTGTCAGCGGGGGCTGCCCAGTCGTTGGTAGAAGTATCTGCAGGGGCTGCCCAGTCGTTAGCGGAGGATTCTGCGGGAGCAGCCCACTCATTTATGCCGCCTGATTCGGCGGCTGCATCGGATTTCGCGGCTTCTTCTGCTTTCAATTCGGCATTTGCGTCGTCTCCACCCCAGCCGTTATGAATTTTCTTGTCTGTATCGCTGAAGAGGGATGAGGGGGAGATGGAGCGACGGGGGAAGAAACATACATCTTCCCGGTGGCGCTGTGCTTATCAAAGGTGCGGCCTCTGCCGCGATTTGCGCCACGACCCCTGCCACGGGGCTCTCTGCGTTCACCGTCGACTGTGTGGGGGAAGGATGAGATGGAGGGGTGATAGAGAGGGAAAGGACGGACAGCGCCTCTGTTTATTATCTGACGCTGGAGGGGGATCCTCCGAAGAGGGAGGATCGCGGTCGGCATTTTGACGTGCACCACCGCGCTGGTAATATCTGCCGCCGCGTGCAGCAGGGCCGCCTCTGGATCGCTTTGCGGGGGCGGGTTGTTGTGGGGAGGTAGGTGGGGGTGGTGCGGGAGGAGTGGGGGGACGAGCGTCGTCCTCTGGGGATGAAGTAGAAGCGAAGAGGGGGAGAAGGAGAAGGGAGAAACATACCGTCTAGGACAGCGAATGGGTTTCGAGTTGCCACCGACATGGTGGAGGACGAGCAAGGTGATTTGAGTTCCAGCACACCTTCTATCCGGGGTCCGACTGTACAGTTCCAGCCACAAAACCAGCTCGTCCTCCCGACACCCCTCTATGATAGCAACAGGTATGATTCTCTCCTCGTCCCCGCCCCCCGTCGCTCACCTTGGCCCCACAGCCCGCAGAAAAGCATCTCACCGACGACCAGTCCTCCTCTCGCAGGACGGGGCGGGTCAGGGACATTGAGACCGTTGAACGGCTGGAGAGCGACGTGGATGGGACTTGGGTGCGGTGTCTCCGTTGGAGGGCTGTTTAGAAAGTCTTTCGTGTGGATCTCATCGCAATGTCTCGTTGTACATTCCCGCTGTAATTCATTCGTATTCTCTCTTTCTGCAACTCTCATGTCACCCCAACGCATGGCCATTTCCTCGCTCCTCCGCGACCCTTCCCCGCCCAACGACGCTCCGCCCAGACACTCGGACAGACGCTCCATCGACGCTCTCCTCCACCACCCTGAGCCGCACCCCGCCAACATCCATTCCATCCTCAACAGCCCTCCCAGACCTCCCCCGAGCTACTCTCGCCCGCCCCCCTTCCTTGGCCTCGACGCGCTCGTCCACGTCGCAGCTGAGGAGCGCCGAAGGATCACCGCACTCTCTGGCGCTCCCCGCTTCTCCCCGCAAGACAATCCTGCACCTCGTCACAGCCTGCTGCACGACCATGATCGCCCCTCCGCCCACTACACCCATCCCATCGCGTCCTATCCAGCCCCTCACCGCCACCCCGACCTCCCTTCTCCCCACAAACGACCTCGCGACTCTCCTCCTCGTCCTCCTTCCCCCGATCCCAGGTTCCCCCAACTCTCGTCTCCAAGCACCCGTCTCCGCTCATCGGCTAGCCCAATCAACAATTACCCGACCCTGCGACTGCCCATTGATTCCACTCCGAGTCGCCCCGCTCCGCCTCCCTTGTCCGTCAACGATTCTCGCTCCTCACTCCAGCACACGTCTCCATTCTTACACTCACACCATCCCCTACATTCATCCCCTCGCGACAATTCTCCTCTCCACCACTCTCCCCAACATCTCCGCTCACAACGTCATTCATCTCCAATGCACACCACTTTCATATCTGGTTCCCCAGAATCATTGACAATCTCACCCCGATACACTCATGGTCCAAAGATGGCAGGTGGTATTGAAGTGCTTTCCAACGACTCCCCTTCCCTAAGACATGATTTGTCAAACTACCAATCTCCGGGACGTGACATGTCTGTAGAACGCCTCGTCTCTGACTCGCGCCTTGAACACACCGGGCACGAACTGCCCAAGTTATCTCCTCTCTCGGCCCGGGCTTTTCCTCCGGACAGTGACACACAACCAGAACCGCTCCTCCATCAAGTAGAGGGTCAGGACAGTGTCCTGTTCAGACAGCACCTGCGATTACGTCCTTCTCGCCCGCCATTCGATGCTACCGCGGATAATACCAAATACACGGGGGCGCCAGCCATACAGGCAAGTCAGCTTCCTTCCCACCCAATCCGCGTTTGGGAAGATCAACCAACCGTTCGTGAGACATCTCAACGCGTCTCGCCTCTACGCTCGCTTAGTATCTTAAACCCCGCGGAGGTACATGGCGAGCGACCAGTCAGGGAAATTTGGAGAGCGGAGCTGCTGCAGCATGTTATAGAAAATGGTGTGTGCCCTTTCCTCCTCTTTGCGTTGTCTCACTGCCATTTCTCCAGTGCCCACGCCCTTCTTATCCACTGTCAATGAGCCGCAGCTACTTCATATCCCAATGCCAGAACGTTCATCGCTTGGCTCGCCAGCACACGTGGAGGGAAGTCACTTTGATCCACCACCACAGACCCGGTCACCTGTACACCAGACAAACGTTCCGCAAGATCAAAACTTGTCGGCTCCGTGTCCACCAGCGCTCGATTCTCACCTCGAGAAGTTTGAGGCCAAATATGAACCCACATACTCCGTTACACTGGCAGATGCAAGCACCAACCTCCCGCTCGTGGCCGCTAACCCAGTCATTGCTAAGCCATCATTAGGTGAAGCGAATCAGATACCGGAGCGCGTAGACGCAGTCAACACTCTGGCCGACCCACTCTTCCGACAGCTGTCTCCGCAAGTTACCCAACTAGTCCCAGTTTCAGCCAAGGAGTCGGGAATGTCAAGGTCTCTTGCCACGACGAGTAGGAGCCCTTCGCAACAGCCTCTCCCCCTACCCTCCCCCATTAAAGACGAGTGCAACCTTTCTCCTCCAGACGTACTCACCTCTGCGCTCGTCCCACCAATTGAAACACCTCGTAGATCTCCTGAACCGGACAATACCTCTGAACGAGAATTACCAACTTCAGAGCAAATTATGATGGACGTGGAAAAAGAACTGTTGAGTCTCGTCGAGGATCATCTTGCTACAGCGTCATCGAAAACGCGGGCCAAGTCAAGATCACCCCCGCCAACTGCACTGGGTCAGGGCACGGCCGTAGGTGCTAGACAGGGGCCGAACGATGGCTCCTACAGTCCATTGTTGACACCATCTTCTCAACCTGTGCTCAAGGGTCATCTTGCGATAGACGAGGAAAAAGATCGAACATCCATGCCCCCACCGGCAGCGCGGAGTAAGAAAGCTGAAAAGGACAAGACCTCCCCGGCCACAAGTGGAAGCAAGAAGAAAAAGGATAAGGATGGAACGTTGAAGGTGCGTGCACTTCACTGCACTTCAGCTTAAGACCGAGCAGTCCTGTTCTCGATCAGCCCACCGCTAAACCGAAACAGCCTCCAAAACCGCGAGTCAAACCTACTCCTAAACCCAAACCCAAGCCCAGTGTCATAGATTCCTTTTCGAAAAGTAGCACTCTCAAAAACACAGTAAACGTTACCGCCAGGTCGCGCTCTACCTCCGTCATTCCAAGCACCACGGACGAAATGGTGCCAGAACCAGACGTAGACAACAGCGACAAAGAGGATGACAAATTATACTGTGTCTGCAAAACACGGTATGATGAAGACCGAATGATGATTGCTTGTGATCGGTGGGTATTTTTACAACAGATGGTCACACGACTAATGCCATAATCGTCAGTTGTGATGAGTGGTTCCACACACTCTGCGTTAGCATGCCAGACCTAGAAATAGATCTCGTTGACCAGTTCATATGTCCACCTTGCATTCAGAGTGAGTATTTGCGGTCTTGTACACTCCCAGTGATCCTTTAGGTTTGTCTATTCAGCACATCCACACCTGCGGACGACGTGGAAGCGGCGATGTCTTTTTGGACTGCAACACGAAAATCCCTCTTCACCCGAAGCATGTCACAAGCCTTCACGTGGCGCATTCTCGAAGTATTGTTCTGACGATTGTGGAATAAAGTACATGCGGGCACATATAGCTCAATGGGAGAAATCTGGCTGCTCCCGTGATTTGTTGTGGGACAGTGTCAAAACCGCCACGAAACGAGAAGGTGTGGTAATCTGCGCCAAGACAAACGGGGCGAGTCCTAGAGCAATGGACGTTGATGGTAGCAATTTGGCACCAGAATCCGCAGCGAAGCGAAGGGCCGAACGCGAGGTTGCCCGCCTGAACGCACGTCTCGAGGAGTTGGTCAAGGAACGTGAACTCATGAAACACGAATTAGACGTGGTGTTGTGGCGCGAGAAAGTAGTGGATCTTGCTTCTGAGAGAGCAGGAAGGGTGGATGAGTGTGGTTGGGATCAGAGACTCTGCTTTGGCGAAGAGGAATGGGCAGATTTTGGACCGGAAGTATTGGAAAGCTATGAAGATGCACGGGTCAAGATGGAGTCGGAGGAGGATACTATGCCACTCGATCCTGCATACACCGTGCACGAAGAGTGGTGGTGCACTGGCAAGAAAAAATGCGAACGTCATGCAGGGTAAGTTTCCTCCTCACGATCGTGTGCATCTGTTTTGACGGCTTTGAAGTTGGCAGAAGCTGCGTGCTGCTGAAGTATTGTTTGACAAAGAAACGAAAGAAGGAATTCTGCTCAAACTTACGACGCGCGAGCGTGAGATACGCAAAAACATCGAGGACATACTCTACCCACAAGCGACTGGCACTCTGCAGGCTTCATTCAAACTTCTACACCCCGAAGTCCAATTAAATGGGTTGGGAAAACTTCCCTGACGCGGAAAGTGAGAAGAATGATGAGCGTAGCGGTGTATTCGTGAGCACTATACCATGCCACAGGACAGTGATATACTAGATTGTAGCCATGTCCCGTTTTCCTTCTGCCTATACATACCAGCTCGAGAGAGACTGGTGCTGTATTATTAGCCATGTTCCTGTCAATAGCCATCTCCCTCCCCCCCTTCTTTGCAGAACCCCTTCTGTTCATACAGAACCTTGGCCTTGAAGTCTTCACGAGTTTTCTTCTTGGCGATGTCACTCTTATGATATGGATCTAGAAATTGATAATCGACTTGTCGTAATGGAACATCATCCTCTTGATCGAGATCCTGGATAGACAATGCAATCAGCAGACCGTACGAGAACATGCGCACAAGAAGCCGTACGATTTCACCCAATAATACAACATTTTCCCCCCGAATGAGGAAGAGGCCATGCCAGTGCTCTGCAAACGCGTTACCGTGGTATATTCGTTCGACGGTATCTTCGAGCACAAGATTTGCTGCGCCAAACTCTCAATGAGTATCATCCATCGAGCAAACAAGCATTTGCCAACGCACCAAACTGATCGTAGGAGCGCAATACACCATGTAGTTTTCGACCGTCTCTGAGGACCACCAGCATCTTTCCTAAGCCAGAGTATTATAAACCGGACAGAGGACATGGCTCAAGGTGCTGGCTGGGGTGAATGACTCGGCAAACGTACTGTCCACGCAATCTACCAGGGATCCCGATGTCGTGAAAGGGATAAGCGAATCCATGAATTTCCGGTGCTGCTCCCAGGCAGCCAATAAGTAGAGAGAAAAAAGACAAAGGAACGGCCAGTAATTATGGTGCGGATGCGCGTGCTGGAGGGGGATTCCAAACAAGATGTAAGGCACGAGGCCTAGCAAAGCACGCCATGTGGCTGATCAGCCAATCCATTTCTCGAGCTGATATGGCCGAGTCGTTAAGGCGAGTGATTTGAATACACAATTATCACTTGGGCATTGCCCGCGTAGGTTCAAATCCTGCTGTCAGCGAATTTTTTTTCGGGAACTGCTGTGCACGTTCGTCGCATGTACTTGGGCCAATTTTTGCACCAGTATGGTTTGTCCCGAAATCTTGTCACATATCTCATGATAGAGACAATGTATATTGTTAGACATGGCAAGTGTCCACTCTTTATGCTCTCTGTGAAAGCTTGTGAACATGTGGCTAGGTTACAGAGCCAGCTGGGTGACCTCAAATTGGTGAGTGGACGAGTACGGCCTTACAGCCAATATTTAAAGAGTTACATAGGACGAGCCTAACAGGTCTCGCTAGAGATCCGCCTCTAGCAGCGCATGGAGAGGTAAAGAGAGTTGGCTTGTCTGCACCACCAATTCACTGATATGTTGGCCCCGCAGGCTCAAGCAATAGAGTTGGCGTCATACCTAGAATCACTCCCAGAGAGCAAACGGCCAACTGCGATCTTCAGTTCCCCCTATTGTGCGTGGCCAATTTTGATCTCATCAATATCGGGCGTTCCATGTCAATAGACCGCTGCCTTCAAACTTCCAAACCCGTCGCAGAACGCCTGTCTGTACCGATCTACGTTGATCATGGTCTGACTATCGTCATCTACCTCGTTTTGACTCCTGATATACGCGAGCAGGTTTGTCGGAATGGTATTTTCCTGTCCGTCCCGGAACCGGCCTCTTACCTCGGCCAAAGAGTGCCATTGAATTACGGGCGATGCTACCAGACATCAGTCCGTCCTGGAGCACGGTCGAAATCGATCCATCCTGGAGCTCGATCTGGCTTCCCCCGCGCAAAGGAGAAAGCCTTGAAGGGATCCATACTCGGATGGCTGACTTTCTCAAACTCTTTGTCCACCAGATCGATACCCGGTCGGACATGAGCCATCACAAGCATGTTGTACTCTTTTCCCATGCAGCGCCCATCGTCGCCATGTGCCGATACCTTGTTGGACAACGCGCGTTGCCCCTGAGGGTCGGGTGTTGCACACTGTCGCAGTTTTCTCGCAAGCATGATCCTGTGCGTGATACTCAATGGGAAGTGGTGTTGATGGCATCCGCTGCCCATTTGACCGACCAAGCGTCCCTGAGGGACTGGGGGTTCGAAGATGTTGCGACTGATGATACTACTGGCGAGGTACGCTTTTACCTAAGATGGCGGAGGGAATTCTAACGACAACCGCGGCTAGATTGTGCATGAGGTTGGAGAGCTAGGTACAGAAGGAGAGACAGACGACGTATTTGGGCCACAGATATGCCTCAGCATGTTATGAGGTGTGGATTTTGCAAACCCGGTGTCCCGTCAAAAGCAGTCTGAAAAGCCCATTGGTGCAGCCTAGTTGACAAGTATTGTTTATATTCTAGTTGGAAACCCTTGTACATTTAGAAGAACCTCTACGCAAGTGAAACGTATGCGCTTGCATAGCTCACACTGGAGTTCGAAACACTCGTACACTTGCTGCTTTGTTCGTATCGTACGAACTGCAGACTCGCTTTCCGCCCCTCCTTCTCAATTTCTGATAGTATACCCAGGAGTACGCCGATCGGCTTTCTCCCGCAGATGGTGTTACCTGTCCTTTCTAAATAATCTAAGAACTTCGTGTGTGCGTCTGCAGCAGGGTAGTCCATTTCAGACGACGGCGATATGGACAAGATGTCCAAGGCTTCGTGATCTAGATCATGTATTGAAGTGTGAATCGGTCTCTGGGACAAATTCGGGTGTCCACTGTGGCTCCTGAGATAAAGGCCAGGTACATCGCTAGGAAGCGGCTCCGGATAGTAAAAGGTGTACCCGTATGATTTACCCCTGCAGATAATCAATTAGGAGCGCCGGGGTAAACCAAGCGGCTCACCAATGACAGAAATCACTGGAAATCACGAAAAAATTCTCGGGATCCACAAAATAGGGGGCAAGAATGCTTCCATAAGCTTTCTGTTGATGCTGGTTGATAGAACCGACAAGGATTGGTACCACTGTGATATCGGAGCTAGCATGATATCCTGTGAGCGGAATAAGCAGTCAGGTAGCTCACTCACTCTTTGAACGTCTGATACACATATGGAAGATGCATCTCAATGCTATGCTCGTCCGTGTCTACGTCAATGGACATGGTTCCAAACTTGCCTGTGTCCCTCAGGTTTTTGATAGCTGGGAAAGTAGTCAAGATCTACTCCATCCACAAGTTTCCTCCGGGAGACTTACTGTCCTTGTCTAAACGTAGCTTTCCCAGTGGCGTGTCGTAATCATCGCAGCCAGAAACTTCACAGCCAGTAAGATGGACGTGATGCGCAGGGCCAAGAATGAAGACCCGCTTGCTTGAGTGATGCGGATGAGACAATGTCAATTGAGCTTGACGGGACTCACATTCCTCTCGCGTCAATGCACTTATATGCCCAAGCAGCAGCACGTCCAGACCACATGTAGCCAGCGTGTCTAGAGATCACACAATCAGATACCACTGCTTTGGCAAGAGAGTGCTGCAGACGAACGGAGCAACGATCGCCTTGCAGCCCGCGATAGGGGGCGCGAAATCGCTTGTTGATTGCACGGCTGTTAGCCATCCATGCAACTTTTCGCTTAGCACCTGGGCTGAAATGGATCATTGGTGGAGTGAAGAGTGCGAGTGTTGCACGAGATCTACCATCACTCTCGTACCAGGATCCGGCGTGCTCCGCAGGTCTATACACTGGGCTGATTAAGGTGGGTAGCTGGACAGAGAAGGGTGCTTGCCTTGAGTTACCCATGTCCTTCTACGATGACGATGGACGTGCAGGTCCAAGGAAGAAATGTAAGAGAGCAGACTGCATTAGGAAGGTTGCTACGAGCTACACTCCGACTGCACTCAGGATCACTGCTTCTGATGTCCAGTATATGGAGTGTATACAATGTAACAAAATAAGACATGACGACGACCTACTCCTCTGACCGCAGCCGTGCAGCAGAGTTTGTCACCTTAACACCAAGGGCCTTGGCCCTTTACAGATGGTATCAGCAGGTAATCGATTGCTGTCAAGGACACAACGTACCGTTCGAGAATAAGAACGCGGTTTCGGCTGCTGACGTTATGTGCGATCTCCGCGGTGTAACTTTTGTTGTGCATGAGAAGAATATCCACCTCCTTGACATTGTTGACAAGAAACTTTTTGAGGCCGTTGGGAAGGAGGTGACGGGTCTGTGTACAGGTGGTGCAGTCTGACTTTAGCTATGAAGAAGGGTCGTTACCTTTTTGTTGCTCCCATAGCCAATCTTAGGCATCGGGAGCTGCCCCTTGAAGCGACGCCTCACTCTGTTGTCGATACCCTTTGGTTTTCGCCATGCCTCTTTGACAGTGTGGTAACGGTCGGACTGATGACGTCTGTAGGAAGGGATAAGAGATTTGAAGAGAGCAATTAGGAGTCCACAGACTTGAATTTCTTGGTGCGCTTCTTGACGATAGGGATCTTGACGACCATGGCGATCTGGAGGGAGTCGTGAGTACGGAGTCGTGTTTGACAAGCGACAAGAGCAGAGCCATCCGTGTAACCAAGCGCACATCCACCCCTAGTACCCCTCTCCAGAAGTCGAGACCCTGGTGACACATTTTCTTGTCCATGACGGGAGCCTAGGGATGGTACTCACGATTTCTGAGATGGAGGAGGTCGACCTGGATGAGCACGACGATGGCACGGAAACGTGAGTGGACGACAAACACACGTCAACATCCGTGGCTGTGTCCACCCGATAATCCAGAGTGTAAGACCAAGTAAGTTAGTATCAGCACTACTGATGCTTGTGCTTTATCTGCCCTCCAAGAGCGCCACAGCGGACTACTGCCACATCATCGGCCATAATGTTCAAAGCAAGCCTGGCTAGTCTTTACGTAGCTTACTGACCCCATCCGCTGTGGTACCGTGCGAAGTCCACCTTAATTAGCAGGTCATAGTCATCCGCTGATTCAAGGCGCGCTCATAGCCATTAGTTCTCTTTTTCTTTACTCGCACGTTCCGTCTCCGACATTGTAGAGAGCGCCTTTGATGCTCACAGAATCCTTTCTCGATCACGGTCTCGACGATGATGATTGGCTTTCTCCCGCCCCACCAATGCTTTCCAGGGCAGCCAGTGCAGGCAATAGCTGGGGCGTTACTTCCATCGGGCGCGGTTTTGACTGGAACTCCAATGATAACAATCAGGCTGCAAGTTCACCTTCCGTCGGTTCCTTTCCCGACAAAAAAACCCAGCTCTCCGTTCCTGATCTCCCAAAGCTCACGCCTATAAAAGTTCCGGTTACACCTCGACGTCCATCTCCAATATCCGTGATCACGACCTCTCCACGCAAGTCGCAGTATCCCGTCCCGGAACTTAGCACCCAGCTATCGTCGCAGTTGACGGACTCACCCATCTGCGTCTCGTCCCTCTGCATACCTGCATATTCCCCGTCGGAAAGTTTACAATCACCCGTCGCTCTTCATTCGGCATCGGAACTTAACCGTCCGTCGTTAACGCGTTCTCCAACACTTCCACGCCCTCGTCGGCGATCTTCCCAACAGCGTGTCTCCTTGATAGCTGGTCGTGTCTCAATTGCTACGATTGAACCTCCTTCTCCCACCCCAATCATGCCACAGATACTCCGTAGATCTGGTAGTGCTGGAAATGCCCTATCATCTGTTGTCAGCACCAGGGAACCAACCCCGTCCGACGGACAGATGCTCCCGGATGGAAAAACGATCTCTGATTTTTTTATCGAGAAAGAAATTGGTCGTGGCGCCTATGGTTTGGTCAAAAGAGCTCGGGAATATAAATCGGATGGCACCCTTGGGGTAAGAATCTCATTCTTTGCAGACACCATCCCTCATCGTGTGGTAGCCACCACTGGTCATCAAACAGATAATTAAGTCACGTATTCTTGCGGATTGCTGGAAACGACACAATGAATATGGAACGATACCCATAGAGATTTATGTCATGTCCCTCATATCAGCCACGTCATACACTCTTCCTCCTCCTCGTCCGTGGGATCCGAGGCGGAATTGTCGCTCAATACCATCTTCATGTACCCTCAAGACCGATTTTAACTGGGAGGAAGGAAAAGTAGTCCATGGACACCCGAATATCTGCCCTTTATTAGACTTTTTTGAAGACAACCATTATTACTACCTTGTCCTTCCATCGACGTCTCCTGAACACTTGCCTAACGAACATCCTCCCACGGATCTCTTTGATTTGGTAGAAGCCTACCCAGAAGGGCTCCCTCCCGCCTCTATCCGCAGCTACCTTGGCCAGCTTGCGGATGCCCTCTGTTTTCTACACGACCACGGAATTGGTAGGTGCTACGTAGCCACCCGTGAACGCACAGTTGACAGATCTGTAAAGTCCACCGTGACGTGAAAGACGAAAACGTAGTTCTTGGCTCAGATGGCCTATGCGTTCTGATAGACTTTGGTAGTTCAGGACTGATTAGGAACTCTGGTTGGGATACATTTAGCGGGACGTAAGTTTTACTTTCTCGATCCCCCTTTGGTTGACATGAATTTCTCTGGAAAGCCTGGACTATGCTGGACCAGAAATCCTGCGAGGGGAGCGATACTATGGGAAGGAACAAGACGTCTGGGCGTTCGGAGTAGTGGCCTACGTTCTCCTAGTCGGGGAATGTCCGTTTTTAACCGCGGCTGAAGCACAAGACGGCTTGAAATCTCCATTTGCGAATGCGTCAATCGCTTTAGATGAACGTTGTGGCGATGACAAGGCGTTCGATGGAGAAGAAGTAGACGGAGGGGGTGCCCTCGGAGACGCTGCCACGCTTGTTAGGGCCTGTTTACAGGTTGAAGTTGACGCAAGACCAACATTTGAGGGAATTCTCCAGTGTCGTTTCCTGAGCGGCCACGATGGTTGGGGAATGAAGAAGCCATACGGTAATCGATTACAGATCGCCCCTCAACTAAGCGCATTCCCTGCGCGTATCACCTGATTGAGGGGAGCAGGACATCGAAGGTCAGTTATCCGAGAGCATCCAATCACAGACCTCTGGATGAAGGTGGCCCTCTGTTATGGTATGCAACTGCTACACGCAACGTCTCTCGTCTCAGGTCAAGCGACGATCACATTACTGTCAGCACTGTTTTTACATGTATCAGTCACTTGTAAGATATAGAATCCAGAATATCATTGTGCCCACGGTAAGTACCATCATGGGCCCCTTGGCAGCTGTGGCTTGCGCGGGGTTTAAACTCTACCTGGGCGGAGTTGACGGCATCTCAGTTTATCAGCGGCATCGAATCACATCGATGCAGAATCGATGAAATTTTCGGAGTGGAAGGGTATAACTATCAGCAAACACCTCTCAACTCTTTCTTTCGTACCACCACGTCCTCTCCCTCTCTTACCTTTTTTCTTCTTTTGTTTCTGTACACTTAAGTGAGTATCATCTTATCAATCGTTTTCCTACTATCTACCTCCTCTTTCGTTGTGCGATTCCTGTCTGCGTCATCGCCCCCATCGTCCGATACTACTGATCTCTGCGATTATCTTCACACTGATCGCTTGCACGTAGAAACTCATCAAAATGGGAAAGGAAAAGATTCACATTAACGTCGTCGGTAAGTCGACTCCCGCCACAGGTAACTCCATCGATTGAGTCATCGCAGTCATCGGTCACGTCGATTCCGGAAAATCCACCACCACTGGTCACTTAATCTACAAGTGTGGTGGTATCGACAAGCGTACCATCGAGAAATTTGAGAAGGAAGCTGCTGAGCTCGGAAAGGGTTCCTTCAAATATGGTGAGCCATTGACCAACTGCGATTGATGCTTTGATATGGCCGATTTCTGATGCAATATCTAGCTTGGGTGCTCGACAAACTGAAGGCCGAGCGCGAGCGCGGTATCACTATTGATATCGCCCTGTGGAAGTTCGAGACGCCCAAGTACATGGTTACAGTATGTCCTTGCTCTTGCGCATGTACCAAGTTATACTCACAAGACTTCAGGTCATTGATGCCCCTGGACATCGTGATTTTATCAAGAACATGATTACTGGGACCTCTCAAGCTGACTGTGCCATTCTCATCATTGCCAGTGGCACGGGTGAGTTCGAGGCTGGTATCTCCAAGGACGGTCAGACCCGTGAACACGCCCTTCTGGCTTTCACCCTTGGCGTGCGTCAGCTTATTGTGGCTGTAAACAAGATGGACACGGTCAAGGTATGTCGTATGCTTCCCTCGGATGAACGTGGTTTGATACCCCGCCAACAGTGGGCCGAGGATCGCTTCAACGAAATTATCAAGGAAACTTCGAACTTCATTAAGAAGGTTGGCTACAACCCCAAGGCCGTCGCCTTTGTGCCAATCTCTGGCTGGCATGGTGACAACATGCTGGAAGAGTCTAGCAAGTAAGTGTTATGATGATTTCGACGTGCTGTATTCTCATTCGAAATAGCATGCCCTGGTACAAAGGCTGGACCAAGGAGACCAAGGGTGGTGTAGTCAAGGGAAAGACTCTCCTCGACGCTATTGACGCCATTGAGCCTCCCGCTCGTCCCTCTGACAAACCCCTTCGCCTTCCTCTTCAGGATGTCTACAAGATCGGTGGTATTGGGACGGTACCCGTCGGTCGTGTTGAAACCGGCATTATCAAGGCTGGCATGGTCGTAACATTTGCCCCTGTAGGGGTGACGACTGAAGTTAAGTCTGTCGAAATGCACCACGAGCAGCTCAACGAGGCTGTTCCCGGTGACAACGTCGGTTTCAACGTCAAGTGTGTTTTTATCTCGTAGACGATTGTCACTTGACTGATTTATGTCCAGGAACGTCTCGGTCAAAGATATTCGTCGCGGGAATGTCGCCTCCGACTCGAAGAACGACCCTGCAAAGGAGGCTGCTTCCTTCAATGCTCAAGTTATCGTTCTTAATCACCCCGGTCAGATTGGTGCTGGTTACGCGCCGGTTCTTGACTGCCACACCGCCCATATTGCTTGCAAGTTCGCGGAGTTGGTTGAGAAGATTGACCGTCGGACTGGCAAGGCTATTGAGGCATCACCCAAATTTGTCAAGTCTGGTGACGCAGCCATTGTTAAACTCGTCCCTTCCAAACCGATGTGTGTCGAGTCGTACAACGAGTACCCACCCTTGGGTCGGTTCGCTGTTCGTGATATGAGACAGACCGTTGCTGTTGGTGTCATCAAGTCCGTCGAGAAAACTGAGAAAAGTGGTGGCAAAGGTGAGACTCATCGTGTCCGGTTTGAAGACATGTTTATTCCTCTCTACAGTTACCAAGTCCGCCGAGAAGGCAGCCAAGAAGAAGTAATAGATGTAGAAGTACTGTATTCTTTCTTTTTGGCCCTCTCTTGCTCTCTGTTTTTTTATCTTCTCATGGTGTGCATACCTGCAATTTCCATTTACTACGCGTTGTCTGTACGAACATTGATGAAGACAAGTGTAATTAGGTCATGCCCATTGACAGTCCGTCGTCACGGTAATAGCCGACGTCCTGACGTGAGTACGTTTGCATATCTGCCAGCTCTGTCCCCACAATGGTCGAGCCCATGGCAGTCATCCGTGCGTACAGGACTGACGATGAAAAATCTGTCAAGTTCTCACTTGGGCTGGCGGCGATGGAAGGACTTGCGGTGGCTAACAGACGAGGTAGGATCAGGGCCAACGGGAATGTTATAGCTAAGGCTGACTGTCGTCACGCTAGCTGTATTTCATCCAATCACTCTGAGCCTATGGGTGGTATTGTCTTCCGTCATGATTCAGTTATTGAATTGGTGGCCGAAACCAGAATATCACTTGTTGGGATGGTTGTTGCCCCTGCCAGCCTTTGCTTGTTGGGGCGTCCCAATATTATTCGCGATCGATTGGTGACATTTTCTTTGATTGTCCAATACTCCCACTTATGCCGTTTTTGCCCACCAGGATCAATCGACCATATTTTGAAGATGCTGCGTCTGACCTCATGCGTAGGCCCGATTTTGCAAACCTGGAAAAATATTACGCTCGCTCACCTTCTTCGGGGCTTTTTATTCTTGAATACGGGGGCAAGTTCGTTGGCCTTGTAGCCATCGACGCCTCGAAAGATTCGCAATCAGAAGAGAGGTTCATGAAGAAAACCGATCTTGGTCATCAAGTTCTAGCAGACGAAACGAAAGACTTGTACTCCAGTGGCACCTCTTCGGTCGCAACTATCCGACATTTTCATGTGGAGGAACAATTTCGGAAATCCAACATACAGCAGGACATCCTCGCGTTTGCAGTCCGCCATGTTTTCACGACGGCACTGGGTGTTGAGGTTCTCAAAACCTCGGCTACTCCCCTTCTTGATTACAAGTATAACAGTTTACGTGAATTGGGATTCACGGTGGAGAAACAGGCAGGTACACTTGGTATCCTTGGGTGGAGGTTAGACGCATTGAGTCTGGAGAGGGATCGATGGGAGAAGGAGCAAAGCAAGGAGCCGTCTAGTAATATTTGAAGTTGCTACTGCCAAACATCCCCTTTTGCACACGATGGCATTTCTTCCTTCTATTACCAACTCGCGCCCACACCAGCCTTTTATTCTTATTCAATCCTCCACTTCACAGACGTCCTTGCCTGTGCTTCGTAGCCTCATCCAGACAGCGAAATGTCCAGAACAAACCTTATTATTCTGCTTTCTTTATCCTCCAACATCTTTGATTGCCGATTGGCCAAGCACCTCAGATAACTGTTTGGAGGTTTTTGACTACACCGACCAGGTTCCTGGATACAACAAGATCCAAGACTCGTGTGATGAAGTTTTGGCTGTCGTTCAATCAAGTAAACAAACTCTCGCTAGGGGTTAAGGCGAGAGATGCTCATTGAAATCAGCTCCCTTGGCAGCCTCACTTCGCGTGGTTATAGATTCGGTGGACACGCTTGCTACAGATCTTGCATCGGACTCTCAGACGTACAAGTTCATCAGGCGCCTCCTTGGCCTGATTACCTCACGTTCGGGTATGTCGGATTAGTGGACGCCACTTTTCACTGACCGTCACTGGTGGTTACAGACCAATCTGTATTGATCTTGCATCTTCTTCCCTGCCCGTTACTGCCAGTATTGACACAGACTCGTCTTTCTGCAACTCTGACACACATTATTGCCCACCCACCCTCTCTGCTCACCCACCTCGCATCGTCGTACCTCGCCCTCCCACCCCCTGCTGGTCCGGCTGAAAAATTTTGGACTGTATTTATCCCGGTTTCTGAACGTGCGCAGGAAAGCGAGGTTCTCGTTTATGGGCCTGAGGGCACTGGGACGTGTTCTGGAGAAGGAGACGTACGAGAATTTGTCGTCGAAGTGATTATCAGAGGGACGGCCACAGGGGGACGTAAGCGAGGGATTGAGCGCACAATCGAAGCATGGAGTGGTATCAACCAAGAACACGTTCAAAAGCTCGATAGCTTGAAGAGCATTTGGCCGCGAAGCAAAGCTCCTGATGAGGTCTGTCATCCCACTCTGAAGATAATTAGTGTCTGATCGTGGATTTCAGAGACCATTCGATACACAAACTGTGCCCTTCAATTTGAAACTCACACCGTCTCAGGAGAAATCGAGAGCACAGGTCCCTCTGCCATACGCTCATGAAGGTGAGATATCATGTCTTGCGAGTATAAATATTAACGCCGCATTACAGGTAAACTTGTACCTTCGTCGTCGCTAGCGAAAGGGGCAATTTTATATGAACCGGACTCGGCCGATGATATCGACGATGACGATCCTGACGAAGATCTCGATATCTAGTCAGAGCTAGTATCTCGCGGAGAACTATAACTGTAAATTTGGCCATTTCGTAGACTTCAGAACCCCATGACAAGCTCATCATTCGACACTCTTTCTCTTTCTCACTCTCAGCTTTACTATCAGTTTCCCGCTCTGCAAGATAAAGTAGTCCTTGAGGGATTCCAGCCAAGTCTTCGGATCAAAGCTGTCATCAAACTCGATGTCGAGATGCATGACAAACAGCGTTAAGACTGTCCTCAGTTCGAGCATCGCCAGAGACTTTCCCGCACAGTTCGCTGGTCCCATGGAAAACGGTATGAAGGCATTGCGGTCCAATATATATTCTTGTGAATCGAGAGTCTCCATAATCCACCGGTCTGGCCAGAAATCGTTGGGGCGTGGAGAAAAGTACTTCGGGTCGCGGTGTAGAACATAGGGAGGCACTTGGATTTGAGTGCCTTCTTTAATATAGCTGGATAGAGAGTGAGATACGAATTATAGGTCATGGCTGGACCTTACTGAGTGCCTATGAGTTTGCCTTTCGTACCCTTTGCGGGTGCACGCTGCAATGCCGTTGGGACGGGAGGTTGGAGACGTAAAACCTCGTTTCTAGCACAATCGCACAAAACATCAGTGTCCTTCCCCGACAAGTTTGGGCGGGGACACACATCACTGCATTTAAGACGGGAAGACTAGTCAAGATCTCCGTGTTAAGAGAACTTGTCTCTATTGGCGGAAACGCTGCATCCACTTCTTCACGTAATCGCTCATAGTACGTCGGATTTGTGAGCAGATAGTACAGGGTGTTTCTCAAGACTGTGGCAGTTGTGTCTGCACCGGCTACAATGGCAAGGAGAGAGTTAGATACGATTAATTGGAAGGGCGATTCCTCTGAATCAGCGTGGTATGCTGCAATCTGGATTTAACACTCAGTGGAAAATGACTGCACCAAGCATGGGGTATATCTACCAAATGGTAAAACAGATCTTTTTTGTCTGGTTCTTGACAATATCGTATCTTGGCCCGTTGGAAACCAAACGATCCAAGGCTACGCATCGCTGCTCCGAAGTAGGGAAGGTTACGCAGCACAGGTGTAAACCAGGGGACAACTTGGCACAGAGAAGCATGGCTGTGGAAGCGATAAGAGAGCAGTCGCAGAAAATGATGACGACTGACTAGAGTGATTCAGACATGCTGGCCAAGAGCTGTGCACTATCGCCGTCCCGCATGAGCTCAAACCCGCCCCCAAAACTGGTTTGTGATTAAAAATGCTTCAAGTAACCAAAATACTGAGGCTGACTCACGCCATATCTCCCATGAAGTCGAACCTGACGATGCTTGCATGAACGAGAGGTTAAGAAACTAGGTATAGAAAACATTACGTGAAGCAACCGATCCAAGTCGCAATGTCGACGGACGTAACACCATCCTGTTCTTTATAAACAAGACTCTTGAGGGAATTGATCAATTGATGAGCGCGCAAGAGCATCAACTCCTCGTAATCCTTCATGGGGCAGTTGGAAAAAGCCCTGTTCCAAGCTCTCCGTAGGACCGCGTGACGCTGCGGATTGCGAGTGCTAATAAGGCTAAACCTCTGTATATCTTTGCGGCTGACGGGAGTCATATGCCTCCCTTCGAACACTAATACGGATTGAGTGAGTCTGACATGCATGAATTACATATTTATGAATCTCACAAGGACCCCTTGGCATCCCTTGCGAACCGAGGATGCATGAAAGCATGTCTTTGTCGGTAACAGATAGTTCGTTTGGCCCTTGACCTCCATGAACAGAACTAAGTAGGACGAGACACAGAGTGCGTACCAATGCGGACGATAGGACCATATTGATCGTGTAACGATTTTCGGTAATGATGAGCTTTCCCGCTGGAGTTGATTATCACTGCCCACAGCTGAGACACCTTGCACGGGATTGGACCAGGATACTGTGCGAGGGGGTGGAACGGGGAGAGGCGATACAGTACAATGGACGTGAGTAGAGTCGTAAAAAAAATCAAGTAAGCTAGCAAAATGGCTGTCTTAAGTGGGAGTGCATGGTCAATCAAGAATACGGGAAGTAAAGGGACCGCCGAGATGAGCGACAAGCTGCAGGAGACTGAGGGCTCGTACTGGTTGAACCATCGATGGGCAACCTGAAGTGCGACGACGAATGCAATCAGGAGCGGGTACTAAACCACAAATAAGAATCGCACCAAGGCGCAGATAACCTCCAGTATTGCTGCACTCGCCAGAGTCATGATGGGCGCTGTAGAAATATTATCCAAATTAGGCAACCAAGTAGAATGGAAGCTGGCGGTGCTTATAGAACAGCCTCAGCGCAGGATTGATGCGACCCTTGATACGTGACCGCCACTAACCTCTTTAATCTAGTTCCACCTCCCAGCATGCTCTCTGTACAGCTTCAGTCACCATGTCGGACGGGAATTCATCCTACACTGTCCTCAACCCGGTTGTATACCTTAACTATCTCCAGCCGACCGCTGCCAACGAATATGAAGTAGCGAGGGATGTCTTTCTTGTTACTTTTGGGGTACGAAAGTGCTGTCATTACTCGTTAGAACGATGATTGATGTAAGACACAGGCTCTATCATGGGACATCCTTTCTAGCCTTCCGAGTGACTTAAAACTAATTCGGACGACCAAAATTTCCCCGGTTCTGCTTGCCTACTTTTCTTCCAGGTAAATTGGTTTGAAAGTCATGTTGTGATCTTTGACCATTTCAGCTAGGATGTGCGCACTCGCTATGGTACTCATGTCGGTTTTAGCAAAAAGTAGGTCGATCGAGTGCATGGATCATATCCGACATTGAACTAGCCCGTGACCTTTAGCCGGTCCCGTTCAGAATTGCGGCGTCATGGAGTTGATCCTCTACATATTCTGGGTCTGCTCATGCGCGTCGTCTTCGTATCTCTTCCTCAAGCGAGTTCATGCTGTATTTTTTCAGCATAGACTCGTTTGCCATGGTTTCACGGCTCTCTGGGTTGCCGGAGTCGGTGCTTCTACTCTAATCCTCACTGGACCATTGCACGACTACTTTCAAATCGCAAACACAAAACATTGCATGAACGTCAAAATCAAGAGTTACGTGTCTGCGGCGTTTATAGTGCCTGTGGTATTTGATGCTCTCGTGTACTCTGCGATTAGCTATAAAATTCTCAAGTTCCATCAAACTCCAAAGCCAGCGACTTGGAATGCTTTTTGCTGTCGCAAAAACAGAACACTTCCTCGTCTTTCCCGGGCAATCTTAGAGGGAGGCCAGCGATACTACATGTACGTTCTCTTTCTCTGCCTCTCGTTCCGGCCCCAATACTCTGCTCGCAGGATGACAAATGGTGTCAACATTACACGCTCAACTCTCGCTCTCTCGCCCAATGTTTCTCCAGTGTTGCAATTGTTTCCTCTAGTTCCTGCGGTAGCACTTACGAGCGCAATGGCGTGTCGTGTTTTTCGCAATCTCAAGCTGGAGGCGATTCAAGGAACAGAAGTTGGTGCCGTGACTACAATACAATTTGCGGATAGGGGGCGGGTAAATATTTGCCTGCCAAAGAATGTAGATCTTGGTTCCGCAGAAGCTGGCTTGGTCGAAGGTGAACAATGATCGGCAAAGAGGTTGGGAAGATAAGTTCATGACCGGAATCTATGTAATTTTGTCGCAATGATAATCATGCATGAATGGACCGAAGCCACATGTAGACGTATAGGTACCAAGTGAAGAATGTGCACAAAACAAGTTCAGCGAGCATGGCAATGTGGTAATGAAACCTTCAAAACGTGGATGTAGAGCGACGTCCCATCGCTAGGATTGGCTTCGTGAAGGCGAATAAACCGAAGTTCAAATGTATGTTCAAGATAGTGAATAAAAATCCTTGTGGATAAAACTGCAATTGTAGAGTCAACGAGAGTAGCCATGAAATCAGAACCTTTTGATGGTCGAAAGCGCTGCAAGGGAAAGACGGCGGAGTGCATCTCTGCTTCTACCGCCATGTCTAGGACCCGGTTCGGCTGGACCAGTGGTGGCAACCTCCACCATACTTCCCTGAACCACAGAGGAATATTCAGAGGTTGTCCGTGACCTCGTTCGCCTAGGTCCCATTGGACTATGGGGGATGAAGGCCACTGGACGAATGTCGTGCGGAGGAGGAGCAGTAATCAAAATCACGCTGCCATTCTCGCTGTCTTGACTCGAGACAACCCTGAAATCGACACCTCTGTCCATGCTGGCGTGATGCTTGTTGACGCTCTGCCGAGTAACAAGCTGTTTAACGCGTCCGCCGAACATTTTAGCGCGCTTTATGAAGGTCCGGGTCTTTGAGACGTGGGGACCGCCAGGAGGGGGGCGACGAGACGATGGTTGATGAAAGAGCATAAATGGCTGAGTTACTGTCTCGGATGCCGGCACCTCCGAGGGGGAATCCTGAGCATCTTCCGCGAGTGGTGGGCAAGGCTCTTCGGACTGAGGGGCCCCAGGTGCTACACTCTCACGCCATGCCTGTAGGCTATCCAGTGTCGACGGGAACGTGTCCGTACCCGTGGGCTTCAACGTTAAATGTGCTAGTGAAGAAGACCGAAAGGACATGGTACGCGACAGTGGCAGCGCGGTGGGTGACGCCGGTGGTCTAACTAGAGCGCTGGGCAAGTTGTATGCCAGTGGGGAGGATACTTGCGAGGGGGAGACTACACTTGGGCTTAGTGCTGGCGTGGATGCAGGGCTCTCCGAATCGAGAGAAGTAATCCCAAGGAGGTTGTGCCGAAACATGCGATCCGTTTCTGTGTGACCTCCGAGGTCGCTGAGCCAGGTGGATGGGGGACAAAGGTTCTCGGGCTTGGTTCCACTACGAATGGACTCACTTGCGGCGGTAGGTGTGGCAAGTGGTGATGCACAGATGACGGTCTCACCAACCACATCTTCTAAACAGGGAGTAGGGGGCATTAACAAGAACTGGCTTGAAGTGGGCGAGGCGAGATCGGTGAGAGGACCATTTTGAAAGCAGGATAACGGCGTTGGCGGGACAGACATCGCCTGGGTTGCGAGTTCCTGCGATTCATTGAACATGAGACATGAGGATGAGATGGGGGTTGGAAGGGAAAGCGGGGTGATTGGAAGAGTGAGATCTGTACTGAAGGGGCAAAACTCAGTTGGAGGGACGATGATTCGCAAAGGCTTCTTGGCGAGGTGAGTCGCAGCGCCGCCGGGTACACACAATTCCTGGTGCGAGTCGCTCATGACCTGGCGGGGTGAGGAGCAGATATTTGGAATGGCAACGACGCACGGAAGACTCTGGGGGTGCCAATTAGAATTGCAATGCAACCAACAGAAGGCCGATTTCCAGAGCAAAAGAAAGTCAAGATTAGTACGGAGGAGTCTATGTGGTATTAGCATGCTACAAATTCCTTCTAACCGCTGCATCCACACTCTGTGCAAAGTATTCAATGTTGTTGTTATTCAGTCCAGCCATCGAGATGCGACCATCCATTGTCATGTAAATATGGGCTTTATCGGCGAGGGCCTTGCACTGTCCGCTCTGGAGCCCGGTGAAACTACGTCAATTAAACATCAGTTCCTTCAAAGTGCATGTCTGTAAAGCGCACTCACCTGAACATGCCAATTTGACTTTTGATATGTCCCCATGTTCCTGGTGTCTGTAGGCTGGTTGTCAAAAGCTCGTACAACTTCTCTCTCATGTTAATGATGCGGTCCGCCATGCCCTTGACTTCACCCTCCCATTCCTTGTATAGCTGAGGGTCTGATAGAATCGTGTTGGCGATATGAGCACCGTGGAGGGGTGGATTCGAGTACATAGGTCGCACAATAATCTTGATCTGACTTTCGACACGTTTCTTCTCTTCCTCGCTCGTGGTAGTGAGAGAGAAAGCACCAACACGCTCCCCATAAAGCCCCATGTTTTTAGCAAACGACTGGCAAAGTGCGACATTGTGTCCTTGAGAAACAAAGTGGCGCACAGCAAAGGCATCTCGCGTAGTCGACCCGGAAGCAAAACCCTGGTATGCCATATCGAAGAATGGGAAAAGCTTCTTTTCTGCGACAAGGTCCGACAGCTCCTTCCATTGTGCTTGCGTAGGATCAACCCCAGTGGGGTTGTGTGCGCATGCATGCAAAAGTACGATGGCACCTTCTGGAGCGTTCTATAAATTACATGAGAAAAAGCAATACACCTAGAACCGGTACAAACCTTCAAGTCCTCTTTAAGACCGTCAAAGTCAAGGCCGACCGTCCTCTTGTCAAAATACCTATACGAGCGAACTTCCAAACCAGAGTCCCTGAACAGGGGGATATGATTTCCCCAGGTAGGTGTTGGGAGATAAATAATTTTAGCGCCAGGATAATGTCTAGCCAGGAAGGCGCCGCCAACCCTGAGAGCGCCGGTCCCGGAGATGGATTGGGTTACCGCGATCTGTTGTGACCAGAGTCAGCACATTTCCGAAGCAGAACGAAGCCGATGAAACGAACCGCATTTTGGTTGAGCGGTACGCTCTCCGCGCCGTAAGCCAGCTTGACAGCATTCTGAGTGAAAGTCCCAAGACCAGTTATAGGAAGATACTCCTTGTCCAGTTTCGCAAGAGCAATCTTGTCTTCCGCCTACAGGCTACGGTAAGCGCTACCACCGAGTAAAAGGTACAGCAAAGCAGAAAAACCTTTTTGACAGCGTTCAGGACATAAGGCTTGCCATTCTCGTCTCTGTAGGCACCAACACCCAGGTTAATCTTGCGTGGGTCTATGTCGGCTTTGAAAGCTTCGGTAATACCTAGCCAAAAGTGAAAAGACGGATCATGACGGAAGGCTAAGCTGACCAAGGATTGGATCTGGAGGACCAGCGGGAACAGCAGACCAGGTCGACAATGGAACTGCAGTACGAAAGACAGTGGGAGCACGACGCGCAGCGTTGATGGCCAACATTTTGTACAGTATTGAAGGAGGCGAGACTGATTTTTCGTTACTTCCGCATCAGCCGGAATTACCCGGGGGCAGTACACAGCCAGAGACACCGACTTGGGCCCTCGTCCGTCGAGATTATGCGAGGAGAATCTCGAGCCTTTTCATTCCAACCTGATACGTGCTTCGACAGCATTTCAAGACTCGTCCTTGGTTCATCTAGACTAGTCTGGTGACCAGACCGCTATGAGATTGCCGAGGCGAGGCAAATCGTCGATAGACGGTCTGGTAAAAGTCGTTGCCCTCAATTGGAACGCGCCAACCCTATTCTGGGCAATAAGAAAATAAGATATTGAGACTTTTACCAGACCTGTAGAATACTCAGTAGTCACTAAAGAAAGGTAACTAAAGGAACTACAGTGTGATGTACCAAAGATTAGGTAAGCAGGATTACCATATATATCCTAAATATCCAACACTCCCCCTCAAGCTGTAGCTGGGAGGCGAAATGCTTGCCTCTAGAAGGTAGCATGAAAAGGATAAAACAAATGAAATATACCATGAATGGTTATGTATAAGTTGTCCGAGGTAGTCCGTATGCGTCCGTGTTGAGTCGCGTTGCATTGCGCTCGCGTGACTGCCTAATCGGGTAAGTCGCGGCTCGGCTGCGCTGGCACTCCTCGGGTCGTAGCATCTTCATGCGCAGGTACGTGACCTTCGTTTAGGTCTTCTACTGACCTCTATAGTTCATGTACAATGTGTTTGATGAGTCCGAGATGGTTGCATCGCCATTCGGCTCGGTAGGTGCGTGTTCACCTCATTGATGTTCGCAGGTCAGACTTTAGTCGTCTGGCATGCTTGGTAGATGGTGTGGATGGCCCAGGTATGTGCCTCGTTGGTCGTTCGTCGAGTCGGCACTGATTCGTGTCGCCTTCAGCTAGCGACCTCGTTTCGAGTCGTGGCGTGCGCCGCTCGTTGCGCCATCCATCCGGGGTCCATTCCCATCCGTTTCGCCGCCATATGCAGCGCTTTGAAGAGCTCTGGCGCCCTCTTTGCGTCCCCTTTCGCATCGCCTGCCTTTCTGCTCCCCTGGCCCTCTATATCGACTTTGCGCGATCGTTTCGACTTCGCGCATGCTGGCACCGGTTTCGGGACGTCTATGGGTGCTGTGGACGCCGTTCATATCGGCTGGTACGTCCGTTTCACGTTTCGGATCGCTTGGACTGACTTCCCGCTCCAGGTAGCCATCTGGGCTGGTATCGCGACATTGCACGGTCGTTTCGCTGGCGCGCGTGGTACCGGCGTGTCCAGTGTGTCCATGGCGTCTAGGTAAGTCGTTTGGACCATTGCTTTTGTGGTCTGGGCCGGTTTCGTCGCCTGGAGGATTTTCCTGTGAGTTCTCCTCTACCTGTTGTACCGCATTGCTGACGCGTTCCAACGTTCCGTACAGCTTCTTCGGCGTGTCCTCGACATTACCGACACCTATGAGCGCTCTCGACGCGTCCGCTTCGACTCCCGACTCGATCAGCTCGTCGCTTGCCGATCCGCTGTACTCCCCCTCGAGCTCGAGGCTCTGGGGGTATTCCCATCGTGTAGCGGGTGTATCGGGTGGTTCAGGAGGTATTGTGGGGTTCCTAGGTGCGTCGTTGTTACCTCGTGAGGTGCGCTGATCACTTTCGTCAGTCGCCGTGGTCGATCGTACATGCATTGTCGCACTCCGTCTCTCCCCCTCGATCGAATCCGTTCGACGCGTCTGCATGCGCTCCTCCTCGCTTGGTGCATTCGGGTACACTCCCTCGGCTTCCTCGTCGCTCCCTGCGTCTGCGCTTCGATGCGCAACGCTTCCGGTTCGCTCGTCAACGATATCACCGCCGGTTTTGATCTCCATCACAGCGGGTCTGTGCGCTTCACTGCGTGGACCTTGTGTGCGTTCCTCTGCGCTATCCGGTGGTACGGTAGGTCCATCCGGTTCTTCATCATCTCCACTCGACTCCCTCGACTCGTCCGTCTCGCCGGCCCGTTCCCTTACGCTTTCAGCTGCGTCGGGTGGCTCTGGCGGTACGTCTGGATGACGCATGTCACCCGGCGTGCCTTCAGGGTCCTCCGGCGTTTCGGTTTGGTTTCTGTGCGATGCGCTCGCTTCGCCGGTCTTCGACAGACTTGGTATGTCGGTAAGTGGGGGTAGCGGTCGAGCTATGCTCGCCGCGCCTGTTCGGTGAGTCTTTTCGCTATGCGGCTGACTCTTCTCGTCTTCGCAGGTGATCTGGGCTGGCACGTGCGTGCGGTCGACTTCATCGTCCCCGCTCTCTTGGCTTTCGTCTGCGGTGGGTTCGCCGGTGGGGGTTTCGTCTGTGGCCTCATTGCCCAGAACCTCTCCACCTGTCGCTCTGTCCATCGCGACCTTCGCCATCTTTCCTTCGCCGTCCTCGGTGCCTGCCATCGCCATCTCGGCTTCTTCGACCGCTTCCCCAGCTCGGTGCCCGGCTTGTTCGTCAAGCGGCGTGTCTGGTGGGTCGGGCGAGCTGTCCGCTGCCGCTGTGGGCCTAGCGCGCTCCGCGTTCGGGTTTCTCGTGTCAGCGGTCTTCTCGTCGACCTGCCGACCTGCCGTTTCGGCTTGTTGGGGCTGCGTCGTGGCTGCGCGGTGGACTCCCGTGGCCGCGTGTTCGTTGTCCATGCTGCTCGCTCGAGTTGTGAGGCTTACACTGGCTTCGCTAGCCTTCTCGACGTTTTCGATTGCTGTTCGGGGTCGGGGCTGGACTATGGCTGCGCGGTGGTCTTCCGTGGCCGTGCTTCCGCCATTTCTCGTCCTTCGGCCCTTCGGCATTCTTTCAACCCTGTCTCCTACTCGTCCCTGGCCATCTCTGGTCTGCCTTTGTTTTCGACGCGTCTGGTCTTGGCGCATTGCGCAGCCACTTGCAGTGCCGCGCGAGTTTGGGTATCGACTAAGCATTGCGTAGGTAGTCGCGCGCGTACCGTAGACTTGTCGGAGCGTTCCGTGAGGTACTTCCAGTAGCTGTGCGCTGTCTCGAGGTGTAGCATGCCAATGAATATCGAATTTGGCAAATCCGAGATAATGAGACATTTTGCATAGGCGTCGAGTTGTTCGTCTGGGTCCGAGACTGTCCCATCGAGGTAATTCCTAAGGTTTTCGGCCTCGATGATGTTCTCGACTTTCTCGCGCCATTCTGACCAGTTTTTCCCGTCCGGTCTCAGTTCCGGTATGTTGGCCATTGGTGGGATTCGAGTTAGGGTGAGTGATCTTGGTTACTGAGCTACAGCAGGGCTCATAACCTGTAGAATACTCAGTAGTCACTAAAGAAAGGTAACTAAAGGAACTACAGTGCGATGTACCAAAGATTAGGTAAGCATGATTACCATATATATCCAAAATATCTAACAAGACCGTCTATCGACGATTTGCCTCGCCTCAGCAATCTCATAGCGGTCTGGTCACCAGACTAATCATGACTGGCGCGCTTGAGGACCAGAAAGACAAGATGATCGACACAAGTAAACAAGGGTATGTCGTCTTTCATCTCTGACCGTGTTTATTGAATGGGAGTCATCAGGAATGCCACTGATGGCAACTTGGAGGGGTGAGCACGACAATTGGCTGCTAATTGATCGTTTCCAACTCGCTCGTAAGATCTGAAGGAGGTGATGGCCCGACAAAAAGTGCTTTAAAGAAGGCTGCAAAAGATGCTGAGAAGGCCAAGAAGAAAGCCGAGAAAGCGGCGAAAGCAAAGGAGCTGGAACAGGCTCGGGCTGCTGCAGACGAGGTTTCCACTTCCATCCGAGCACACACGGCTTCTAACACTATCACCAGGATTACGCAGCCGACAAATACGGCAAGCTCCCACTGCATCAGTCTCAATCGCGCCCAGGTCGTAAACGGATTGACATTTCCACTTTGAATGCTCAGAATGATGGCGAAAGTGTGTTCATTAGAGCACGTATCCAGACCTCTCGGCTTCAAGGGAACAAAATGGTTTTTCTCAATCTACGCCAACGCACGCATTCCGTCCAAGCATTGATGCAAGTCAGCGAGGGTCAAGTTAGCAAGCAGATGGTCAAGTGGGCTGGTTCCCTAGCCGTTGAAAGTATCGTCCTTGTGGAGGGTATTGTGAGAAAGAGCCCGGAGCTTATCAAGAGCGCAACAGTGGATGATATTGAGATTCACATCTGCGAGGTCAGGGACATGCAGTGTTTCAAAGGCAGCAAAACTGAAGTGCGCTAATTCAGTTTTGGCTCTTGGTAGAGATAGAGAACAGGCTACCATTTTCCCTAGAAGATGCCAGTCGGTCCGAGACAGCCCCCGATGTCGAGGGACAATTCAACAAAGTTTTACTTGACACTCGCTTGAACAACCGTGTGTTTGACCTCCGAGCAAGTGCTTCGTCCTTCATACCATCTCCACCACCCTGATGTGCACGCAGACAATAACCAACCAAGCAATTTTCAAGCTCCAGCATGCCATCGGGGACTTATTTCGTGTGTATTTGAATAGCAATGGGTTTATAGAGATACACAGCCCCAAGCTCCAGGGTGCTGCGACCGAATCCGGTGCATCTGTATTCAAGGTCGACTATTTCAAAGGTTAGTCTGCAACTTACCTCCACATTTGTCGGTTGAAACACTATGGCAGGCAACGCGTACCTTGCCCAGTCACCTCAATTAGCCAAACAGATGGCGATCGCAGCCGATTTCGAGCGGGTGTACGAGATTGGCCCCGTCTTTCGCGCCGAGGACTCAAACACACATCGTCATCTCACCGAGTTCATCGGTTTGGACCTTGAGATGGTGATCGAAGAACATTACCACGAGGTCCGCGACTTACTCGATGGGTTATTCAAAGCGATGTTCCGCGGCCTCAAGGAACAATATGCTCAAGAGATCGCCGTGGTAGGGAAACAATTCGAAGCAGAAGAATTCAAATGGCGAGATGGACCAGAGGGGACATTGGTCCTCACGTTCAAGGAGGCCGTTGATCTCCTTGTCGAGGATGGTGTAGACCGAGAAAGCTTGGATGATATCAGGTACGTTGAGGATGATCAATACACTACTTATTCTACATGACAATCTTGCAGTACGGAAAATGAGAAGAGGCTCGGCCGCATTGTGAAAGCCAAGTATGACACGGACTACTTCATCATCGACAAGTTTCCACTCGCGCTCCGCCCGTTTTACACGATGCCTGACCCGGAAGACTCTGTGCGTAAATTCGAGCGGCTGGTGAACTGTTGCTAACATCGGGTTAGACCCTCTCCAACTCGTATGACTTCTTCGTGCGAGGCGAAGAAATTCTGTCTGGTGCACAGCGTATCCACGATCCTGCGTTTCTCTCTCAGCAGATGCGTGCTAAGGGCGTTGACCCTGAAAGCATGAAAGGATACTTGGACGGTTTTCGAATCGGCTGTCCACCTCATGGAGGGGGAGGTATCGGTCTAGAGCGCGTCCTGATGTTGTTCCTCAAGCTTAACAACATCAGGCGGGCGTCTTTATTCCCTAGAGATCCCAAACGGCTCGAGCCTTGAATCTAGCTAGGGGAACTTGTGTGGCTCCTGTTTGTCTTGTAGACAAATCCGCTCGAACTATACGATGATGTGCTGGTTAGTCCCCAATCCAGATATACATGATGCACCAGAAGGTGCTTGCACGAGCAGATTTTGTTACGTATTCCGAATTAAATGTTTGAACAAACCCAAAAGCGTCCAGAAAACGTATTTTGATAATGAAAAAAAAAAAAAGGAAAGCGGAATACGAATATCATCTCCTGGGCAAAAATTACAACTTTCATACTGCAACGTTATGTGAGCTGAAAACCAGTACGCAGTGTGAAGCACCTGACCATAAGTACATCAGTATACATCTGTCATCGCCTTTCTCTCCGAACCCGGCGTCTTTCGGAACGCGAACTTGTTCCTTGACCAATTGCACTGGCAGGCAAGGCATTTCCCTCCAGTGCAGCAGCAATAACGTCCGCAGGTAGATCGATGTGAACACCTTCGGCGTAAGCATACGCATCCAGAGGGGAATATGCTGGTGGATCTTGCCTCGATAGCGCAGCGTGGCTGGCTTGCAGGATATCGACTGCTTCAGGGGGAAGTGTCGAGGACAAAGCCCGTAAATGAATATCACGTTGGTTAGGCGTGGGCGGGTTGGGAGAGCGGGGTGACTCAGGTGGCGGATGTACCTGAATGACGGTTTCGGAATCTGTGTGTCGCACGGCGGCCAGGAAGTGAGTGAATGAATCCTGCCGTAGCCGGGGAATACTAAAGAGGTTGCTCGCACCTGCGGCACTCTCGCTCGCGGGTGATTGAGAACGCGAGGACAAAGACAACGACGATGAAAACCCATCCTCTTGCTGACCATCAATCCCGTCTAAGGTGGGTGACGATGGGAGGTCGTGATTAGGTGGCGTATGAAATGGAAGATCGGTTGGTGACAAGTATCTGCGGTCGCTAGATGGTCCAGGGTCGATTTCGTCAGATTCCTCGCTGATCGGTGATGGAGTTGCCGGTTGCTGAAGGCGGGTGGATAGCGGAGTTCCCCTGAGGGGTGATGACGCAGCAGGAGCAGTAGATGGTGTATTCCTTGGCCGACGGTGACGATGTGAACGGCGTGACGTCGGGGCTGGAGATGAGGCACCCGGAGTGCCTTGAGTGAATGGGGCGCCACCAGGATGTATGCCACCGCCGACATCTAGTAAAATGCTACCCCGTTCACTCCCATAGGCGGGAGGCGGTGCGAGTGTTCCAACACTGGGAGCCAGACCCCACTTCTTGACGTTGGCCTCGATAAAGACAAAGCCTGCCTGCCCAAGATTAACGTGAACGCTGCACGGTCCGTCAGCGCCAATCGTGGGAAAGAGGTTATAACGGCTGAGGCCGGTAAAGGCATCCTCGAGCTTGCGCCCATTGCGTGTGAAGAAGACCGTGCCTGTACGGGGTCGATAGCCGACACCGAGTACGTCGCCTTCTTTCAAGACTGGACCAAAGGTGGAAGCAGTAAAAGGGTAGTTATAGCATTTATCACCATTGGAATGGTATGCGACAGAGTGGCGGCTCACGCCGGGTAAACGGAAGGGAGGATATGGCTTTGTGGCTAGACCAACGGCAACAATGGTAGTTTCCGGCAGATCGAACATCTTGACTTCCCAGTAGTACACTTCATTTAGTTTTGGAAGAGGTAGATTTGATTGGACGCATGAGGCTGAAGCAGGATCAGGGAGAAATGTTATTTCAGTGCGAGCGTGGACAAGCAAGGAATTGATGGTTTCATAGTCGGGTTCGAAGCACCAAGCAGAGACGCCCTTTTCCTGTATGGATAAAAATTGAGATAGTGTGATATCAGTGGGTTCCGAGTTAGGGGGATACTGTAGTTGATAGTCTGAAAGACAAGGAGGGATGAACAGGCGGAATTGGCGCGATGGGGACACAAAGTACCTTTGGCTCTTAGATATGACCGACGCACTGAGTCAGAGACACTCTCGAGCCAGCGAGATTCGACGCCTTCAAAGCCGCCATCGCCTTCGTACAGGTCCTCACGAGCCATGTCGATCGGGCCATCGGAGTCTCTAAGAACGATTCCACGTCGCCTGCGGATGAAGATGATACATACGAGGAAGAGAAGGAGGACAAAAAGGAACGTGGAAAGTACGATGAGAAGGGGGAGAATGAAGAGGAGGGCATCGGGAGGTGACTGTTCTGGATAGTCCGAGTGTGTGCTCGCCGTCAGGGCGTCGAGTATGGGTTGAGCGAGTTCACTGGGGATGGCGCTGAGCGCGATGGTGGGCAGGCCATGTATGGCGTGGGTGGTGGAGAGGCCCGTGCTGGCCATGAGCAGGAGGAACGGGCAGACGAGAGAGTCGCAGCGAGCAGTGCACCTGGTCACGAACCCAATCCCATACATCCACATTTGGCATTAACACCCCCCACATGTGGGTGGTCTCGTCCACACATTTCTCCTCGACGCCCCCGACGATGAACACGACCCAGTCCCCAAGAACACCCAAGCGAAAGGCGTCTACTCGCAGGGCCAGAGCAGTGTCGCACCTCCCTCCAATCCAAGTCCAGGAGGCACATGACGCAGCCTTGTATGCCATCCGCAACGTCCTCAAAGGACGCACCTGCTACGACGCATTTCCCGTCAGCTTCAGGCTTATCGTGCTTGACACGAAGCTGAACGTGAAGAAGGCGTTGCAATGTCTTCTTCTCAATGGTACACTCTTCCATCCATCCCGTGCCACACACTAATCCCTTCTCCAAGGTGTCGTGTCTGCTCCGTTGTGGAACAGCGAAAAATCAAAGTTCGCTGGGATGCTCACCGTGCTAGACATTATCCACCTCATCCAATACTATTATGATAATCTAAATTACGAAGCCGCCGCTGCAGACGTTGAAACATTCCGCCTGGAGTTGCTGCGAGGTGTGTCTTCTTCCCGATCCCGTCCGATGCCTCTGCGATGCTTTCTCATTAGATATCGAGAAGAGTCTTGGTGTGGCCACTCCTCCAATGCTCAGAGAGCATCCCAATAGTACCCTCTACGATGCTGCCAAATTGCTGATTCAAACCCACGCTCGACGCCTGCCTCTTCTTGACTACGATACCGAAACCGGTCATGAGCTAATCGTGTCTGTTTTAACGCAATATCGTCTCCTCAAATTCATCTCTATTAATGTATTCGATTCTCGTGTTACACGCTGTCGGTGCTCTTACCTTACTTCACCAGTGTACAAGAGAAATACAACAACTCCATCTTTCCCTTCGCAAACTCAAGATTGGTACATACGTTTCTAAAAACCTTCCACCAGAGGTATCAGCCGCATGTCATCCGTATTGGCCGATAGCTACCGCGACTCTGAATACCCCCGTGTTCGATGTCGTCCACATGTTCTCAGAACGTGCCATTTCAGCCGTGCCAATCATTGATGATGATGGTGTGGTTGTCAATCTATATGAAACCGTTGATGTTATCGTGCGTAATATAAGTGACGTCAATGGCGTATCTGACCCCTTCCAAAAGACCCTCGTTCGTCTCGGCGCATACCAAGCGCTCGACTTGACGATATCCGAGGCTCTTACCCAACGGTCTCCAGATTTCCCTGGAGTTGTCATTTGTACAGCGGGTGACTCCCTGGGCACACTGCTTCAGCTTATTAAGAAGCGCCGTGTCCATAGACTAGTTGTAGTTGAAGGAGAAGTAAGTCACTTGTCCACCTTTCCGGTGTCCAAGTCAGTGACCCCTTCCCAGGAAGAAGAAAAGAAGGGCGGTAAGAAGGGGCGCCTGCTTGGAATTATTACCCTCAGCGACGTATTGCGGTACCTCATCGGCGAGGTTCGAATTGGTGAGGCGGCAGAATTGATCGAGGAGCCACCGTTGGCGTCGTCCACGAGCAAAGGGTCAATGCTAGAAGTTCCGGTTTCTTCATGATCTTGGAGCGTACCAAGCCATTTTCGTATTGTTTGTACGGGTACCGAGTAGGCCACAGTCCTTGTGTAGATCACGTTGTTTGGTGGCCACCTTGTTCTCAACCTAGTATGACCGCCATTCAAGCCCTCTCCATTCGTAGCCATGAACACCGACCAACTCCCAAACCTCATATCGTCTACCGTATAGAAATACAAGCTCATGTCCGTTCGTGGCAAATGTGGCATCGGTACTCTGAATTCGTCGAGCTGCACACCGAGCTCACCAAATCCACTGGTTCACCACCGCCCGCAGCTCTTCCACCCAAAAACTCGTTCTCCGTTTTCAAGAACGGTGACAGTCTCATCGAGCAGCGCAGAGCTGGCCTCGAGAGGTATTTGCGGGCCATTCTTAGTGCCAAGGAGGACAAGTGGAGAGAAAGCTATGCCTTGCGTGACTTTCTCGGTATTCCCGTAGGAAAGCAAGGTTCGGCGCTCGAAGGCGGCAGCACCAAGTTCTCGTCTGCGTCTTGGCTCGACGAGCATCTTGAACTGCAGTCCCGCATCCGCGACGTGCGTGCGGACGTGAACCGACGGGACACGCTCTCCGACCGCGGAGATATCAATGCGTCGCACACTGCCAACGTCCAGGCAAAGAAGAGGCTGGCCGAGATTCTCTCGCGTGTGCGCATATTGACAGAGGGGTTGCAGGAACTTGGGATGTCGGGCATGGCGGAGGGGGAGCTGCAGAGAAGGACAGACATGGTGGCACGCTTGCAGGACGACTGCGAAAAGCTGGGCAAGATGCTGACGGCCGCTCGTCAAGTTCGCGGGGGCGTACCAGGATTCACAAACGTCGCTCTGGCTCCAGAGTCTGATCGTAACGCACTCCTTGGTGGTGGCAAGCCGGTCACGCGTGTCTTTGGTGCGGCAGCAAAGATGCCTCAAGAAACAGACGTAACCCGCCCGTTGGATGATCATGGTCTACATCAGCTGCAAGCGACGCAGCTAGAGCAACAAGATGCTCAGCTTTCCCAATTGACCTCGATCCTTCAACGACAGCGACACCTCGGTGAAGCAATCAATGCGGAACTTCTTGTTCAGAATGAAATGTTGGATAATCTCAACAATGAGGTGGATGCCGTCGGGACTAAGCTTTCAAGTGCAAAGAAACAGCTCAATAGGCTTGGCTGATCATTAATCGTTCCGAGAGTGGTGCTTTTTGTTAATAAGATAGCTATACCATGTCCATGTCTGATATCATCTAGTGAACGTTGTAACATATGTCTATGGCGAGTGATACGTCTGATGAATCAATCCTTGGTCGTCAAGAGTTTCCCCATACCCTGTTTATGGTTCAGCATTTGCACCGAGAAAAGATAAAGGACACATGCCTCAAAACATGCAATCATGATACCACAAGCGGGTGCAATCTTGGCTGTCCGCGGTAGAACACCGGCAAACAAGGCGCTTACACCTTCTGTCCGCATGATTCGCAAACACAAAGGTATCGTAGCAGTTGCCCTGGAAGGAAGTGTCCCCGACATCAGCAATGCTTGCCGTCTCGTCTTGAGGACATCAAAGGGAGAGGTCAAGAGGGACGCAGTCGTTCCACTGATGGCGCCGCTTGCAAAAGCAACGTATGCGCCCGTTTTGCCTCGTGACTCAAAATACCGCTTCCAAGCCTCATAACCAGCCCAGTATATGCCGCTGAACGGAACATCACGCCAAAGAGTGGGGCCGAGACCACGCCACAGAAAAGAAACCCCTTGCTGACGGACAATCGTCCGTATTGATGAAAGAACAGAGGAGAGCGTATGGGGTTGATCTGGGGACTTGGGGGTGGATTGGAGATTTGTGCGAACGAGCTCGAGTGGGGAGACAAGGGAGGTAATGCAAGTACGAGCGGCGATGCCAGCAAAAAGAGGGACCAAGGTGGGTGATGGTATCAGCGGCGGAAAGACATTGCGTAGGAGATGGTCGTATGTCAGCATGTACATGGTAGACGACGGGACGTTAATGAGTCTGAGACAAGATGAGTATGGTGATTCTTGCAAGGCATATGAACTCACAAGCTTGTACCGACGCCCTTCCACAACCCTCTCAACCCTTCTGCCCTCACGACGTGCCGCACGGCATCCAGAAATCCACTGACACGCTCCCTTTTGAGTATGCCGTGGTGATAGACACACACGACCTCCTCCCCGGGGAAGGGGTGTGCCAGCGAGGACATGTTGCGGACGCAGTGAACGGGCGATGGCTGACAACACCTTGTGGGCGTTGTGCGAGAGGCGTCCTTGGGCTGGGTCTGCAGACGAGTTTTAACGACATCGAAGGGGGTCACTGTAGGTGCAGATGAGCACGGCTCGGACGGCGAGGCGGGCAGAGCGTACTTGTGAGCGCGGTCATCGTAGAGCCCGTCGCGGCGGCGACGAGTTTTGCTTGGAAGGCGTCCATCGCTGTGGATGACAATGACGAACCCGAAGGCCGACAGCGGCAAGACCCGGGGGAAAACGTACCAAGACACTTCGGTTTAGCTCAGCCCAAAACATGACCTCCTCCCTCCCCACGTCTTCTCAGCAGGCCAACAAGGCTGCTCTTTCAGCAGCCCTCACGGAAAACCCCCTCCAAAATGCTCAAGACCACCCAGAAACAGAACCAGGCGAGATCCAGGAAGTTGACATGCATGCACAAGCAGAGGGCATTCGCACCGTCTTCAGCGATCCCACCAACTTCAACGTCAAGGCATGTCGTTCAGATCGTGTCTCTGTGGACCCAGCGCTCATTCTTTGTGGTGTTAGCACCCCCTCTACTCTGCCTGGACGCTTTGGTTTGATTCACCGGCGACCAAGGGTCGCAATCTCCCTCAGACACCCATCTCCTCTTTCCCCCAGACCCCCATACCTCAGACCCCCAGTGCCGCAGCAGCACAAGGTTGGATGGAAGACATTAAACGTGTTATCAGTTTCGACAGCGTAGAAGAGTTCTGGGGGTAAGGCAATGCTCATAGAGCGAACCGCCTCGTGAATCTGATCATTGTACTCAGCCTTTACAACCATATCGTGCCTCCATCGCAGCTTCCTCAAAAAGCCAATTACTATCTCTTCAAGGCATGTCCACTGTTGTGATACCTGAGAAACCATGTTCATATTGATGTAGGAAGGTATCATTCCGGCATGGGAAGATGAAGCAAACAAAAACGGTGGCAAGTGGAGTATACAATTGCCCAAAGAAAAAAATCGCAATAACGTTGACAAGATGTGGCTTTACACGGTATATATCCTCCGTGTTCCCCACGTCGATCTTCTCATCCCCGGGTTTCAGATGCTTGCTGCGATCGGCGAGACGTTCGACCCTTACCTCACCGGTAGTGATGCGCCTGAGCCTCACCCACAATCTCTCATTACTGGTGTCATTGTCTCGACCCGACCGCAGTTTTACCGACTGTCGATCTGGACTCGGCTAGCTCCCGCGGGAGAGGACGACAAGCTACGGGAACGGATCGAAACTATTGGTCGACACTTCAAAACTAACGTGCTCGGATATGCAGAATCGCAGAAGTTGGCTGGCCCGCTTGCGACCGAGGTAGAGTTCTTGTCCCACAAGGACTCGGAGAAGAAAGGCAAGGCTGCGAAGAAGATTATCGTATGAGTGACGGTAGCTGGGCTGATTTATCGATGTTGTACGGAGACTGTCCTTGGGCATAATGACATTTCGTTATACGCAGTGACTGCGCTCTATCACAGCCACCAGTCTGACGGCTCAAACTCTGACCATCACCATGTCTGTCTCTGACTTGTTCACCACCATCGCTGGTAAGGCTCAAAGCGCCATCAACCAGACCCCGCTCGCGGGCCACATTCCTGGAATCCCGCCAGCAGGTGACCCCTCGCCAGCGCACCCCCCATCCCAGGCTAGTCGCCGCTCTCTTGCTTTTGAAGCAATCCAGCACCAGATCCGCAGTCTGGGCCAGCAGTACACCTCAACCTCACCCCTTCAGCGTATCATAACCCTCGAGAAGGGTGTCGCTCTCGACTTTGATGTTCTCGCGAGAGACGGTAAAGCGCAAAGCAAGGAACTCTATACGTGGGGGCAGGATCAAGATGCCGATCTGAAAGATGGTGTGACATATGACATGTTTACTCCCAAGTGTTGCTAACCACGCCTTATCGCAGTGACAGATCGGCTTGCGTTTTTGAATTTCGTGCAAGGCTCCTTGGCCGCCTCCTTGGCTGTTAAGCTGGACGATGCTAGGTCCTCCCTGAAGGCACTGCGCAGTGCCGAAACTGCCATTGCGCCGAAACGTAACCTTCGCAACGGATTGCGCAACCAGATCGCACGAATCGAGCACAGTCACGAGAAGGGGGCAGAACGTCGCCTTCCAGAGCTCAAAGAACAACTCGCGCGCGCAGAAAGAAACGACGAACAAGCCGAGAAAGAAATCGAACTGTTGAAGCGCAAGGCCGTTCGAGAAAGTGAGCAGGCAAAATGGGATGCTATTCAAGAAGTAAGGAGCCTGAGCGAGATCTTCCTGCTAGTGACTCATCCATTCATAGTACGGTGAAAAATTACTTCTCCTCTCGCAAGCCGCGAAGCCTATCCTTGAGGTATTGCCCACCCTGCCTCCCACCACCGCGAATCCGTACGCAGGTACCGAGGTCACTGCTGGTACCCGTGCATCCCTTCAGCACGCACTGGACAATTACAAGCCGGGACAGACCAGCCTCAATCTGCGCACCGGCGCCGATCTCGATCGATCAGACACTCGCTCCTTTGGCGAGACCCATGCATCTGAGCTGAGCAGTTTGGCTTCACCGGTTGCTGGACAAGACGCACACCCAGGCCTTTCCGTCACTCCGCCCATTCCAGAACCGACTGGAGAAGAACACAACCTCCACCAGCCGGCTCCTGTACAGGCTGCTCCGGCTGCTGAGGCCGAGCTAGCCTCAGAGGACTTGTACGGCGGCGCTGCTCCAAAGACGGAGAGTGCTGAAGAGGAGAAGAAGCGTCTCGAGCGAGAGGAAAGGGAACGCGTACTGGCTGCTGGCACCGAGGCAAGCAGTGAACAACCTGCCGAGTCTGCGGAAGAGGAGAAGAAACGTCTGGAGAGGGAGGAGAGGGAGCGTGTACTCGCAGGTGGAGCGGACGCGCCTGGAGCCACGGCGCCAAAGGACGGCGACGAGCTCCCACCGTACCAGGACTTGCAACAGTAAATGTACCAATTGAATGAATATAACTTGCCTTTTGCGGAACCCTAAGTGGTGTGACCATTGGCTTGTCTCCCATCCGCAACCCAATGGACAAGGCTGACCTCGAAACCTATCAAGTACAACTCTCTCAGGTCGAACTTGCATTACAAGGAGATCCAGACAATGCAGAGCTCTGCTCTCTTCAATCGGAACTCCAGCAACTCATCACCATCGCCCAAGAAGCCATCACTCAAGCGGAGGCAGCCTCCTCCTCTCGCGCGGGGCCATCGCGAAAATCAACCACGTCAACGCCCGCCCTGGCGTGGGCGGCTGGAAACGAATGCTTGGCCAAGTATTCGGGAGATGGTAGTTTCTACCCTGCTCGAATAACGAGTGTTGGTGGTTCAGCAGAGAATCCGGTTTACAGCATCATGTTCCGGGGCTACAATACCACGGAGCTCGTCAAGGGCTCTGAAATCAAGCCGCTCCCGTCCAACTACCAAGAAAAGACGCCCGCCGTGTCGAACAAGCGGAAGCTAACCAAGGTGGAGGAAGAAGAGCGAGAGCGAAAGAAGAAGAAGAACGAGAAAAAATTGGAGGCTAAAGCTGCGAAAGCCAAGGAACAGCTCGCCAAGCAAGCGGTATGGCAAAAGTTTGCTAAAAAGTCGGAAAAGAAGGGGGTGCATATCGCAGGTGTGGCCGGAACGAGTATATTCAAGACGCCTGATAACCCGCTGGGCAAGGGTACGTGCGATTCCTATCTCCGTTTGAACCGAAATGCGGGTGGACTCATACGTGGCATGAACGACAGTTGGCGTGACAGGGAGCGGAAAGGGAATGACGGAAGTAAAGCTTTTAGGCAAGCATAAATTTGCGCCAGTAGATGACTCTATTCAGTGAGGAAGGCGAGTGATTCGCGCGGTTCGTTCGCGTCGGCGTGTTCACTGAAAGCTATCTAGGGAAGGACTCATGGTCGCTACTCTCTCTATATGTACTAAATGCCACATTGATGAATGTGTGTCTTGTGGATAGCAGGTCTGCTGCCGCGCCGGAAGGGCCTCGCAAGCTGAGTTCGATGGGACGCGCTGTCGCACGTCAGTGAAGGCGGCGAAAAACTATACGTGATGGTTTACTTTTCGCGGTGTGCCCGACCTAATGAGACTTTTTTTGGTGCAAGTGCGTGCAGCGGGCGACTTCCGTGGCGGGTGGATTCGCCAGGCGTAATTGGATTCCGGCGGTTGCGTTGCGACGGGTGTCTTCGAATTCAAGGTCGGTTCAAAAGGCCTGAACGAGTTGACTATGATATCGGCCAGACAACTGTGCTAGTCGTCGAGCTAGCTGTGGCCCGATCGGAATCGAAGTGGCGGGAAGATCTGCAGAGGGACGATGAATCTGGGAATCGCGGCTGCTTCCATAACGTCTGTCAATCACGACGAGTATCGCGGGCAGTGGATCTCTACTTTGTATCAACTTGGCCACACTGTCGTTTGCCAGCTATCACCGCGGTGGAGATGCAGCCCCGAGGCTGTCGACGCTCGTTCCCCGGTGCACAGAACGTGGGCGGCATTGTGGCGTTGTCTGGTGGTGATGGACAGAATTTAGTAAGAGAATGGGCTTCGCGCGATTTATTGCACTGTCAGGAGCACATGGATCCATGGCAGCGTTCACCAGGCCATGCTCGCACGTATCTCCGATCTGATTCCGTGCTTCTACGCCTGACGTGGGACGACTGGCAGCGGATGGTCGCTGCTGGCCATTTACGTCTGACGGAAAGTTTAGGTTGGTTCATTTATTATAAATCCTTCACGCAAGTTGGAAGTCGAATGTCTCTCAAAGTGGGTTGGCAACGACGATCATACCACTACAACAGATGGGACTAGGATTCCTAAAACGCCTCCCCATCACCGGAGCTGGGAAAGATGAACCGGTGTGTAGTCATATCTGTCGAGGTGTCTGGGCTAGTTGAACTTCCATCTGCAGAGGACGGGCTCCCAGAGCCTGTGATATCCTCGGGCGGAAACGACGATAGGCTGTCGAACGCGGTCAAGGTGGGGTTGTATTCTGTGCTTCTCGACACCCCGGGTATGTCTACCGAATGGCGTCTGAGAGGAAGACTAGCGTTGTGTGCGGCCACGACCTGGTCCGATAGGTCGAGGAACTGGATCGACGGTCAGCACGAACGGCAAAGCGTACAAACATGTGACCTGCCACTTGCTCCTCGACAAGAGTGCCCTCGTGCAGGGTCTTGTTGGTATTTTGCATGTGCACAAGGAGGGTGCGTATGCTCCGCGAGGATAGCCCACGGTAAGTGGAAACACGTTCTAGGGTCAGGGGGGCCGTCTGGACGAGCCGGAGCTGCTCGTGGAGGTAGAGGACATATTGCTCGAGGCATTCCAGATAATGGCGTTTTTTCTCGTGGGACGAGATGGTATCACTACGATGTCGTGAGAGGAGCACACGATCGGCGTGAAGGGCACAAACGGGTCAGTGGGGGCGAAACCGATTTCCTCGGCTATTGCGCGCTGTCGGGCCTTGCGTTGGCTCTCTGTCTTGTTGATGGGGTTATTGGGGGCGTCATCCGGGGCGTGCTGACTGTGACAAGGCATGTACTGAGCAGCATCGGTGCCGTGGGTTATGTTTGAAAGCAACTCCGAGGGTGTGGGGAACAGCGGCTGCGAGGATGCGGGGTAGTAGTCGAGCACGTCCTGATCTGCGCGGCGTGTGGTCGGGTAGATGAGCGGTGTGAACGAGATGTCTGCGGGGGACGGCGGGCGGGGTGTGTCGGTGCGGGGGATGAATGGGTAGGGATGGTAGTCGACGCGGTCTGCGATGGCTGGGTAGATGGGGAGCATGACTGGGGACGTCTGCCAAGGGGGTCGCGTATTTAAGAGACATTGTCCGAGGAGCACGACGAGTGCAGGCAGGAGCACTTCCAAATGGAGAGCGGAGTCCAGATCTGTCGCGGAGTTGAAATTTGATTCCGATCCTCTCTCGCAATCGCGGTAAATAACTTCCTTTTTAGAATCCGATGCCGACGATCTTGAGCACCGCCACTTCACATGCCCTTTTACGGAACACCCCCTCGCTATATAACCCACACCCGCCCTTCGAATATCCACAGCGATGGCCCAATTTATCGACTTTGCTTGTCCCCTCGACGCTCCCGCTTACTACTCCCCTCCCCCGCCCCAGGACAACATCGCCTCCTTCCCCGACGACGGCATATCCTTTGCCCCCCACCACCCTCAGAGAGATGCCACCCGCGCTGCCGCCAGAATCACCATCGCACATCCATACGCACGTCTGTACGCAAAAAAGGACGGCTCAAAGCGTAGAAAAATATGGAATCACGTCCTCGAGAAACAGCTCTTTTCCCCACAAGAACTGTCCGTACAACCCGTCTCGTCCTGCATCTCGTTCATTTCGTTTCAGATCTACCATGGGTGCACCACACCGGCGCACGATATATATTGCCTCTCTCGAGGCACACATCGACCGGCTCCACAATCAGTTGCTCAGCATCGGCCTATACCCCATTCCGTTCGAGCGTCTCGAACCCTATCGTGGCCTGAATTCGAAGACTGCAAAGGTATCCGTTCTTTTCTCTACCCACCGTCGTATCCAATCGTATTTTCAGAGTATGGTTGCAGGTCTGCAGCACGATGCGACACACTTGAAGTTGAAGCTCTTGGAGCTCGAGCGCTCGGTCAGTGCTCCCCTCGGATCTTTCCGATCGCTCACCTGTTTGGCCAACAGAATACCAATCTCCGCAAGCTGCTCGGCACGCACAATCCATCCAAATCCTCGCTCTCTCATCCGTCCGCCCCCTCCGCCATGTCTCTCGAAGCAGACGTACGGAGACATTCTGTCGACGTTTCCGGGATGGGCATGGGTGTTCATACGGGGTACAATAATCACCTTCATCGCTGATATACACACTCTGGATATTTTCATCTTTCGGTATACTAATTGTACGATATAGTCGTGGCTAGAATACTCAATCCCAGATTCCACCTCTGTCCAACTTGACACGTCGGTCCTGCTTTGCTTTGCTCCCCTGCGGTCGTCCCGCTCGCCCGCTTCCATGCCTGCTGTGATATTTCCTTTGCTGTCGCTGACGCTTTGCAAGATCCGTCGCAACCCTTTCCCGAACGTCCACATCCCGCAGTGTGAGCGCCGCCGTCATTTTCGCCAGCGTATCAGGGGAAGGTGACCGTGACCGCGGCGGGGATCGAGACAACCGAGACAGTGCCGCAGACGCTCGAGATGGCGGCCTGCTTTCTCCTTGGGGATCAGCACTGCTTCCTGCGAGCGCTCGTTCACCAATTAGCCCATTTTCGTGCTCATCGTCAGTCTCAGCAGGCCGCGCGGACTCCCCAAATCTCTCCCCGTTTCTTTCTCCTTCCCCTGGTTCCCCCTCCTCACTCTCATTTCCGTCCTCTTCCTCACTCTCCGCGTCCTCAGCTTCCACCTCTCCCGTATCAGATTCTTCTTCTCCCGAATCTGCATCTTCATCATTTCCTGTGTGTTCTTCCCCCGTCACAGTTTCCATGTACTCCAGACGTAATCAGACGGTGCATAACGAAGCCGGTAAAGCATCAGAAGCTTACCTCCTCCAGAACTTTCTGATCCTTTTTCGTAAATCCGCTCGCAGCAACCACGACATCCAGGCGGAAACCTTCGCCTTCTTTATTGTCGCCGAGTTTGATTTTGTTGAACCGAGGATACAACGCGCTCTCGTATTTGAATCGTCGCTTGAAGAATTTTCGGATGGACTCTACATCGCGGTTAAAATACCTAGTTTGCACCAGCGTTGATCACGCTGCCGAGGATCGCCAAGACACCGGTGCTCACCACTCCGCATTTTCATGTGATGTGCTCACCATCTGCGGAAAATCAATAACTACCGGCTCTCCACTGTCCCGGCGGATGAGGATATTGAATTCATTATAATCCCCGTGGATCAATCCGGCCCGCGCAAAACGAACAATGATGTCCATCAATGTCGAATATAATTTCCCAGGCGATGGGATTTCGGAAATCTGCCGTCTGCGCCATACATTGGGTAGAACGATACAGTGCAGGTCTCGACTTACAGCGGATATGCATCAATTGCTTCCATGAGAATACAGTGCCGCGCATGATCAACGGGCCGAGGGACTGGAAACTGGTGTTCATACAGAATCTAAAATACCCATTGGCCAGACCCAGTGGAGGCGGGCCAAACACGCACCTTCATGAAAGCCCATTCCTTTTGTGCAGCAAGTCGAGACATGTACATCCACGATGCAGATGTGCGCTTGCCCAAGTAATCACGTTTTTCCTTGATGGCACGAAATGATATGCGGCCTAGACTGGTCGAGCCATGTCTACTCGCGTATCCTGCGCGGACAGTGAACCCTTACCGGTGGAGTTTCAGCACCATCTCGTTGCCCTCTCCGTCCGCCACGATGTACACGTCTGGTGAAGGGGCACGTGAGATAGGGTGAGGACTTGGGGTGGATAGCACTCCCCAGCTTCCTTGCCAATGCCGATCTGGTTCCCGACCGAGTACATTGAATCCCGCTTTGAGAGAGCACGCATCGCCAAGTAGTCGTATCCCCCATAAGTCAGCCTGTATCCATCATCTGTACCGAGTCAGTCTCGTCTCGTGAAGAAAACGCGTACCCACATTTCGCATTTTGAACTCGTGCGACCAGGTTACGTTTGGCAAGAGAGCCCACGATTTTGTTGACGCCTCCATTACGCAGACCGGAGATCTGCACGATGAGGGGGGTTGGTACGACATGGTGATTTTTGGATCCGATTTCGACCTAGGGTTCAACACATTGTGAAAAAGTGTGAGACCATCGAACGGGGTGTGTCATACCGCAGTCAAGACCCTGAACTCGTCTGAAGTGACATACCGCAGATCGGTTGCATCAAGCTTCATGGATAAGACGCGTGGGAAGAACAGGTTCCACCAGCCTGATGCCCCCAAGTGCGGTCCGCAGAGCCAACAAGGTCTTCTGTTTCATCCTGTCCTCGTTGCTCAATGACCCGAGTCGCAGGCTACGGCAGACGACCTTGCTGCTTCCATCCCACCGACGCGCACCATCCATGGCAAAACGTATGTCCCCTGCTTGTCCCAGTCTCGCCCTGCACACGGTCTCTCCAGCTTCTCGTTCGCCGTCAAACTGACATCCGACATACACAATGACGAACGCGACGTGATATGGCAGCTATTCGAGGACAACATGTATGAACTGTAGGTCCTCTGGAAACACTCCCGTTCGTTGTGCCAACACACGCTCAGGTACTGCGCCTCTTCGTTTGGCTGGGACCCCCCAAACAAGCGAAAGGAACTGTTCCATGCACAGAGCCGTTTCGTCATCGTGCGTGACGCGGGTTTGGGCACCATCGCCTATACCATGTTTCGTTTTGAGAGGGAAGATTGCCAAGACGTCATCTACTGGTAGATCGCCGCTCGGCTCGCTGTGGATCCCGCTGACGTCGCGCAAGCTACGAGCTGCAGGTGTCCAAGGACACGCGACGGTTCGGGCTGGGGAGGTTACTGGTCCAGATGCTCTCTGACATGGGCGCGCAGTGGGAGATGACCAAGGTCATGCTCACCGTGTTCAAAGGTCACCGCACGCTTTGTTCGATCACGCCGTCGCTCACGTACCCGCAGCGAACCACACTGCGCTGCTGTTCTACAAGTCGATCGGGTACGCTGTCTTTTCTGTTCACATGCGCGACTGAGTCAAAGCGCAGGTTCACGACGGACGAAACGTCGCCAGACTATGGTCAGGATGGGGAGGAGGACGAGTGCGATTATACGATCTTGTCTCGGCATGTACCTTGTTTGCATTTGTTTACGTGATCATCGTACTTGTTGGCCGAACAAGTCCGCATTGGACCACCACACTCATGCCACCTTTGCGGACGCTCGCTGCATCTCGGTGTACCTTTGGGCGCCGCTATGCATCACACGGCGCACCACACTACAACGAACCCACCGGCTGGTTGTTTGGCGAAAAGGTACTTCCCTTCCTCTTGCGCACTGCAGTAACTCAATATCTGCACTCGCTCCAGCCACTACCGCCAGGCCAGAAGCGAGTGAAAGAGGACTGGGAAAATATTTGGTACATCGGGATGTTTGGGTCGATGGCGTTGGCTACGGTGTTACTCTACTACAAGCCAGATACAAGGTATACTCCCCTTGTTTTTTCTACGCGCGGACTGAACGGATTTATTTAGCATACAAACGTGGGCGTTGAAAGAGGCGAAGCAGAGGATGGAGGCTCGCGGGGAGAAGTACAAGTATGAGTCGTCCTCATAGACTCTGAAGCACACTGCTTTCAGTAGTATGCAATTACACTCGAGGCTATTCACTCTCACGCGGTTTCGAATGGGCGATGTTGTTAATGAAGGAATGGTGTGCAACTACATAAGTAAGATGATAGCAAAATTATATGAGCCTCATATATTCATCTCTTAGGCATATTCCAAAATCTTGGTAATAATACCTGTACCAACTGAACAAATTCAGGTCAGACTCCACCTCTATGGTAAGTACGCAGGACTCACCCGTCTTGTTGCCTTCACGAAGCGTAAACCTGTAAAGAAGTCAGCCGAGACCCTCAGAGGTAAATCAGACGTACCGAGAACCAACGTCTGCGGCAACGTCCGTCTGGAGCGAACAGATCATTTCCACATTGTCGCCAGGCATAACCTAGGGTACAACTGAGACAACAACAATTGTCAATGTACGATGGTAGCTTACCATTTTCTCTTCGGCATCCGGAGTGTCGGATGGGAATGTCAGTGCCGTCGTGATGTCGGCAGTCCGAAGGAAGAGTTGTGGACGGTAGTTGGACATAAATGGTGTGTAGCGTCCACCTGAAATGCGTCAGCGCAGTCAAATGCAAAGACCGAGCATGACAAACCCTCGTCAGAGGTGAGGATATAGAGTTGAGCTACGAACTGCTTGACGGCTTTGATCGAGCCAGGAACGGCAATGGTTTGACCGCGTTTGAGCTGTTCCCGTTTGACACCACGGAGTAAAACGCCCATGTTGTCTCCGGCTTCACCCTGTGAATAACAAACATAGGGTACTTGATCTTGCAGAGAGAAGATCAAACACTAACTCTGTCCAGCTCCTTGTGAAACATCTCTATTGGGAGTAACTCGGCATACGGGAAAAGCAAACTTGCAAATGCTCACCGATTCCAGTCAAAGTCGTCTTGAGTGACGAACCAAGGCCAAGAACCTCGACTTCTTCGCCCTTTGTGATCACACCACGCTCAGCCTAACGAGGAATGTGAATTGACGCACTAGGTGTGTGGACCAAGTTTACTCACACGACCCGTAGCAACAGTGCCACGGCCGGGGATGGAGAATACACCCTCGATAGGCATGAGGAATGGTTTTTCGAGGTCACCTTTGCGAGGTGAACAACCTTGTGAAAAGAAAGCAGGAGAAACGTACGGAGAGGGACATCGAGCCAACGATCACAAGCCTCTACGAGTTCGAGGATTTTGTTTTTGCCAATCTCATCATCGCGGCCTTCGAGAGCAGCCAAGGCAGAGCCAGCAATGATTGGAGTATTTTCGCCATCAAAGTTGTACGTGGAGAGGAGGTCACGCATCTCCATATCTACGAGCTCGAGCATTTCCTGGTCGGGGACCATGTCGACCTTGTTGATGAAGACGACGAGCTTTTTTATGCCGACTTGGCGAGCGAGGAGAAGGTGTTCACGAGTCTGAGGCATTTGGCCATCGGTCGCTGAGACGACGATGATACCACCGTCCATCTGAGCAGCACCGGTAATCATGTTCTTGATATCTGAGAGAGATGAGGAGAACAGGAGTAGAGGACATGGAAAACGTACAGTCGGCGTGACCAGGACAATCAACATGAGCGTAGTGGCGGTTGTCGGACTCGTATTCTACATGGGCAGAGTTTATAGTGATACCACGCGCCTTTTCCTCGGGGGCCTTGTCTATCTGTGCATAGTCGGTGAATTTGGCGGAGCCCTTGTCCGCCAGTACTTTGGTAATGGCAGCCGTGAGTGTGGTTTTTCCGTGATCGACATGGCCTGTAGACGTGTCAAGACGCGCCGCGGAGAGAAGAAGATATATACCAATGGTTCCGACGTTCATGTGCGCCTTTGACCGGGAGAATTTTGTCGCAGCTTCCGCATAACGACGTCTAAAGGCCAGTTGCGGTTCAGAACGCGCGCAGGCGGGCTGCCTGAGCCATGGGGTTGTCCTGCAGCGTGGTGGTGTCCTGAGGGTTGTAAACGCTCTCTGCGATGCCAGACGGAACATGACTGAAGAGAAAAGAAAAACGATCGGATTATAAGTAGAGCGGAGTGTGAAACGGGTTAGGATGGACAGACATCATCTCTTGAACAGTGCAGTCGCCTTCTTGTCTGACCCAAACGCAAGTCGACCTTGTCCTCGTCCCCTCCGACGCTCACCACCACACAGTCACAGAATGCGCCCATTCAGCAGCGCATCCAGTTCCTACAAGCAAAGGGTCTCTCACAGCAGGAAATAGACCAAGCATTTGTGCTCGCAGCCAACCAGTCCAGCCAACCATTTCATCCCATCCAACACCACCAATGGGATTGGCGAGACTATTTCGTGCGTCTTCTCCCGCCCTTCTCTCTTCCTTGCTCACCCCGCCAGATCACCGCTATACTCTCAGGATCCATAACGTATGGTGCCGTAGCCCTCTTCAAAAAATACCTCTTGCCCCATTTGGTGCCACCGTCTGCAACGGCCTACGAGCAGGACCGTGACGCACTCACCGCCCAATTCGACGCCGCAGAGGCACTCCTGAAGGAAATACAGGCTGAGACTGCCGCCGTGCGCACAGCAGTCGAAGAACAGAAAGAGCGCGTGGACAAGGCCACTCAGGACGTCCGGGATGTCGTCGTCGAAATGCGCGAGGCAGAGGCGAAAACAAGAGATGAGATGCGCGAAATTCGCGATGAAATCGAGAATATCCGAGACATGCTGCCCAAGGTAGTTCTTGTCTCTTTTGCTCACTCGTTTCTGACCAGTATTCCATTTAAGATGAACGACAAGAACAAGGAATCTCAAAAACAATCCTTAACAGAGCTTCAGCAGGAGCTCAAGTCACTCAAGGCCCTCCTGCTCAGTCGTGGCTCGAGCGCTCTTGCAAGTTCACCCTCTACTCCATTGCCAACGTTGACAGGTAGACCATCTATTCCATCGTGGCAGCTCGCCACCAGCACTTCGCCGCCACCCTCGTCAGAACTTACGAGGGGTGCCTCTCCTGTTCTCTCAAATGGTAAAGGCAAACAAGTAGAGACGACTCCTGGTGAAACCTCGTAACTTACTTGTTTTGTACGCTGTACTTGGCTTGAATGTCACTTGGCTTGGTGTGGTTGAAGTTGCGACAAATCGTCCTTGATCCCATCCTTGAATGTTTTCCCAGTTCCGCCAGGCAGTGGAAAGCCTTGCGCAGCCCCTCGACAATCTAGATGGGCGGCAGTCACCAGACCCTCTGCGCCAGTCTTCAGTCCAGTTGGCGGAGAATACCCGCACGAACCTCCGCAAGTCAGTTGCGTCCCAGCGGATTGCGGGTCCCGCCACACCCAGGGCACGGTCTGCCAGCCCCGGTCCCTCGTCAACTACCACTCCACGCAAGACAACTCTCGAGGAGCGATTGCGCGCATCCCTTGCTGGATCTGAATCCTCACCAGGTAGCGCGTCGAAACCGTCGACGACCGTACCACCACCTCCGCAAACGGTTCCCGTAACTCTAGAGGGCACTACGACCCCGGTACCAGATTCCCCAAAGCCTGCACCGGGTACTACTACGCCCTCCCCTCCAGACCCCTCCGCCCACAGCTCCATTCAGGCCGAAGAACCTGCCCACATCGTCGAGCCTTTGGTTCCACAAGAATCCAATGATTCTGCTCAACCGCCCGGAACAGCACCACCCCTTGACCCCCAGCCTGGTCCTACTAGTTCAACCGTTGACACCACTACCGATCATTGCGTGGTTGTGACATCGATGGAAGGAGTCCAGCAGGTGACCAACGCAGAAGACTACCAACCTCTTATGCAACAACGCACCGAAACTTCCGACGCTGTTGACGAGTCAACCATAGTGGTCGCACATTCTTCTGGGGAAGAGGATACCAAGGCAGAGCCTGAACCCATGATCGCCGATGGATCAAGTGCTACCAGTATCGAGGCGCTCTTGCTGGTAGAGCAAAGATTTGCAGGCAAGTACCCGCGTCTTGCGTATTTCGAGCTGGCACGAACGCCGAGTTTCTCAGAGGTGTCCACTTCGTTTAAGAAGCTTCAAGTTGAAAGGCATAATATAGATGGTGTCATTAGTGAGTTGACCCCACTGGAGGGATCCAAGGACGCCGCAGCCTTGCGCGAGTATCTTGTTAGCGTCAATATGAAGATAGAGGTGAGCGGTGTGTTCTAGTAAGATCGATCCCTTCATATTTTATCCGCAGCTCAGCCAAGACGACTTAGAGCGGCTCAATGGAAAGCTCAGACGTACGCTCGCCGTCCTTTTTTCTGTAGTTTCTTAGAATGTCATTGGCAGGGCAAGAGGAGCGACTGGGAGAACTTCAGGACACTTACCAACGAGAAAGTGTTCTACAGTCGGATCAAATGGAAAAGCTGCGGAAACAATTGAGCGAAGCTGAAGCCCTCGTTACTGCGTCACAATCTACGATTTCGCAAACTGAAGAGGATAGAGGTAGGCGAGACTCCGAAATCGAACAACTGCGCGCCGAGGTCTCAAAGGCGAACGAAATGGCCAAGGAGGAGGAGGAGAAGAGAGTTAAGGCCATAAGTCTACTCAAAACTGTGAGGCAGAAGCTGGTCAAGGCGGAGAAGGAGAGGGACGACGCGTCACGAGAATTGGGTGAGGCGAGGGACAGGAGCCAGGAGGAGAGGGAAAGGGATCGTGTTGAGCGAGCCAACCTGGAAAAGCAAGTTGATGCGGTCAATGCAGAACGAGACAAAGCGGTCGCTGGGTTGCGAGTGCAGTTGGACAAAGATGTTGCCACCGTTAAGGACCGTGCCGAAAGGGATATTCGAGCTGCACGACAACAATTTGATGCCGAAATCAACGCACAAAAGGTAACGCACAGCGCAATGTACTAATCCGTCGCTCATGGCCTTTTAGAACTCTTATTCTGCTGAAATTTCTGCCAAAAAATCGCGCATCGATGCCCTTGAGGCCACAATAGCCAGCCTCACTGGCGAGAATAGAATATTCTTCGAGCAGTTGGAGCTACGACAAGCTGAGCTGGAGTCCTCTCAATGCCATTCAGAATCACTTCAAGCACAAAACACGGAGCTGCAGTTCCAACTGAAAGAGCTGCAAGAGCGAATTACTTTGCTCACTGACGAAGTCGGTGAAATCCGTGGAGAGCATGAAATGCAGTCGCAAGTTTCCGGAGTTTCTGCAGAGGAACTTTCACAGCTAGTCTCCTCCATTGAAGCCAAATACGAGGCGAAACTTTCCGAGCTCAGGAGGACGCTATCAACCACTGAGAAAGAGCGCACCGAAGCCGAGGCGACATGGAGTCGCAAACTTATAGAAAAGACCAAGGAGACCGAGGAGCTGAAACACAAGCTTCAATCCTCCGCTCAACTTCGCGAACGGGACGAAGATGTCACGGGGGCATTGAAAGCTGAGATCGAGAAGCTCCAAACTGAGGCTCGAGCTCAGCAGGGTCGATTACACGGACTTCAGACACATATTGACGCCTTCAAAGATGCCGAGGTGAGTGCGCATATGTTCCAGATGACCGTCTTGCTAACCCGTTGTCTCGGCATAGTCAAATCTTCATCGACGACTCTCGGAAGCCAGTGTCCATGCTGATGAGAGCGAGAAACAACTTGAGGAAGGCAAATCCAGAGAGGCTCAGTTACGCACACAAAATAAAGTGTGATTTCTGTCCTTCCTATATTACCTCGCTAAATAAGAAACAGGGTCTCCGTGATGAACTCCGAAAGGTCCAAAACTCGGTTGCCATTCTAGAAAGACAGCGTAGTCCGGGCGCAACATACTGGACATCTCGATCGGAAGCCTCGAATTCGCGTACCTCTATCTCCCCAACCGTAGATGTGCCTTCTTCGCCCTCGCTCTTTCCTGCCAAAAATGATGAAGAAATCAATTACGAGTACCTGCGGAATGTCATTCTTCAATTCCTAGAACACAAGGAGATGAGAGTAAGTGCCCACAGCAATTGACCTGGTATGATGATGACCAATTCCCCTAGCCAAATCTTATACGGGTTTTATCGACCATTCTCCATTTCACTCCTCAAGAGACACGGAGACTGATGTCCAAAGTATGACGGAGTTGATATCGATAATGCGCTACTATGCTCTTTGAAGTCGATGAAGGGCAACCGTACATACCTTTAGTGACTTCGTTATTATTTGATGACCTTATTTTCTTGAAAATTTTGCCCCGAATGTGCTCGGGAGATGTACAGCCACCTGTGGCTGTCTGTTGATTAGGTACAGTTCGGTAGTATAGCTACGGAATCAATCCTAATTGCTGTCCTGGTCGCTCGGCACTGATCGATCCCTCGTGAACTCGTTTCAATACATTCCATGTCCCTGGCGAGTTTGACACGGAACTCATATCAGAGTGGCATACCTCCAGCTCAGGTGAGTCACACTATCAGAAACCTGGATACTGCTAACGCATCGCACTCGAAGTGGCTAGCCCTTTGCAAACTATTGGTGGAGAAGGAAACGTCCCTTCATGGGTCACCCAACGTTGGACCCACAATCAGTGGTGTGCAAAAGTGTGCTTGTTATCAGAGAGCTGACCCATGAACCATGGATTGGAATCTCACAGAGGCGATCATCGACCTGTGCAGCGTCTACGACGCCAATCCCACCCTCCTTGGCTATCTTAAGCATGCTCTGAGTGGTGAACTTGTATTGACCTCGGATTTCGTTTCCACTTTCCTTCGCGCAGCACGGTCATCGCGACTTCAGAATGGCTCGACGCTTGACGCACTTTGTCGCATAGCATTGGACAACCACTATGCCTCTAGGGCGCAACCTCTCGGTTCCCTTCTCCCTTCTTCAAGCTCTCAGACTTCCATACTGGCCATAGTAAATGATGCACTGGCTTTCCTCCGTCAGGCATACACTCTCCCGTCTTCTAGTTTCCATAGGCTCTCGACATCCGCTTCGGAGCTCATCACTCTACTTTTGCCTTGCGTGCCAGATGTTTTACAGCTGTCGACGACCCAAGCTATGATATGTTTTGGAGACGCCAACGATTTGCTCCACACCATGCGACTCGTTCCAGAGGTCCGTCAAGTGTTGGAGACGTTTGTGTTCTCTTTGAGCCTCCTGATCGGGGATGATGCCAAGGCTGCCCGGGAGGCACAAATGATACATAGCCAGCTTGCCCTTGGGAAGAGTAGTATGTTGGGTTCCAACCTCGAGGCCGACTTCATTTCCTGCGGTCTGTTACTTCAGTCTCTCGTGAGCTATTCTCCTATTTCCTTACTGTCATTCTAACACCCCGCGAGATTACCTCTCGTGCTAGCGATTATGGTGCTGGCAGTGGTCCGGAGGCTGTGGCGTTGCTAACAGGTCTATTACGATGGACGTCCTTGGCATCAAACGTTTTTTACACGCAGATTCTGTTGGCGTCCGTGACCTGTGTTGCACAGAGTTCGCCTAAAGGTATCCATAATGGGTCTTTTTTCTTGTGGAGGACGTTTGTTCTTGGTCGGGTGAGGTGTCTGTGACGCGCGTAAACGCCGCGGCATTGAGCTCAATCTACAGCTGCCTCGCCTGTTGCACATATTTGAGAATCAGCTGGAGAGCCACGGAACGGTTGAGGCAGACTGGGTATGTCGTTACTGTTCTCGCGGGCTAACATCACTTCATATCTTTACAGCGGGCTGCAATGCATGCTGCAGTCTCGGCAGTGCTTCAACGCTCCGATCTGCTCTCACAGTGCGATCATGTCCAAGCACAAGCCAGGACCAAAGAAATAAATGAAGGGACTGCTGTGTTGGGATTCCTCCCTTGAGATGCAGCCATCTACTCACATTTATTTTAGCTCAGGACCATTCATCAGAGATCTGATACAACAACTATATGCTGTTGGCCTCATAGACCAGGCATTTGCAACGACCGCAGATCCCACTCTTGCCAACGATTCCGGGACACGCCTCCAGGCCGAAGCGTTCGAGCATAACTGTACACTGGAGGTGAAAGAGTCTTTACACGCGTAGAGTGCTAACCGATGTGTCTTGTTTACAGAGTTATCTCGAGTCGAGGCTTACGACGGAACTCAGCGAAGGAGACACTCGGGCACTATTACATCGCATTCGTATGGAACCGGGAAGTCACCATTTCTTTGCTCAGGTAGTTTATAAAGTGAGTGATTGGGATTATCATGTCTTGGATATTTGACCAATGGGCACGGGTAGCGCTTTACATCCCACTCGAAATCTGGAGATGTAGAAGTTCTCAGCCATCTCACTAAGATTCTCTATGCGCATGATTTCGCGTTGGATATCCTGTCTCTCCACCTAAAGATTACGGACCTCGTATTTGAGGCGCTGGAGTTGCTTTACGAGTACGATTGTGAAACAATTGGTACGTCCATTCTCGACGCATGAACATACGCATTAAGCGATACAAAGGCGATCCACAAACGGCTGTCAGCCACCTTGGGGATGTCGTACTTTTCACCCAGATGGTATTGACCAAGTTTCAGGCTAGTATATTTGCATGTCTCCCCGCATTTTTCTAAACCAAATTTTCACAGATCTCGGCACCCTCGTTAAAGAAGGGTGGTAAAGTGCTTCGCACAGAGTTTTTACGATCCTCGCGGGTTTATCATCTGGATAATCTCCCCCCTGACGCAAAAATGGTATTTACGGGATGGTTCAAAGCTATATTTGACAGTAGCAGTGAAGGTATCGATGATACCATTCTCCGGTAAATACAAGCATCTATTCTTGCCGTAATATTCACTCTGGAAACCAGGTCGACGAAACCCATCACGTTACTTCAAATGTCACCAACGCTTTTCTCTCAGGCTTGCATTGTGCGACAGGAAGGACTTATAGATAGCGATGTTCTCCACAATGGCATCTCGTATTTCCTTGGCCCACTTCTCAACTGGACACTTGTGGGTATCGTTCATGGGATACTCTTTGAAATACAGCAACGAGGGTGAGTCCGTTGATGATCATTTTTCGTCTTTTTCAGGAACACGTTGTACAGGTTCATTGCCCCTGTTCATTTTGAAGTTCTACAAAATCTGTTATTAGCATCAACGTGTCCACATGTGATTCTCCGCCTCTGTAGTCCAAACGTTTTGAAAATCCTCTCAGGGAAGCGTACACAGCTCGTGATACGCAGTCCCCATTACGACATAGGTTCCATCAGATCTGTCGCGCTCCGGACATTGTCAGGAAAAAAGGAGGGTGAGGACATTGACATTTTCATTTGTTGATCAACTTTTCTTGACGACGATCTTTGTAGTACGGAACAGCTACGAGACCCCCACGACAAGACCCCCAGAGGCGTTCCTGGAATTCCCCAGGCGAGAAATCCGTGAGGCTTTCGGATTAGCACGGCAACACAAAGTGCCTCGCATCGACGTGGGCCGGTGCCTTACCATCACGACACCCTCAAAATTTCTCATGTTGCTCTGGACCGAGTTGTGCGGTGCTGCGAGCCTCGGGGAAACCGAAACGTGTCGTCGGATCATAACCTTTGTGCTCGTCACGCCGCGTTCCAGTGCACCCCCACTTCTTCCCCTTTTCATGTACAACGTTTTGCCTCAATTGATTGCTGCAGTGGATAAACAAGGGGGCGACACGAGCGTCAACACGGAACTCCTCGCGACGATCATCGCTAGCGCACTCTCTGGTGCCCTTCATCTCGAGTGGGCACTGCAGACCGTATGCAACGAGCACACTGCACTATTGGGACAGGCAAGTGCCGTACTGGCGAGAAAACTTGCCGTGGACCTTCGCGCACGTAAAACAACCTCGAAGACGAGCAAGACGATACTCGAACATTTGAGCGCGCTATCTCCCTTTGCTACAAATTTTCCAGTGTTTATGGCTTAGTACGACACATGCGAAGATGTATAATGCAACTACGAGTGCTAAATCATCATACCCCAGGAGTAGGTGGAGCTATCAAAAGCCCTGTCAGTGAGAACTATAATGGATTTGAGCGACGACGCACGGCAGCAAGCGTTTTCCGAAGGATCGCAATTTTGATCTGCTGGACAAAGAATGAGACAAGATGAATCTGTAGACATCTAACGGACGAATGAATTGATTACTGTTCAAGTTTACCGAATTCGCTGGCCAACGAACCTTTAAATTATCCTCGGGTATCATGTGAGGAGTGGGTGGGTGGTATTCAGGTTGGATGGTACTAGAATGGATGCCGTGATGGTGAAGTACTTTGCGGATCTCTACGGCTACCGGCATAAAGTCATGATCACGCGACGCCATCACATGTACTGATGCGACTATTTTGGATTCAGAGAGCTGCCAGACATGTAGCTCATGGACCGAGAGTACGCCCTTGACATTTAAGATTGATGCCCGCACTTCATCAAGGGATATGGCAGGCGGGACGCCCTGCAGTAAAATGAAGGACGCGCTCCGAACTTGAGGCGGTACAAATATCAGGAACAATGTCAGTTGGGGAAAGTGCGGAGGGACGTACCCAACGGCAATGCGGAGGAAAAAATGATGACGGTGATCACAAGACTGATCACTGGGTCAAAATAAAACTTGTACTTCCACGTCGTGAGCCAGATGATGAGACCGGTGGCGATGACGCCAACGTTGCCCAGGGCATCGCCCAGGACGTGTAGCACCAAGGCTCGCATGTTCATTGAACCATGCGTGTCATTCTTCCCATGCGCATGACCAACGTGTTCTGTGGACCTTGGGGAAGATCGAGAAGAGCTTTCGCTCAGTGTCCGGAGGAGAGGTGTTTCTTCGCTGGGTCGGGCAGAGTTGTCCTGTGTGGGCACATGTTGCAAGGGATGCCGCCGTGAACGCGGTGGGGAGGATGCAAGGTCTTGAGCGGTTTGCACGACCGAGGCACGGGTAGCGACAGGGTGTCCATACAGCGACGAGGAGCGATTGCGGGACAAGACGAGGTCATCGTTTCGGGTGGCATGTATGCTGGCGGGTCGAGACGGCGGAGCACTGCCTTTGTGTTCATGGGTATGGCCATGTTCTACGGCGGATGGTTATGCCGGAAACGAAGCGTGGCAAGGACTTCATACCGTGGAAGAGGAATAGGCCGACGATATTGGATGCCAGACCAAATGATCCGACTATTACTACCAATCGGGGATTGGAGATCTCTGGGCGAGTTGAGTGGCGGGCACGGGGGAGGAAAGGAACGCACCAGGCGTGCTGAAGAAGCGTTCCAACGCCTCCATCGTGATGGAGAAGCAGAGTGCCAGCAGGAAGATACCATTGATGAGAGCGGCGAGGATTTCAGCCCTATGCCAGCCGTAAGAGTAGCGGGAATCATTTGCATTTTGACCAGAAAGCTGCGTGTGAAGCGCCGTGAGAGGGATGATGAAATGGGGCGGGGTCAGGACAGACCTTGATGGCGTAGAGCGCAACGATCAGACTCATAACGTCGCTGCGGGAAGGTGAGCCACGAGCCCGAGATGTGGGTGTGGCACGCACTTGAGCATATGGAAGCTGTCCGCGACGAGGGCGAGCGAGCCGACCGCATAACCTGCGGAGATCAGAAGGGTTTGGGCACGGCGAGGCAGCCACGAACCGATGATGAGTTCTATGAAGAAGAACAAAATATCTATGGCGAGCAAAAGCGATATCCGGGTCGAACGAGACAGGGCCATCGCTGAGGAGGAGAAAAACGTCGAGATTGGCTTAGTCAGCGCTAATATCTTTTCTTCGTCTTGGACCAAAAAATGGCCGCCCCGTCGATGGCAGCAGCCCTGGCTGCAACGTTGCCAACGCCTGCCACCGCGCCAGCACCGGCTGCACCAACATATGAGGCCATTCCAGCTTCGATGTCGACCGCGATCGATATCGAGGCAGAGATACCGCTCACTTGCGTACAATTGGATGCTCTGGTACGTCTGCTCATATCCGCCACGATCCACTGCTGACGGCGGGTGGAACGTAGGTTGTAACCAAGATCGTGCAGCACGGAGGGGAAGCGCCGTCTGGCTCTGCGCACGGACTTTTGCTCGGGCTTGACTTGGATGGAGTCCTCGAGGTATCCAACAGCTTTCCATTACCGAGCCACACAAGCGAGGAAGACGACAAATCGTCCAAGTCTATTGGTGGGTGGATTGCATATATGAATCGATGGATGAATCGAACAAGGTGCAGCACGCTATCAGGCATTGATGCTACGATCGCTCAAGGAAGTGCAACGGGATGACAATGTCGTGGGGTTCTACCAAGCGACGACCCTAGGCGCATTTCTTAATCAGACGCTAGTAGATACGCAGGCGATACATCAGGAAAGGCTAAGACACGGTGGTGTGGTGATCGTGCACGGTAATTTAAATTTTCCTGATGGGCGGAGGAAGGCATTGATGGGTGCACAGATGTTTCGCAATCCAGTCGAGGACATGCGTCATTCCGGGCATTCAGATTGACAAGTCCGTTTATGGACGCGTACAAGAAGGGGAATTTCAGCGCTCCGAGGTGGGAAGTGTTCATGTGTTGCGGTTTCAGCTTACGAAAAGCGACGGTGCAGCTTGACGACGCACCGGTTGACGTTTTCGTCCATCCTGGAAGAAATTCCGGTGAGAATTCGGGCGAACCCGCTAGCGAGTGGGTTCCTGCAGGCACTGGCTGCGCCGGGCGCGGCGTCCACGTCTGGGATCGGCGAGTCGTACTCGGTGATGGACCTGGGCCACACCGGAGTTTCGCGGAGCCTGGAGCAGGTGTCTGAGGCGATTGACAATTACCGGACAGAAGACGGGAACGTGGGGTATCTGACAAGGCAGATCGCGAGGGAGAAGATGCGGGCTGAGGCGTACGTTGGGAAGCGGCGGGAGGAGAACGCGCAGCGCGTTGCGGAAGGGCTGAGTCCGCTTCCAGAGGAGGATGTGAGCCGACTGTTCAAGATACCTGGCGAACCGAGCCGGCTCGAAAGCATGCTCCTGCTTGGGCAGGTGGATGCGTATGGGAAGAGCCTCGAGACGCTCGCAGGGATGGGCCTCGTCAAAATGTTTGCTGCCAGGGTGAGTCGTGATTTCCATATTTAGAAAATTACATTGTTACCCTGTCACATCGTTCGGCTATATAAACACTTTGGCTTTCCATCGTCTCTCATGGCTCCGCTCTTTTCTCTCCTCGCCTTTGCTGCCTTCGCTCTCTTCTCCAACGCCGTCGCCTCCCCCCACATCGCCCGCCATGCCCTCGACCACAGACAACACAACCCCGTCCTCCCCCGCGTCCACCTCGACACCCACCCCCCCGTGCGCAGGCGCTCTCTGAACAAGCGATGTACACCACAACAGACAAACTCCACCTCCCCCGTTTCCTCCCCGACTGCCTCCTCGGTCTCGGCCGCGTCCTCTTATCTCCAATCCTCGCCCACTTCACCACCTGCTACCTCGTCTCCCCCTCCTCCATCGACCACGCCACCGGCCATGTCTTCTCCCCCACCAGCCACGTCTTCCCCACCGGCCCCGTCTTCTCCACCGGCCACGTCTTCTCCTCCACCGGCCACGTCCTCTCCCCCACCGGCCACCTCCACGTCCTCTTCGCCACCCGCCCAGACCTCCTCGTCCACGAGCAACAGCGGTGGGCCAAGTTATCTCTACGGCACGCAATCTGGCCAAGGTACTCCAATCTCTCGTTACTTTACCGCCCTCTTCATCTGTTTCCGTTAGGTACCTGGTTCGATGTCGGCCTCGGAGCATGCGGTTACACCAACAACAATGGTCAAAACGTTATTGCCGTCTCCCATGACATCTTTGACAGCTACCCGTTAGTCTGCCTCACTTCGCCTCTCTCCTTGCTCACTCTTCCACAGAGGTTACGATGGTGTTGACCCGAATAGCAACCCGGTTTGTGGCAAGGGCATCACGATCACTTGTATGTGTCCACTCTTCTTGTCTGCCTTGGCTCACTTTCCCTCTGCAGACGGGACTGCAACTGTCGATGTCACTGTCGTAGATCGGTGCGTTGGCTGTAACGAACTCGATCTCGACATGGCTCCGGCCGCCTTCCAAATACTTGCAGCCCTTGGCGTCGGGCGCATTGATATCACCTGGAAGTGGTCCTCTTGATCAATATCGCTCGCTACTGTTTATTCATACGATTAACACTTAAAGTCTGCCTCCGCATTCCGGCGCTGGTCGTTCGCCCCTTTGGAGGGCCCGGGGAAGTCTTGGTAATTGCCATGCCCACACACGGCGTGTGCTACGGCGTGTGCTACGGCGTGGATACCGTAGTTGATGGATATGTGGCTGCCATTGTCTCGTTTGTTGTCTGCCTTGCTTTGGCCAAGTGCTTGTTAGACCATAGATTCCTGTCTGTCTTGTCCATAATGGAATGGAACGGCTGTATTGATTTTTCCTGATCTGGTCTGCATCTTCATTTCCGCTACAAGGTCACCGCTGATTGCGGAAGTCGCTTTGTTTCCGCCATGCTACCGCAGTAATTAGTAAATTTAACCACAATTACGGCTCTGCTCTGTGGCCCACACGCCGTCGTTGCATCTCCGTGCCCACTTTTAAATTCCCAGACTCATGCCGACAGCATGACCCCTTCCCAATATAGTTCCTCCCTCGTACCCTTGACAGCCTCGGACACCGCGTGGTGCAGGCTCTCGTCCATTTTTCCATCCCTGCTTTGATCCGTGAGCAGTGACGCACACAAGTCCAACGCGAGGCATCGGATATGTGACCCTGTGCACGGAATCCTCGAAAACGGTCCTAGAACTTGGCCCCGTGCAGGGTGCACCATCACAAAGAACGGCGTGAGGCGCGAACTCAACAGAGAGATTTGCTGCACGTCAGGGACGTCAGCCCTCAGCAATTCCAGCATGCCATAGACAGGGACAAACCTCGTGCTGCATCACCCAGGATCCACGTTGAAGCAGACGTAAGAGTACCGCCAAAATCGTCTGGAAATTCAGACAGCTCGACGGCGGAACAGGGCCAGATTGGCCCCACCCACCTGCGTTGTGGCAAGGTTGCTTGTGCCCACCTCCCAAAGCGTTTTGGGGAGGTGTATAACCCACTCCTTGAACTTGGACCCTTCACCCCCATCACGAGGGTCAAAGTGGCCGCTATACCCGACCTCTTTCTCGAGCTGTGCATGAAATTAATGACGTACTTTGTTCCGCGCGTATAAGCTTACGAGCAACAGCCGGCCGATAAACTCTATTGTCAATGGTTTCACCGCGGACCCAGACGCCGTCCTCATAGCGTGATCAATAGTCGCTCCCAACACCGATGACAGTTCAGTTTCACCCCTTTTATTCAGCATCGCCCAGATTGTCGGAAGAAGTGCCGTGTACATTGTAGCCGAAACCGGTCTCGGCAGCTGCGCGCTCGATCCGCCATCGCCTTGAAGAAGCTGAATGACGTAGGATTTGACGAGATCAGCTTGCAAATCGAATGGAAAATGATTCTTCAGAGTGGACAGTGACTTGAAACGTGATACTCCAGAATGATTTCTCCGACGCGCGACCCTTGTTCCAGATTGGTGTGAGACAAGAACGAGCAACGACGTCAGTTCGCAGTAGATCACGCTGAGATCCTGAAAGGCTTGCTCCACCTGTTCTTGATGAGCGCATCACGCCAGCGATGTGGAGCGTTTACCCACCTTTACTTCTCGATGCGCAGGGGCGAACGGAAAGTACCCGGTGAGGTAATCGAGTAGTGTTCTGAGCTCCTCGCAAGCACCAAGGAGATCGGATCCCTGATTCACAGCTTCAAAAGGGGTGCTGGCTTCGGCACGCAACTCGACGTACCAAACCAGTGTTCTGTAGAAGAGCACTGTATAGAACTTGAGTGATCTTGAACGCAACCACGAGCATCTGGACTTCCGTTTCGGTTGGGTTTGTACTGGGCGAGAAGACAACAGGCGCGCTATCGAGAAACGTGGCTGTCAACGTCGGGTAAAGTGTTCGAGACAATCTCTAAAAGATTCGCGTTCGAACACTGGATCGTTTACGAGAAGACTGCGTACCGTGATCACGGGGGTGCCACCCGACGAACGTGAAACATCATCCATTTCGGGGGAAGGATCTAGCAGATGACCGAGATCCCACGTGGGGTCTGGTTCTCCGCAAAGGAGTCGCGGATCATAGACAAAGTCTTCCAGGTCGGGATCCGCATTCCAGACCAGATGCTTGCCATTCACCCCATGGAGTGAGGGTCGGAATACGTCTGCGTGTTCTTCATATAGCCGAGTACTCGCGAAGGAAGATCGTAAAAACCATGTTGGTACGGGTGGTACCGCTTCACCAGCCTCTCTGTGTGATCCGCTGGACGCAAAAGATTGTGGGTCTATTGCATGACCCAAAAAAGAGGCAAGGGATCTCAAGACTACCAGTTTTGACTATAGCGAGATTGAGCAGGGTAGAAAGAATGATCAAACGTATCTACCTGAGGTGAAAGCACCACAGACGTCGTGCACGTTGCATGGGCACTGCCTGGACAGGGAAAGAACACCATTGGACGAACGATAATAACAAGCGGGACAACAGACCTTCCGCCTCATTGAACTTTGTTCCAGCGTTGAGGATTCCAAGATACCCCTCCAAAGCGCGTTTTCCGTGGCCAAGATCCGATTCATTCCATCCACACACCACGCTCTCTGGCACAACATCTAAAAGAATGTCCAAAAAGCGTATGGCATCTATTCGAATTTCGGGGAATATGTGCGTTTGGGCAGAAACCGTGAAAAGCAATAGCATGGGCATGTGTGGAATGAGGTCCTTCTGCGAGAACGTCAGGATCGTGCACCCGAAATAGCACGTACGCTTACTTTTTCGAGGCGAGGAAAAATCCAATCAAAGAACGAGAGCAGGGCTTTGCGAACGCCGGCATCCTATCGACGGTTGCGTCGGGCAGAAAAACTCGGATGAGGCTGGTGACATACCTCATCGGCGATCAGGCGCACACAACCATTAAGGAGAGGAGTAATTGAGCGCTCTAGTAAACCGGGATGATCCTGGAATAACTCCCGGGAACTGAAGATAGCATCTTTGCGGGTTGCTGCGTTGTAGTGTTTAAAAAGGGAGAGTATGTCGCCAAGGGACTGTCGACGCTTATTAGTGGGTAGAGTATCATCTCTCTCGACAGCGATACTCTGGGTCGGAAGAGCAATACCTTGGGACGTTCAGTGGAGAGGAGGTAAAGAGATCATGTCCACCCACTCCGGGCCTTGAAGGAAGTATCTACGGCATTGGACGGGAGTTTCTTCCCTTTGCCAAGCTTTAGTTTTGCTTTCTACTAGGCTCGCGCTGAGGATTCGGAGGGCAAATATATGGATACTCGTACCGAAAAGTCTGCGACTTTCTCCCTCTTCTTTCTGGAGTTTTTGGGCATCAACCACTAAGAAGACAGTGATTTCCTATTATAGTAACGTCTACACAACCTCGGTGTATACATCCAAAATGGTCGTCAAGAAATCATAGTGCAAGGGTAAACTGGCCGAGAATGCCATCACCACAACCAAGGGAATTTCATAAAGTCCACCTTCAACTTCAAGCAGAGCAAGTCCTCATCATCCACAGAGTATCCCTGGACATCGACACCAATCTTGACTAAAGTGCAATGTAAGCCGAGAATAACCGTAGACTTGTGAGACACACCTTTCGGAATTTCCCATGGCAGTTTAACCGTATGCGAGACGGTGTATTTCCCCTCCTCAACGGGACACTGGATACTGGTTTTGGCGTTGCGACTATGAACAATGATCAATATGGCAGCCGTGCACGTGGGTAGATAACCTACGCTTCTTTGCAGACATCAAATTCTTTGTCCACCAACTTGATGAGACCAAGCTTCACAACGACGTCAGCATATGCGCCTTCCTATGATGCGGTCAGTTTGAGCAGAGCCAAAATAGACAGAGAGACGAACCTCAATAGTCTTGTCGGCAGTTCCAGTAACCGTGACTGTGAGGTCTTTTCCCGGCTCGGGTGGGTCTGGAGACAAGGATATAGACTCTATGTGGACGATATCGTCGGGAGTGCCTATCTGGGCGTCAGACACTTGGTCACACCAGGAAGACTATTCCCACCGCAATCTTCATACGACCAACCGGAGAGTAGACTGGAGGCATCGTTGAGGACCTCTTGTTGTCCATCAGGTCGTGCGAGCGTTGTACCTACCAAGGCCGCAAGGAGGGACAATGAGAGTAGTCGGACCATGTTCGAGACTGAAAGCAAAGAACTAACGAAGAACCAACCTAATACGTTTTTAGGTGTGGGAGCCGACTTCCAAATATGCCAGAGATACAGGTTTGGCTGCGCCAGTGTCCTCTTCACCTCAAACCAGCCATGAAGCCACGAGAGTATTGCTGTTGTGCAATCCCCCTCATCAACGCCGGTATATATGCCACCCTTGCAGAACAGTTTGCCATTGCTGTCATCGTTGGAACGCTCTCAATCGCTACGCCATCCAGTATGTATTCGTTCTGATCTTGGTCTTCCCGCAGCCTTACTCTCATCTCCCCAGTTGTCGGTGCTGCAACACCATCCTTTGCTCCCATTCTCCTTGCTGTCTTCTGCTATGTAGGAGCAGCAGTCCAGATATTCGGCTTCCTGGGTGTAGCCCAGGTAAGCAGCTAGCTAGTCCGCCCGAGCACAGTCCGCCTCACAAGCACAGGAAAAACCAATCATGTATCGCAGATACGTCACTCTCCACATAGGGTCATGCATCGCCGCGTTTGCCATCGCCGCTGCCTGGCTTATCGTGTCCGCCACCCGTCACTCTACTGCCCAATCGAATTGCGAGGCTACCTTCTTTCCATCCAGCGGTAGCACCTCGTCGGAGGGCCAGACCCTCTGTGATATATTTGCATGGGTCGACGTTGGTCTGATGGGTGGCGCTTGGGTCTTTTTTGCACTCGTCCAGGTGGGTGTCCAGAGTCGTTAATACGGTCCACATGCTCACTTCATTCTGCAGTCTTATTTCATCTTTGTCGTGTCATCATATGGAGCCTCTCAGCGAGAGGACCACGAGAAGTACGATGCACTCAATGATTCGACCAGACCGCTGACGGATGATATCCCAATGGCCGACCGGGGTGATCCTTGGGATTCTAGGGCATCCTACGAACTTGATGACGGTCGCAGGCACCACACAAGACAAGATAGCACAGCATCTACAATCCTTGGTGTTCCACCGCAGAAAGAAGCTTATGGCGGTTATAGCGCCAATCAGACCCAATACGCCGATAATCAGTTTACCAGCCGAGCCCACTCTGGTGGTTATTGAGTCGGCGACTTAGTCCTTCCAACCATAGTTGGAATTCCAGCACTTAGGACCTCTTGTATCATGATGTTATATTCCATTGACATTATTTATCCTGAGCTGTTAAGAGTGCAAGTACCTTGAGTATCCCATCGACTGATAGAAAGGATGAATCGCATGGCCTCAGCGTGGACCCGCGTTAGGAGCGCAACAATTGAGACAACGTGGCTCGTCTGAAACTCGTCCTGCTCCCTCACGCAAGGCTCACAAAACTGGTGCGGGACAGGCTTCCCTCTTCACAAAACACACTCACAAGCGTCTGCGACGCGCTCCATCCGATGCCCGTCCCAACCCAAACCTCGTACGAAGTCTGCCTCGACTTCACAAACGACACCCACGACTGCGCAACCATACAGCTCCTCCGAGACTACGGGAGGTCCACGAGCGCGATCCTGCTCCTCCATCCCGGCGAGAGCGTCACTCTCATCCTCGACGCAGGCTCAATCTACAAGTACGCTCTCAAATCGCGCACGAAGGTCGCCAACGTGAGGTATGCCTCGTTTTCACCGCCTCGTTCCCCCCGACCCATCCCGGCTCTGCACAGTGCCCGAAGCTGGAGAGACATCCGTTGCGACATATCACAGCTTTTTTCGGGCGGTGCTTCCACCCGCACCTCGCCGCGTGCATCTCCACCCCCACTATGTAATGGAGTCACTGTCGACCGCGTTTGGCGGGATTATCGCTTCAACGTTTGGAATGACTCTGTGCGTGTATCTGTACAGTGCACCCGCGTCCCTCACACGTCTCCCAGTGAACTCTTGCACAAAGCTATATCCTCTTCAGACGCACGCCGTCTTACGATACCATCGTCCGTGACAGAGCGCAGGACATTCTGCCGGCGGATAATCAGTCGCACTCATCGTAATTTGTAACCTATACAACTCATTCCTTGTTCACCTCTGCCATATCGTTCAGGTTGGCGCAAAGGACCTTGGTCGTGTAACATCACCCCTTGTTTGGTAGCATTTAGTTGAAAATTCGTAGTGGTCTGCTGGTGAATTGACTTCGCAACCGTACATCTCTTGTATCGCTTATTGTCCTCGTCGTTAACTACGGACTGACTCCAACCATTCTTGTTTGCTTTGCGAGCGAGAACAAGGGCCTAAACAATGGAGATTTCCTTGGAGTAACAATAAACGGGCACACAATTGTGTTCAGACAAGCTGTAGGTTCTGCACTGTGTATGGTGAAGGCTTAGATGGTCCTTTATTGACCCGATGTAGCCGGCTTCTAGGGAGCCAGCTTGTTCGTGTGAGTGCACCCTTGGCGAGCTGCCCAGCGGGCCGAACTTCTCCCGGAGCCGCAGATCCAGCGTGAAGGGCTGTCTTGGGGAATACTGCCCTGTACGGAGGCTTGGCATTCACCGCCCTTGAACTCTCAGCGACTTGTGCCCGGTGTTGTAGTATCGGTCTAGCAAGAAGTGATTCCTGCAATAAATTGAATATCGTGATGTTTCAAAACCCCTTGGAGGGACTTACGATGTGTGTGGTCGCTTTCTGACTGATGTCAGCAAGGGCAGCACGTCCCCGGTACTTCAGCACCTTTTGGAGGTTCCTCCGCGTCACAAGGCGTAATCGCCCGTTGTCGGATGGCTTCAACCGCAGTTCTTCAGAGACCGAGGCTCGAGCATCTGCAACACCACTGTTGAGCACACCCCTTGGGGTCTTCAACCGCAACTTGTCCGTCAGCAACTCTCGGCCAACGGCTCGTGCTGTCATCTCAAACTTGAAGTCGCGTGGATTGTCGACCAATTCCAGAAGCGCCATGGGTGCATTGTCACCTTTTCGGTTATCAATCTGGATGACACGTGTATAGCCGCCCGGGCGTTCCTTGTATCTCCGAGCGAAAGTAGAGAAGAGTTTTGGCAAGATCTCGGGCTTGAGGAGGAAACCTTGAGCGCGCCGGTACGAGGTTTCGCTCCCTTTTTTACCAAGAGTGATGATCTACCCTCGGAGTCAGACAGCCACGCGGTAGAATGTAGAGTCCGTGCCTTCTCTGCCAGTCTCGCGGTATCCTTGGCCTTTGGAAGTGTGGTCCGAATCTGCTCGTGCTCAAACAGCGAGCTGACAAGGTTTCTGTGCAGCATGAGCGAGTGTGCGAGATAAAGCAACTAGGCCGCACACCGAAGCATCAGATTGCGATGGGAGGAGGTCCTCGAGAACTTTCGAAACGCGACGCCATGCTTCATGGCTGTAAGGAAAAACTCGAGCAGCGTTGCCCACGTGATGCAAAGTGCGGCAAAATCCGGACGAGTGCGGCCAAAACGTTTCGGACAGACGCGTTCACACTAAAATGTCTTTCGCCCGTATTACCCTGCGCAGTCTGTCTCGTGCACGCCCGACCTTTGCCGTGTCGAAGCAGTCTGCATACAGACTGCACCGAGCAAACTTTTCCGCCCCCGCCGGTCTCACCAAGGACAACATTCAGAGTCGCATCTTTGACGTGCTCAAGGGTTTCGAGAAGGTTGACTCTGCAAAGGTAGCATTTTCAGCGTGTAGGGATTCTCCAAGTACTTACTCACTCTCGAGGTTTCCGCTTCGGCTTCGTTTACGGAGGATCTCGGTCTCGACAGCTTGGATGCAGTTGAAGTCGTCATGGCCGTAGAAGAGGTTCGCGTCGTCTCTTCGCCGCTGACTCGTGCTCACGGTCACCTAGGAGTTTGGCATTGAGATTCCTGACGCGGAAGCCGACGAAATAAAAACCGTCGAGCATGGTCAGTTGTTCATCCGCTCTCTAGCCTTGTAATAATCGCCCCGGCAGCCATCGATTACATTGCAAAAACGCCTGAAGGTATGTGGCACTCATTTTCTGCATTGTACATTGCTTACTTTGCGTTAGCTCACTGAGGGGAGGGATAGACTAGACTGTTGGCGTTTGTACTCGGCCTCAATTATCTTTGATCAACGCTCCGACGGGTTAATGTAGGCTGAGTTTCCTCGCGCAGTTCGCAATAACCCCATTTGGATCTGTTGGTATATGATATGCCTAATGTACGCCGTGGAGTGACATTTCCTCATGCCACCATCCAAATCCTTTGTCGTCAGTAAGCCGCTTCTTAAAGTTGGGTGTACCCTCGGGGAAGGTTCGAGCGTGTCAACCGCGTAATACTATCGTTGATGAGTTATCAATAGCTCCTCTTTATGATCCTAGGACGCAAGTATTGCATTTCGTGGATATCTGTGAGAACAAGGTAAGATCGTAGGCTTGTTCACGGGGATCGGCTCGTCGAGCTCCCCCACAAGGTCTTCCACCTGGACACCAGGACTCTGGCGTTGAGCGCAGAAACGTTTGATGAACCGATTACATGTCTCGCTCTGAGGAACAGTGGGGAAGGAGTGAGTGTGCATCACGGATGATTCTCCGCTTACTACCGTTGTCTTGCAGCTTGCCTGTACAACGGGCAGTGGTTTCGCAGTATTGGAAGGCGATTCAAAGTTGCATCACCTGTGCAAACCATTGCCCGAGCACCACGCTCCGTACGTGAGATTCAATGACGGCGCGTGCGATAGCAACGGTCGATTTTTCGGTGGCACTATCCAATCTAAAGATGCGAGCATCCCAGGAAAACTCTGGATGTACGACCCAGGTACGTCGGAGTGTAAGATTGTAGACGATGGGCCCTTTTCGGTTGGTTATCGCGTCTTCGCTTTAGGGTAGAACTCACCCAATGCACATAGGATTCAAACGGACTCGGCTGGAGCCCGGATGGAAAGATCATGCAAGCACTACAGTCGCTCCTTGTCTGTATGTGTCTCAACAGGCGTCGCAGGTATTTCACGGACTCGCTCAACAACATCATCTACGCCTACGACTTCAATGACGGAAAGTTGTTCAATCGGAGGATTATCATTGATGCGATTGCCCAAGGATTTCCAGAAAAGACGTTTTGCGACGGTCTATGCATCGATGAAGAAGGTTACATATGGAGCGCTAGGTGTGTCGTTTGCTTGATCCTAGAATATCCCGACGACTCTCGGAAGATGGGGAGGTTCTCGAATCGTCCGATTCTCCCCCCAGGGGAGCATCGACGCCGAGATCTACTTTCCTACTGCTCTCAATGTCACCGCGTGCTGTTTTGGAGGTGAGGAATGAGCTCGACCGTCCTTGGAGGATTACGATGATGTGCAGGACCCAACGAGGACCAGTTATACGTCACAACTGCGCATTGCGGCGCCATTGGAGGGGACAGCAGTCTGCAAGAGAAGTACCCTGACTCTGGACACCTCTTTGTAGTGGATTTGTCGGGTGAATTCAAAGGTACACAATGGCGGTATCCGTTTGGAGGATGATGTATCTAGTTCGGAAATACCCGAGAACGACTGTACAGTTTTGTTACGGTGGCTGTCTGTGTCCGGATTCCCACACCCACCACGACCTCAAGATACTCGAGGTAAGCCGGACTCGTCGTCCAAGCAAGCGAGTGCGCTTGAACTCGTTCAGATCTCAACATCACCGTATAGACTTCGTTATGGCCACTTTCTCTTCGACACCCATCGTCATTGATGGCAAGGGTCATCTCCTTGGTCGATTGGCCTCTATCATCTCGAAACAAATACTCTCCGGCCAGAAGATTGTCGTCGTCAGATGCGAGGAAATAAACATCTCTGGCAGTTTCTTCCGCAATAAGGTGGGACGCACTCATCCCACCCTTGAAGCGGCGCCATGTAACGTCTTGTTTACGCAGCTCCGCTACCACAACTTCCTCCACAAGCGTCACATCGTCAATCCCAAGAAGTCCGGTCCGTTCCACCACCGCGCTCCCTCCAAAATTCTTTTCCGTGCCATCCGCGGCATGGTGCCACACAAAACCGCTAGAGGTGCCGCCGCGCTGGAGCGGTTGAAGCTTTTTGAAGGTGTTCCTCCACCCTACGACCGCAAGAAGCGCATGGTCGTGCCAGAGGCACTCCGGGTGCTGCGATTGAAGCCTGGTCGGAAATACTGCACCGTCAAGGTACGCGGACACGGTAGACTGTGCTGTGTGGTGTATTGATCGACTCTGCAGCGCCTGTCGCACGAGGTTGGGTGGGGATACAAGGACGTCGTCGATCGCCTCGAAGAGAAGAGGAAGATCAAGGCACAAGCATTCCATGAACGCAAGGTGGTGTGGTTGGTTGTGTTTCAACTCTTGTTTATTCATTGTTATCTACAGATTGCAGCGCTGAAGCTACGCCAAAAAGCGGTCGAGAACGCATCACCTTCTTTTGAGAAGTTGGCAGAGTATGGATTTTAGTTGTGTGTTTAGTACCGATAAGACGATGCGTGTAACTATGCGGCCTCTTGGAGAGTGGTTTCCCCTTTTACCTGTGTGGCTGTGCTGTCGGTGGCGGGAACGCGACCGCTCGACAAGTCACTTGTTTGACCTCCTCCTCCTCCTCCATCATCATGTCCGCAGAACACTCAGCCCTCCAAAACACAGGCACGCCCTTTTCTCGCTCTAGAGGCCCCCAGCCAGCTTACACAGCAGCAGCCTCCCCCGCAGTTTCCCGCTCCCCATCCCCTGCCTCCGCCCACGATGTCCTCACTCTTCGCGCCCTCGTAACTACAAAGGAGGCAGGCGTCATCATCGGAAAGGGTGGCAAGAACGTCGCAGATCTCAGAGAACAGACTGGTGTCAGAGCCGGCGTCAGCAAGGTCATACCTGGCGTCCACGAACGTGTCCTCACCGTCGGCGGTTCTGTCGAAGCAATCGCAAAGGTGCGCTCTCTCATCATGCCACTCCCTTTTCACCCTCGCTCACAATTTCTCCAGGCATACAGCCTCATCATCGCCCAGCTCGTCTCATCTGCCCCCTCCCCCATTCCTCTCCCCTCATCAACCCCGCACACCTCCATCCGCCTCCTCATCTCACATAATCTGATGGGCACCGTCATCGGCCGTAACGGCCTCAAAATTAAAGCCATCCAAGATATATCTGGGGCACGCATGGTAGCCTCCAAAGAGATGCTTCCTCAGTCAACAGAACGCATCGTAGAGGTTCAGGGCTCCCCAGAGTCCATCAGTCGTGCAATCGAAGAGATTGGAAAATGCCTGCTAGAGGACTGGGAAAGGGGTGCCGGCACTGTTCCTTTCCACCCGGGCGTGGGTGAGGAGCGTCTTGGCTCAAGACGATCAACGAATGGTTATTCTGGTGGTCTGAGCTCGCGCAGATCTACGGGCGATGTCGGGCGCCGCGCTTCGTCTCCACCTTCGCCCCACTCACCCTCGACTGCACAACCACCGGCCAATCTCCGTACGCAAAACATTCTTATTCCTGCTGATATGGTCGGATGTATCATCGGCCGCAATGGAAGCAAAATTACCGAGATCCGCCGACTCTCTGGATCCAAGATATCCATTGCCAAGGCCCCACACGATAATTCGGGTGAACGAATGTTCACTATCATCGGGACCCCTGCTGCCAACGAGAAAGCGTTGTTCCTACTCTATAATCAGCTGGAGAGCGAGAAAGAGAGGAGAATTGGCAGGGAACAACAACAGCAGGATTCCCAGGAATGAATTTCCCGGCCCCCACTCCGTTAGACACTCTTCCCACATTGCACGATTAATCCGACGCCCCACGAATCGACCCTATGCATCATCTCCGCTTAGCCTTCTTGTCCTCTCCGCGTTACTTTGCAAAACGTGCGTTCGCTTCGTAGCCGTGTTCGTTGTTTGTCTTCATCTGTGCATTTCCCCTCGAACCACCGAAAATCGCACAAAGCCTCTCTTCCCTTCGATGTCTTGACTCCCGATTTACTTCATCGCGTCCTGGTCTCCCGACGATAACTCTAACCAAGATACATATTGAGACATGCCTGACATATTACAATGCACTGTGTTTTAGCTCCACGACGATATACAACATCCGTCTTTGACTTGTGCAGTCCTTTTCGTGTCTGTACAGCGTAGGGTACGAATTTTGGTGATCACGTGCATCTGACATCAATTAATATCTGTTTTCTATTGGCTCGTCGTCATGAACGATCAACGTACATCCTCGCAAAACCTTGGTCATCGTTTGCCCTCGTACACGGTTCCGCTGTATGATACTACCGCACTGACTTCAGCGTTGGCTAACCCATACGCCCAACACTATGCGCCACACTACTATCAGGCTTACATGCAAGCCTTCTCGAATATGCCTCGCACGACCGGTGACGGATACACGCTTTCATCGACCTACGTCCCTGGCACGGGACAAACGAGTAGAGCAACCTCGTCGTTGTCTATCCCACTCCCCCTAGACCAGTCGTCTGAGCCGGCATGTTCACAAACGGCTGTGAAGCCTATCAAAAACCATCTCACTTTTGGGTCCTGGTACCAACCCGGGAACTGTCGGTGCACACGCAAGGGCTGTCTGTTCTCCGGTTCTCGCAAATCTGTCGAGATTCACATGATGGATCGACATTTCATCTTTCCACCCGGGTGGAAGAACAAGAACGACTGGGATGCGGACCCCAGTCTAAGAGGGTGCGTGCCCATCTACGTACCCTGGACCGTCGACTGATGCCGGTTTAGAAAGCGCATCACAATTCAAGGGACGTCTGTGGTGCTGGACACGCCAGAAGCAGTCGATGCCTGGATTGCAGAGCGGCGACGGCGGTTTCCGACGGATGAAAGGATCCAGGAGAAAAAACGCAAGCTGGAGGAGGCAGCTGCGCGGGGGCAGCTGACACCGGAAGAGATGGGTGCTAGCGCAAGAAAGAAACACAGACCAAACGTCACGCTTGCCGAGGATGGTGGCAAGAAATTCCGGCGTCAAGGGCATCAGAGGGGCAGGGGTCGCCGACGGCGAGATCTGGGGCGACGCGAGGAACTTAAGACACAAGTCTCCGACGATCCGACGAGCCAAAGAACCTGTGCAAAGATAGAATCCGTTCGGGAGACGAGCCCGAACCCTGGATCGAGTGCAGATGACGATGAAGCACCTGAAGTCGTGTCATCTAAAATCCCTAGAGTACCGTCGTGTTCACCGAATATCGATGCCGAGGGTAATGACGGAGCACAAGAGACGTATCCTCAAGAATATGTCAAAAGGATATTACCGAAGAAACCCCCGAGAAATCCGTTTGCATCCCGGCCAACGTTGCTTCGTAACGTACTGGAAACTCGTTCTTTACATGGCTTTGTCACTCTAACGATTTCGTCAAGCTGCTCCTGCCTGAAATCCGTGTCACAGTGTCAAACCTCTCTCAGGCTATACACTTTCTCGTCGAAAACGATTTTCTTCGTGGCGTTGAGTTGCGACCAGGTCAAGCACAAGAGCAAATGATTGAAGTCCTTACACCCAGGAAGACTTGATGTAGGTTTGTGAGCCTGTCTAGTAACATACATCATGACAATGGCCAAAGATAGAACAAGTAAATCGTGTTGGCAGGTTCCAGGGATGAAGTTCTATGTTGTCGTTATCGACTATCCTCCGAACCATCTGTAGAGACACTGCTGCTCTCAAGTAACACATCTTCTTCCCCCTCGACTTCCAATGTGCGCTTCTCTACATCGAATCCATATCCCGCCAGCCCTTCGGCAATCTGATCAACTTTTGATGGCGCTGTGACGACCACCACAGTAGAGGTGGATGGGCTAAAAATCGGCAAGATATACTTCTTTAGAGATGCTAGAACATCGTCCTTGGTGACAGCTTGGTACTGCTCCAAGAGCTGGAGGTTGTGGTCTTGGCTTAGACCCTTAAGTGCTTGGTTGGTAAAGGAGTTCATCGCCTGCAGGGATTTAAACATGTCGGACGCATGGGTGTAGCGGATAACCTACTGCTCGGCCTGCGGTTGCAACATTTTTCGTTACACCGTAAACAATACTGCTCTTGGCAGCATCTAGGGTCGTTTCTTCAAGTTCAATCTGAAGGCGTTATAACACTGAATTGACGCGGACAGATACGAAAGAAACTAGAAACTTACTGAGCCGTCAACTAACCCCAAGACAACATTTTGCACCTGGTTAAACGCTTCCATACTGTTGGAACTCTGTATGGGAATAATGAAAGAGGGATTATCTGTGCGAAAATGCTGCTTACTCGATATAAGGAAAAGGTAGTTAGCCCGGCTTCTCTGTCGGTAGTCATGTATGCGCCATAAGCGAGGCCTGCACCACGGACTGATCTCTGTTGAAGTGGAGTTAGCACAACTTTCTATCGCTAAGACACAGGCCTCCACAGTACCCATAGGAAACTCTCCGTCGCGTTCAAAGCTTCAAGTGCGACTCTTAATGCTGGGAAGTCTGGATGATCAAATCCTTGAATACCCTTGGTAGTGTGGCTGACAAAAGAGCTTTCGATTGTAGGTAAGCTAACGACAACCGCCTAGAGAGGTGAATAATTATAGATATGAATCGACTTGCCCTCACCTTCTTGACAGGGTTTCTGCCTAATTCGTTGAGCGTCTCGCGAGTCAACTTTACTGGTGTCAAGGTTGACTCTTCCTGAAATAAATGTGAAATCAGAACAAGAGGTGGTCGTCAAGTCATGCTTACAGCAAGGTGGCCAAGTTTTTCACTCCACGTACTGCGAGGTTTTTGAAGGCCCAAAATATTTCCAGTAACAGAAATCCGCATTCCTGAGGGATCGGTTACTAAAAGTATCAAAACTTGGTGAGGCTACTTTCTACATGTCAAAATCGATATTATACGCACAACATTTTCGAAGTTCCTCAAAGGCGGCGATAACCCGGTCAGGACACTCTTGAAGATCTTTGATGAGCTTCGGCACAAATTCTGCTTGAGATAAAATTGTCCCGGCGAGAGAGGTCGAACTCTTGTCAAATAATGTCTCAGCCCATACCGACGACAGTACATTGCTGCCATCGCGCTTGAGCTCAGGAAGCGATTGAGCAAGTTTTGCGGCGGAAACTAGCAGCCTTTGGGCCGAATTAGCTACGTGTGACAGGTCGTGAAACTGTTCCCAACCTCTCTTTGTCGAATACGGCGCCCCAGATCAGATTGCGGAGCCATGCAATGGCGGAATCATAGTGTGGTATTTCAACCTTGAAGCTTATGCGTGCAAACTCGGTGAATTGATCGGATAAGCCAAGCCCAGCTTCGTGTGAAACAGTTAAGTCGTCGAGCTGATTGACAACCTCCTCGTGTCCCAATACTTGTCCGCTTTCTAGCTTCACGGGCAAAGAAAAGAACGCAGCAGCATAAGTAGAGAGGTACCTGGTGAATCCAGTGAGGAAAGAAATGAACAAAATAACTCTACGAACGGGCGAAGTTGATCCGGGACTTTTGCGAGGGAGAAAAATACATGGATTCCCACAAAATCTGACTGAAAAACTATTAGTCTTAAAGCCTTTCGAAGCAAGAAAATAACCACCTTGACATGATCATATTGTATAAATATTGATAATGGTTCTCCATCATTCTCAATATGTCTTTGGAGGTCCGAATGTAATGAAGGTCCGGAGGTACCAGTCCGACCTTTGCCCGATTCCTGTACGCTTTTTACGGGAATCCAAGATATGCTCTTCACGTCCGGGACAGGGAATGAAGTCAGGATCTTTTTTGGAATGGGTAAGTTGTTTTCTGCCTGTGCAGCCTCGAGCTCCTCTCCAGCCCTCGTAAGACCTTCGGGACCAAGCTTTTCGACTTGCGCCTCTAGGCGAGATTTTTCAGCCACTTCAAGTTCCTCCGCAAGGCTCGCTGAAGGTCTGCCTACGACAACAGTATAGGGCTGGTCAATGAAGTACCTGACAAAAAATCGCTAAGCAACGCGGAATAAAAATACGTATAACTCACCTCTTCAAGAGTTCTGTCCACTGTGAACCTTCCCATCCTCTGAGAATATTATAGTACTCGATCTCATCCAAAGCCCCACGCAGATCTGAGCCATCTGTTGCGCCATACAAAAAGTCTGTTATTATAGTCCCTGAGAAAGTGTCTCCTTTGGCAGACTCAAGTTTGCTCCGCAACTAGAACATTTAAATTAGTAAATCAATAAACCTCAGAGAGGTCAACTAGCTCCTTACTTGACGTTCGTCCCGATTAATGACCATCGACATCCGCGACATGTCAATGCCGTCTTTGACGATCCGGCGGAAGCTCGCGCAGAGCTTCACATCAAACGCGTCCAAGTATTCTGTAGGCACAGAACCAATGTAAATGGGTAAATCCACCATGGCTGCACGAGCGTCTTCGCTGAAGTATATGTAGGAGCTTCGAGGACATGAGTATGTCAACGCCATGCAAATATGAAACCTTACCAAAGGGGGGTTTCTATCTCAACATACTCTTTGTTCAGAGGAGCCACGGGCGATGACGTGAGGTAGGTAGATAAGATGTCCAAAGCCTAGAAACTGGTCAAGAACACTATACAAATTGGTGACTTGCTGGGCGCACCTTTCGTTCTAAGAATGCTGTCGGAGGTGGTCCATTGTACGTGATAAGCAGTTCACCCTGACTCTCATCCTTCTCCGGGAATTCTACTGTTTCCTTAATTACCTTTTCAATACGCTCACGGCTAGCACTGGCGGTCTCTACAAATGGTCGTTTCCAATCGTTTGGGCGCGGTCCCCGATCTTGGCCGTGTGCGACAATGCTGGGTTCAACCTTGTCTTGAAGAACGGAAAGAAGAGATCCGGTTCCACTTGATAGTTTTCCAGTGACTATCAATGACAAGTTATGTGGAACATAATATGTGCTGTGGTATTGTCGAACTGCAAGTACATATAAGTTGATGTGAGTGATAGAATGGAAGATTTACTTTGGTCCACTGTAAGGACGCGCAGGGCTTCCATCAGGCCGCCCGTTTCGCTACGATAGGCATTACCTGGAGGGTACAATATACGTTGGGAACTAAGGAAATATCAGCTCTGTCAATCCACAAACTGGCGGACACTAACCGGAGAGCCATCAAATCACCAGAAGTATTCTCGCGCCCTTGCATTTCACTGTACACCACACCTGCATCTTCACCTTTCGCATTAATATGATGAACCTATCAAGGTCAGTAATAAAGCTGTCTCCTTCAGTAAACCAGTCATACCTCCGTTACGAATGCAGCCTTAGTCATCGTTGGATAGAGTATATGATCTAGGTATATCGGCAATAGCTGCAAAAATCCCTGTTCTCCCGCCGTCGAAGCCGTGAAGGCTGCATGGAAACGGGAATGAGCGAAAGGAACGGACAGATGACTTTACTTGCCTGTGTGGTCATTATCCGTCCAAGCATTCGTGCCCTCGGAGAAACCACGGTTAGCGAGCTGGTCTATGGTGCCTTTGTATGGGTATTTCTCAGAGCCCATGAAGACCAAGCTGGGGAATCACTCAAAAATAGTGTTGCGGAACGACAATAGAGCACCTCACTGTTCTAGGGTGTGAGGACAACCGCTGTCGTTGAATACTAAGGCGGTATGAAGTGCGGATAGCTTGAACAAGGCAAAAAAAAAAACTTACTCTCGGTTGCAACAACAAAATAACCGTTGATGAGTGGAGCTGAACGGGAATTCAGAGGTACCGTAGGTGATTAAACTGGGTACACACCCTCATAGTCGAGATGAACAACGGTCAAACCGCTGACACGACTTCGCCACTTTGAGACGACCACATCTGTATAATCTAATTGGAGACGCTGGACAAGATCGAAATTTCCGAACTTGTCATCCAGGACAGCTGAACGATCTTGGAAGGGAGCCATGGAAGCAAAAGACCGTAACGGTGTTGGCGAAATTATCCGATGGCCGTGGTTGCGGGGCAAAATAATCGAGCGGAGGACGTTCGTGCGACGAAGTGTGGTCGTCGAGACCGTCGAGAACAGCTTGAACATGAGGAAGAGCGATTACATCATCAAAGATGGGTTATGAGTCTACCGCCAAAGCAGAAGAAAAACGTCGCAAACGTCTAGAAAAGAGACTCTTACAAGAAAGTCAGACAGAACCTCCGCCTTCCCTGTTTCTGTCAAGACCATGGACACAGCTTGGACGTCCAAGCCAGCTTCACACCCGCTCAGTCAAGATCATGACATGGAATGTCCGTACTTGTAGTGTCTCTGCACATTCGTTCACTCCACTCAATGTATATTCTTGTAGTTGCTCGCCCAGTGTCTTGTTCGTGCGTCCGATTTAACTTTTGTCTTTTGAATCAGTTCCCAATAGACCTCAGGTTCGGAGCTCTTCCCAACCAGCGGCAAAGCCCGCAAGGCGAGCGAGAGGGCACCAATGCTTCACGCTGAAATTCTCTCCCATGACGCCGATATTCTTTGTATGCAGGTCTGTGAAGCGCGTCAATACTTCTCAGGTACGATCTGAGGGACACCAGGAAGTCGATGGGTTGCACAAGCTGCTTCCTGCACTCGATCTCGCCGGATACGCTTATTCTTATGCAAATGCCGCAAGCAAATCTCATGGTTGTCTCATCGTGTACAAGGATTCCATGTTCCGGAGCATCCACGAAGCCTTGATAGAGTACGATAGATTGGAGGTGCACAACGACCAAAATTTGAGCGTGCAGACGCGCATTGGCTCAAGCCATCAGACCAAAAACATCGCGAATATCATGGCGCTTCAAAATGTACGTCCAGATTCAGAGTTTTCGGGCTACATTATCGCAACCACCCACTTGTTCTGGCATCCCGCGTTCGTGTGCGACCACCCTCTTGACAATTCTACTGACACCTTCTAACATTAGATATACCTATGAGAGAACAAGGCGAGTTTGATATCCGTTCCTTTATGCACTCAAGTATAGAACCGGTCATAGGCAGGCAGGTCTTCTAGTCCGTGAAGTCATCGCATTCCAAGAGAGCCGAGGACTCTTTGATTGGCCCTGCATTATAGCGGGAGGTGAGGCGAGAATCCATGCGTTCGCTGCTCCGCTTTAACGTTTAACAGACTTCAATTTCTCACCAGGTGATCCCGCATACTCCTTGTTAGTTGGCGAACCACTGTCTCTGGAACAACAAAGACGACTCGAAGTGTCGCGTGTCGTGCACATTTCCATAGACCCAACCACTCCCACGTCCTCCATGGGGGAAGTAGACGAAGGCGGCGGCGAAGATGCCGATCCCGACAAAGTTATACGCAACTCTAGGGATTCAAAGCCTTCGGACGGATTGTTGTCAGACAACGATCTATCTGATCTTTTTAAACACCACTTGCGGAGTGCATATGACGAGGGACAACGCGCTGCGCTCCTGGAGGGAAACGATGTTGCGACATACGGTCGTAGGGTGTTCTGGCCGACAGAAAAAGCTGGCGCTTGTGAACCAACGTGGACTAGCTATACGCATTACTGGAGGTCGACCTTAGGTACTTGCTTTCTTAAGTTTGACTGATAAGTATTTATACTCACGACGTATTAGACTACATCTTCATCTTTGACGCCCCTGGGAGTAAAACGCATGTAACAGGTTATCTCCAGCCTCATCGCACAGAGGATGTCATGCAAGGTTTGCCTCAGATCGGGATTTGTGGTAGTGATCACTTTTCACTCTGTACTCAGCTCATGACGTTGCCTACCACATCACAATGACGCTATTGCTAGTAGCACACAAACGTGACAAAGAAAGTAATAGCAAGAAGGGAGAGAAGTGAATATCATAACTAAAAAAGTACGTGGTAAGTCGGGCGAGGACAATTCCGCTCGTCAAAATTCCCGGTCGGAACCTGCGAGAAGAGTCCTGAAAAGCTTACTAGCATGGTCTTCATTCCGCAGCTGAATCATATAAATGACGCCAGTTCGTACGCCTCCAGCACCACTCAGCTCAATTGCCACACCAGTCTTGCCTACCCTTTCAACACCGTCCGTCAAGACGATCGTCGAGATGAGAATTGATTTTTCTTTGTTACCCGCTTCCACAACAAGCTGTTTGACATTCGTGGGCTCTTCACGGTAGAGAGTCAAGTTTGCTGAGCCCAATGACTTCCATTGTGCATGTTGTTGTTGATGAAATACCTTGCACTTCATTTGTGCTGTGATTACAGAACGTACAGGTCCAAGCGGTTTCCGCTCTTCGGCTGGAGATGCGGGTGGGCTCGGATCCAAAATCGAAGGTTCAGCAACAGAGTTAGTTCTCGATCCCATCTGCATTGACGGGAGAAGCGGTCTCGACATTGCCGTACCCAGGGACCCCGTCGAATCCTCGCGTTTGTTGTAGGGTCGTTGTGGAATGGGCAGGCCATTCGGTAACGATGGTAGCGGGGGTAGTGGGGTTTGGGTATGCTGATACTGTGTATGCAGTGACCGCGAAGACAAAGATTTCTGCAACCTATGCTTAGGTTGCTCGGCAGGGTGGGATGCCGTCAGAGGGCTGGATAGATGCACGGGGAGCGGCTGGGGATTGGAGGTTTGGGTATTGGAGGGGTGAGGAGCCTGGTGCGGAGGCCCAGGATAAAATGTTTGGTGATGCGGTTTTTGCGAAGAAGAATGCAAGGATGGTTGATGCTGCAGAGGTTGATGACGGAGCGAGTGCATCGAGGCATGATGCTTCAGACTCGGGTTGTGTATCGTAGGATTTTGCTCAATCAGTGATTCGCTTGGTCCTCCAGGAAGATCCGTGAGAGGTACCCCGGATGGTGGTGACTGTGATTGCATACTGGCGCTCCGCACGGGCGGAATGATTTGCCCTGGTGCGAACGACGAAGGTGGGCTGTTGTACCCCCTTGAAGATCTACGCGGTGGGTATACTGGTTCCGGATTGTGTAGCGCCGACGCTCGTCGTCCATTGTGTGGTGAGGCGGGCCTGCTTGGTGCCCTGATGACTGTATCACGTCCCAAATCTTGAGTTATCTCAAGCTGAGAAACCGACACGTGTTGCTGATTGATATTGTGTTGAGAGTGTGATATTCCCGGCAAACAAATGTTTTGCTGAGGCGAAGACGCTGGTGTTCTGTCCGTAGGAGAAGTAGCATCATCGGTGTGCTTGGACAGAACATTGGATGGTTGGGATTGTAACCGAGGGTTGAGGGCCCGGTCAGGTCTTTCCCGCGTTCTGTGACCCGTAGCTGGCAAGCGAGGAAGATTGTCACTTGAGGGCACAGGTGGCACAGGCTCCTGGGCGGCCCCCGAGACTGAGAATACTGATAAGAAAAGAACAACCAAGAAACCTTGACCACTCTCACTCATTTTTGCATACGAGATACACTCTTGAAATTCATTGAGGACCCGGTCTCGTGCAAGTTGAGAATCGGCTTGCAGTACCAATGTCTCTTTCCGCATAATAAAGACTTGTAAGGCATTGTCTGGGCGTGCAATTAAAAGGTGTGCTTGAAAGAGGAGCCCAACCAACCTTGTTCGGGTATCTCGACTACTTCGAGGACCTTTCCGGAAAGGGGAGGATAGCAGAGGTGCATATCACGTCCGTCTTCACCTCTGGTAATTCTCTCCTCTCGGGTCATCTCTTCGCACAAAAGAAACAGGTCCGACAAAATATAAAGATGCCCTTCACGATGGATGACCTCCATTCCTGTTGCCTTGGAGGTAAATCGTACAAGCACTTTTACTGCTAAACGTAACTCCCGAGTATAGGGAAGGGTCGGTGGTGCTATTTGCAGTCGAATTTGCTGTAATGTGGCTGAGTTAGCAATACATACAATACCGTGCCACGAACCTTTGGTTGCATTGTAAATATGTCGAGTGTGTTATCAGTAGCTAAACGCCTCTCAAGATACAGGACTGGCGATGGTATAGCTTGGGAGGACTCCAGACTGGGTGAGATTAACGTTGCTTCCTGCGAGAGGCGTTCGCTGGGGGTATTCATCAAGACCCAGTATAATTTGTGTTCGAAAGAACTCACTCTCTGGAAGATAAACTAGGTTGCGGGGGTATCTCAATGCTTGTAGAATCAATCCCAGAGTGTTCGGGGAGTATAACGCCACTCTTTATCGATTCGTTTATGTAGGATCGCGTGGGAATTGCAGCCAAATTTGGCTCGGCGCTTGTAATAGAAGGGACTGATATTCGTGGCGGTTCGGCCGTACCAACGTAAATGTTGGCCCTATCCTCAAGAGTTGTTAGAAGGCCATCCAACTTCCCCAGAGCTCCCGTTAGCAGTTTGTGGTCACTTCTTCCGGATGTCGTACTCTTGAGTAGTTTGCTGTATAGCCTTCTGTAATACTGGAGGCGCCCCTTTGGTAATGCAAAAAGCGCATCAAGAGTCCAAAGAGAAGGACTTAGCAAGAGAGTGGACTCCGGCAAAGCAGACGGCGGAGGGTTGGATGCTGAGAATGCTTGGAGGACGATGGGAAGCTTTACGTTTGACTTGACTGGTTCCCAATCATCAAAGCCAACGAGGTATTTTTCGACATACGTCACGTATGGAGGCTCCAGCTCATCGATCTTGCAAACTGTGAGACCAGGTTTCCAAGGCTGATGTGCATATATACTTACCCAGCGCATCAGTAGATCACCGAGGGCTTTGGGAGATGACGGATTTTCGCCAATCTCCTTGAGCTTCTGCAGTGAGTTAGAGATGAAGTTAGTAGGTTAGTTGAATGATGATCTCACTGCTAAGAGCGTGCGATTCGTCTTGTACACCCCTTCTACACTGCGAAACATGACGTCGAGTTCCAACGGAGGAAGGTTTGATCGTGACCAGGCAGCGGCCACTTTCTGCGACACAAGAGTGAGGCCGGCAAAACACTGAACGAAGGAGGTAAAGACACACCCGGATTATCCCAGTGAGGAGTTCTACATATCCTTTCTCGCTCTCTATAAGATCAGTCAATAGGCTATATTTCCTAGTCTTCTCCGCTGCAGAAGGCGGGGTGGGTGATAATGCTGGAGACAGGGGAATGTCGAGGCCTACATTGAGGAGTCAGAAGCGTGCTGTTGATCCAAAGTGATTGGCTAGATACCCAATGATGACATGACCCGGAGTCTCGCGTTGTCTCTTGATGGTGAAGAAGTGGGTTCAAGCTTGTTATTATGACGGTCGTTAATGTAAAGTGTGGCCGTTGCTCATCGCGGATGAGGACAACTCGGTGTTTGTGTTCCATCAGCAACTCGCTTGAAGGATGCCCTATCTGAGCACAATCGCATGGTTCCACAAAACATTCCCTACTCGTCAAAGAACCGCAGAACTTTTACGACCTGAGCTGGAGGAACACGTTCTGTCTCCACATGACTACGAACTTGCCACCAGGTTCCTGCCTGGTCCCAGCATGGACTGGCATGTATGTGTCCTCCTCGCGGGCTTGTTCATGTTTTTGATGTCCAACACAGCTAGCCTATGGTGCGGGGACGTCTGCCGCGGTGTACGGCTACGGTTCTTACTTTGCGCGACCAAGATGGAATGCCTGGGGCCTACGTCTCGCCTCCGTTGTGGCATTTCTTGCAGGGTCGACTTACGGAAATCTCAGGCAATTTCTGGTTCATTATCGGTTTGCGAACTCTCTGGAAAATCCGCAGGGTTTCATTGTGGCATTAAATCATGTCGATGAAAGGCTCGGCGGAAACGGACAAATAGGCTTCGCACTCGGAGAGCTGCTTGCAAAAAAACTTGAGATCAACCCTGACCCTGATCACACAGACCATGCCCAAGATGTAGGCACCGTCTCTGGGGGGGGATGGATTCGGGACGAGAACAAAACCAGTGAGTTTATCTGTACTATCATTATGTGGAGAGACTGCTCACGTCTTCATGAAAGCTGGGTTAGACCCGGGTCGACCTACGACCAGATGGGATGAGATTAGGTCCGCGAACTTCCCCAGCGCTGGCCAATCATCTTGGGATACTATCCGGCAGCGCCACGAACGCAGCAGGCTTTTTGATTCCAACTCAAATTCAAATGAAAGTTCCTCTACTACCGAGGTGCACGAACGTGCAGCCGCACAAGCCAGGTTTGATGCTCTTTTGGAGGCAGAAAGACGTAGAGACCAATCTTTAGGTGAATTGAAATAATATCTCGCCGTATTTTTGTTCACACAGACTGTCAGCATGATAAAGATAACATCGCTCTGCCTCTAGTAAGTACACACAATATGATACTGATCAATGAAACCAAAATATTATGACAGTAAGTTATCTCGAGCAGCCCCATACTCCATTATCACACTGTCCAGCTCCAGTATGTGGTCCGTCCGGAGTGGATGTGTTATGGTATGAGGGTGATGGGGTAACGGGAATTGCAACTGATGTTGGGTACATATCAAATCCATTATTACAAGCGAGTTCATCAGGTTGGTTCAACGAATTTGGGTTAGGGAGAGGCGCAACCGGCGCATCGTCGAGAGGGACAGTTGGCGAAGCAAATAAAGTAGAGTGAGAGAACGGATAAAGGGGCAACCCAACTTCAAGAGGTCTCTTCTGCGTTGTGAGTCTGACAATCTCTTTCATGAGGCCCTGGAGCAACCTTTCTTGTCGGACTGTACAAGGCCTGTGAGGAGACCAGGATCGATCTTTTCATGAATACTTACGACCAATAGGAGATCTTGTTCCATAATTCAGCATTGCCTCACTGTTCGGGTGTCAGGCAGCACCAATGTCCCTCGAAGCAATCAACGTACCGGAGTACGTTGATCTCCCCCCAGGCCTGAACCTCCCCATTATGATCACCAATCTCTATGAAATGCCTACAGGCCTGGACCTGGACCACCGCGGCAAGGTACCAGCAGATCTACGGACATTAGTCGTTGAAGTTGGCGACAGGAAGATCGCTCGTACAGTGACAAAAGGATGTAGTCGCGTGAGATCAAGAGAAGTCGCCGAAAGCATGAAATAAGCTGTAAGTATTGACTGCGCAGCTTTGGTACACCGCTTAGTCGAAGCGCGTTCCGAGTCGTTCAAATCCATGTATGGATTGTGAAGTGTTATCGTCGCTCTGCCAACAACGTTTCGGCGGGTGAACAGAGCCGCAGCACGAAGACGTACGCATGGGGTATCATGTGAACCATGTACAAGTCGGTGTCAACACATTGTGTGTTTCCTGAAACGTCCGTAACGCCAATGTTGAATCTATATATGTGAGGAAGTTTCTCGAGGAAATCGTGGTGAACGAGGCTATCCAGCTCCCTGAATCCTGGCAGTGCAAAAGGATCCTGGTGCTTGCTTGGCGCTGTAGGGGCGCGTAAATTACCCCGCACATTGAAATCCGTGACGCGACCAAACATCATGACGGCCTTGATCAGAAGCAGGAAGGAATCAGTGTACCTGGGAAGATGGGTCGTGAATATATCTTCCGAGCGCATGTCCTGGGGATTGTTAGGTATCAGTTGCTAAACGCCGATATTAGCAAGTGGGTATTCCAGGAAGCTGTCGTCGGCACCTCGCTATTGAAATCTTCTCCCCTCAACGGGAGCTCAGTACCGATATCTTGCTCGTCAATTGCGTGAATCCAGCCACCAACTGAGACGATTCTGTCAAAAATTACCGACATCCACCAAGCGCGCCGCCGGGTTTCGAGGTCACGAAAGTCTTTCGGTGGCGGGAGATATCCACCAGGAGAGTTACTGCTATGGGTAGAAAATGTTCCTGGGTAATTCAAACGTAACGGTACTGCAACGCGGGTCTGAAAGCCAGCGAAGATCCAGATTTCAACCCATCGCCCTTCCTGATAGAAATACCAGGAGAGGAGGATGCAAGCTTGAACAACTGGAAATATGTTTTCCCCAGTGGCCATTGTTCTGTCTATATATTGCCGAGTTTTACTTGCGTGATATTCAGCGAACTCGTCCCTGCGAGACCCGTCTGGAAGTACCGCTACATTTCGTGACGACCAGCGGGAGGCTGAAGCACACTAAACTTTGTGTGGGTAAGAGTAAAAAAAACTGAGTAACAAGTAACTTTACAATGGCGTGAAGAATGGCAGAATGGGGAAATGCAGGATCCCGTGGATGAAGACGCAATGCGGATAAAAAAGAAGGGCGATGGAGGATTCGTGGACCGCAGGGGTCGCATTTGAAAAATACATCTATGCTGTGATGCGATTAGTTAAGGCTGAAGGGGCTGGAAGACAACCACAAACTAATGATGGAGTATGTGAGGCTCTGGAAGATCAGGATCCCACCCAGAGTAGATGAGCTCCAGGAGAACACTGGCAGATCTTCGATCCATCAAGCCATGAAGTTCTGAACCTGTACTATCTTGTCGCAACATTGAACCGTTCTCAGCGTCGTGAGGTAAGAGTTTGGTTCCTGCAAGTATTTGACTGCTGGAGGACGAGGCTGAGCCCGGCCTATCGTAAGCGTGATTACGATGCGTGATTGACACGTTGTTCTGTTCCTGCAGTTGGATCTTGAGCTTGGCTAATCTGGTTGTGAGCTTTTGTGCGGTGGACTTCGTGAAAAGATAAGGCGTACAGACTTCCTCTTCAAGCACCCGTATTTTTTCAGCTGCATCTGTGTCCGGGGCAAGTGCTAATCCATCAACGGGGTCATAAGCACACTGTGGTTCGGACGGATGTCTGGTTGTTTGTGAGCAGCGTACATCAGCTAGCCAGGACCCTTACGCATAACCAGGAGGTGCGGGAACACTGATTAAGGTTTGCCATTGCCTATGCAAAGGTGAAAAGCACACCCCGCTGACCAGGGAAGGACCGACTTAACACATGTACCACAATGAGGGCGAGCAGCATCACATTTCTATTTGTAGATTTCTCAGCATTCGGAAGGTTGGCTAGACATCACCCGAAACGTACAAGCTTTCGCTTGCGACATGAGCGACAGGCCTAGACGGGAATATAGACCCAATGGTAAGGAAGGTTGCTATTTAGAGGTAATAGCACGAACCTGATTTCTACGAAGAGCAGGACGAGTGATGCTAGTGCTAGAGGCGGCCTTTGGCATGAGTTTCAAGATGCGTGTACTAGTAAGCCCGGCGGGTGTAGTGACGGTGTCCCCTGTCGGATTGCGTGAGGCGGCTGGTAGCGCCCGCCGCGGAATGCTAGATAGAATCTACTGGCGCAGGGACCGAAGCTAAAAGCTTACGAACTCTTACCGTACTACGAAACGGCCTGGTGGAAACGACTGGCGAGTCAGCAATCCACTTGAGGGGTTCAAGTGCGCAGGTAACTCATGATCCTTAAATTTGCCCACCTGTATCTCACGGACCCTGAAAAAGAAACCAAATTGAGACTTTGTACGTAGACGCTCAGGATAGACTATAATGAATCTGAGATTGGAGCTACCGATTCACCACTTAACCACTTAGTTAACACTGCAGTTGACGATCGAGTCGTTCTAGTTCCCTGCGGTCAGCATGGCGACTCAAACGACTGAACGGTAAACAGGGCGGGACTGTCTAGTGTCGGGGAAATCATTATGGCCAGTCCAAGTGTCATCACGCAGCCAAACGTAGATCATGATACTCCTTTCTACAAGAGCGTCCGTGCGTTCGAGTTCATTATAATCAGCAATGACTAACTTAAAACCTATGCGTGTTTAATAACGTTCGACACGATCCACTTGGAAATTTCTCACAAGACGGTAGCCACAACACGTCTGGTGTGTGGGGCATGCCGAAACTCGGTGAGGTATATGCCTAATTCTTATTTCGGTGGGCCCATCGATATACGAAAACATCTAGACACACCTTGCCATGTCCCAAGGTTCAGAGAACCATCTGTGATTGGCACTGATAATGTAGAGCCGACAAGGGTCGCTTTGGTGTGTGAGACACTGTGGTTGTTAGGAGTCGTGGAGACACGGAAATTGGAGTCTCAGAACATACGAATCACTGCAAGCAGACAATACAGCGAGTGCAGATCGTGGCATGGTACGGGAGGACTTACTCTGGGCCTTCATCGGTGTGTCTCCAGTTCAACGTTTCTGGCACGATAGTGTCTAGTGCCATGTCCATATCTAAGCAGTGTTTGTCGTGACAGTTGCCTGGACTCATCTGAAAATTTTACCTTTGCGAACATCTGCGTGGAGTCAGACCCGGTGAAGACGCCTGTCTAAGACACATACCGGGGTCAAAATTTTCATTAATGGACAATGCTGCAGAAGTGTGTTGACTGTCCGGGGAGTTTACATAGCATTCAATACTCCAAAACCACTCCACCCACATAAACAGAAACAGCATGCCAACCTACTGGAGAATCAGTACTAAGCTATATCCAGCTCAGATCGAGATTACCTTGACATCTTTAACGCCCTCAGATATCTGATCGAGGACATAGTCTGTTATCAGGTGGCAACCCTTGGATCGCCTCGGAAGGTTGAAGGTTTTTTGCCATCCCATGTGCAATGAACAAAGATTGTATGATGAAGGAGCGCAAAGGTAATATACAACGTCAGTTCGTATATATACGTAACTAGACCAATACATCAATCAATCGTCTGTGTTCCCATACCTCCTAGAACGGTCTAGCCCACCACGATTTCCTGGAACATTCCGGTTTCGACAGTGATTGGCGTAGTGTCCCTTTTCACCGCACTGCATAATGTTGAGAAACACAGCGAGAGAGTGATGACAGCCTACCTTGAAACAAAGTACGTCATCCAAATTTCGGCGTGGGGCGTTTGAAGCAGTTGCAGCATTTCCCTGGTTAGTCGTAGATACCCCCAAACCCCCTCGGTCATAGTCAGCGTACCGGCCGTAACCAGGTGGAGGCGGACCGAGGTCACGGTTCGAAGGAGGGGAAGGGGGGTCATAAGCTCGTGGCGAAGGGAGGCTAGGCTTCGGACTAAGAGATACTATGAATAAATGCAAGTGAAAAGTATGTTTCACCCACTGTCCGCGAGGGCACTCCGGGCCTAGGGGGCAGAGGCCAGTCAGGTACAATTGGCATGCCACACGTCGGACATGCTTCCTGGGACATGAGGGACCTATGTTTCTAAGGGAAAAAATCATCCGCTAATACCAAGAAGCTAGCTTACCGAGTTTACAAAAACCGCGCTTGTAGTCGGGGCACTCAGCGCGGCGTTCTTTAGGGTGGGCATACAAACACTCGTCTCCAGCGGAGCAGTAGCCGTATTTTGCAAACCACCAGCACTCTGGCATACGGCGGAGATTATATTCATGGAGAAACTCGCAAGCGTCGCCTTTCTTGCATAAGCCACGGAGCCAGTGCTTGCAGACCGTAGCCAACCGCTCTCGTTCCCGAGGATGAGTAGGTAATTGCTTAGGAGGCTGAAAGTTTTGCGAAGAAGGCGTAGTGTGTCTCAAGGGACAGTGCAACGGACCAAGAGGACAACCCGTAGATGTTAGCGAGAGACGGCAAATCTGGTCATCTGGGGACCATTAGAAAAGGGCCTAGCTAGCAGGACGGGACTAACCTTTGTCGAGTTTTATACCGAGATCAGTTTTGATGTAAAGTTCCTCTGGGAAGTTGTTCTGGTGAAACTGAGGATGAACAATGTCTCTCAAGGCGGACGGTCCAGCGAGTGGGCCGGACATGATTGAAGAGTGGTAAACTTACATAAGGAAAATGGGATGTGCGTATGCCAAAGTTACGTAATTTATTCACAGGATGTAGCCAGATCTCGTCATGATACTTTGGATTCCTTGACAACAATCTTGACTTTCCGTTGGCTCGACTAGCATTGCGCTGGCATCAACGAAACAGAGCTCGCTTTCAATCCCACGAATCGTCAATCCTTGGATTGGCACGCTGGCACGCTGGTCATGACACCGAATCAATCCTATGGGGTTGACGTGTTCTCGAGCTGTCTCTTCCAATGGAAAATCCCTTTTTAATTCCTCTTAGTTTGAGAAATCGAAAATGGGGATACATTCAATTCTATCAAACAAGCTACCTGGCAGATCGATTTCTAGATCAGCATGAAACTGGCGACCGTCCAACAACTCTAACTCGACCACGACTCGATCAAGTAAACCCACGTCTACCAACGTCCTAAAACTGACACTTCCACGCCCATCGCTCGGACTTTGTCCACTGCCCGCTGCAGCTGCTTTGTCCACGATTGCCCGCAATTGTTTTGTTCTGAGATAGCACTAACTTCGAGGAAATAAACATCGTGGAACGGTATCGCGTGAAGTGAGGGCCGTCTATCGATCCGTAGGACCGCAAGATCGAGTGTAGCGAGGACTCCCGGAATATTCAAGATTTCCTTCATGCCGTTACCTGGAGGGACCTGAAGGCGAAGAAGAGCCATATTCTGTTTCGCGAGAGAACATTTCACTGGGAGAGCTACTTCCAAGCCCTGTGCAAGGAGATAAAAGCGAGTGAAATTTTCTGTGGATAATATTGGCCGTGCTCCTACCACGTTCAAGACAAGTACCGACCTGGTCCATCCTGGATGCCCTCTTCCAGAATTTGCAATCCTTCATAGATAGTGACGACCACCGATGAACATATCGCAGCACATTTCATCGGGTCGAGGCCGTTTTCAGCCGACAGTAATCTCTTCGCCGCACCCGCGGTAGAGTCGGTGCACACAAGAGACGCTCGGGGCAGGTGTTTGGCGATCCATTCCCGACATTGTCCCAGGGCCTAAGGACCGTGAGATGACGGTCCAAATGGTTTCACGATAAGAACATACTTGCTCGTGGCTTAACACTTTCTCGATGTCCTCCAATTTCACTCCTCGTCGAGTGACCAAGGAGTGTTTCACTCTAAGGATGGTGGCGCCTCTCACAAAGATCTCTTGGCCAAGTGTAGCACCTCGCATGACATTATAGGTTTCGACGACTGAACCATTCGTGCTATTTTCCTGAGGTATGATCCCGAATGGCACAGCAACCGACAAGGTTTGCTGGACATCTGATAAAGATTATTATCCTACGTATACGCTCTACGATGAGGCTCACCTGTAATTGTTGGCTGAGCGAGGTACTCGACGGAATCGCCAAAGCACTCAAACGCTGCCTATACAAATTGTTAGCAGATCACAAGAAAATAGAAAGAAGACGGTAACCTGGTGGGAATACGTCCCAAGTGGCCCCAGAAATGCCAATCGTGGCTTTTCTGGTGGATTTCCCAAAGGAGCCGTCATGTAATGAACCTGATGAAAATATTTCAAGCCTGATTCTATCGCCATGTTAATCATTCGACAACGCCCAACCTATGGTCGGACGGATCACTTGGAAGGTGGGTTCAAAAAGAATGAGACGAGGTGGAGATTATGTGCTGGCATGTTATATATACTACACAGTCACGGGCGAAAACGTAACATCCTTATACAAATGAAATCATAGTGGCAGGAATGAGATCGATCCGGACGAAACGTGTCGACAAACTGTATCGGCAGGTTCGTCATTGCGGATGTAAAAGCAGACGGACAGAAGAAGCCGTTCTCATTCCCGCCCACTGTTAGGTATGAAGGTGCTCGGCGATTCTACTGTTTAAACTTTCGAGCCGTCGGATATTATTTCGCGTCACACCGTGTCTTATCCTCTTCGGTTCATGAAACAAAAACAAGGCCGGATGTTTTCCCCTAAAAAAGCACGCACAGGATGACTGACAAGAACTTCAAGTAACGTTGCAAGTCAACATCCATTCAGGCAGCGTATATTCTTGTGAAGAGGAATGAAATGAAAATAGCATACCGGTCGTAAAGTGAGCAGGACATAAATGGGTGTGAAATGCCAAAGAAATCCATCTACGAAGGCGATGTCGGAAAAGTCCAGGGCACAATCCCTGGCCAATCATACGACTACACATCTGTGACGGGTTCTCTCTCTCTTTGGATAAGGGTTCACTGACAAGCCAACATATGAGAGCTGTAAGCAAGAATGATATATGATACTCACGAACGGCGCGAATTGCCTCATCAAATACGGTCTTCAACCCCTTCTGTGTCAGAGCGGAACACTCCAGGTACTTGACTGCGCCTATATCTCGAGCCATGGAAACACCTTGACTATACTGGATGGGTGCCATACGGCTGATGAGTCATTATTGAGTAGTAAGTAATGATTTCGACTCGTCATTTTTCAAGATACTGACCGATCACGTAATTTATCGATGGTAGTAGGATCCTCGCGCAAATCCAGTTTAGTTCCCACCAGAACTATTGAGGTGGATGGTGCATGGTGCGAAATCTCGGGCCACCACTGAGAGACAGGTACAGGAATGACAGTGAGTCTTTGCAAAGCTAATAGAACATACCTTGGTCCTGACATTCTCGTAGCTCGGAGGGCTGACAAGGGAGAAACAGATCAAAAAGACATCTGTTTGGGGATAAGAGAGCGGACGGAGACGATCATAGTCTTCTTGTCCGGCCGTATCCCATAAGCCAAGAGAAATGGTTTTCCCATCCACCATCACGTTTGCGGAGTAATTATCAAAGACTTTTCCCGCATGAGTAAGGATTAAACTGAATTCCAATAACGAAGATACCTGTTGGTATGTATTCTCCCTGGAACCTAGTGTCAAACGTCGCATATCAACCGGTACGTATCCATGGCTCACCGGGAAGGCATTCGTGGTATAAGATATGAGGAGGCAGGTCTGGCAACGGACGGTAAGCCCTACTAGCAGGTGGTTGCACAGTTGACTACATGCCTTGCCGACAGCACCATCACCGACCACGACACCTATTGGTTCAGACCATAAGAAAGAGCCAGATCAGTTACACTGTGACATACATTTGATGGCTTGCATTTTGTTCTAGTTACGGCAAACACTCGGAGAGGACTGGTTGCTAGAGATGATCAAGCTTCCAATTTGAGAGGCGAGGTCGTTTTTGCGAGAGGCCCGGTGTCCTTACCTGTGTCTGAAGCCCGGGCAAGAGCAGACAGGGGACGTGGTGAGGTTGTTGTTGGGGGCAGGTAGGACTGCTTGATGCCAGCCTGATATCCTTGATGAGGGCCGCACGCGGGAGCAACACCCCGCCGGATTTTTCACACGGCCTGACATGCGACGAAAAAATACACGATTGCAAAACATTGTACAAGTAGGATACGCAGCGAGTGATCTAACGGTTCCATGGCCGTGCGTGATATGATAAAACAAGACAACATTCAATATTCACCATTGAATAGATAACCAATATCTCACTCAGCGCTCATCCGCCGCCTCTTCAGCGGTGGTGGGCGCAGCTGCCTGCTGCTTAGAGTCGGCGACCCTGGCGAACCGTCCGCAAGTACCCTCTCCACCTCTTCCTCGTCGTTCTCCATGGGAGAATCTCCCGTTCCATGGTTATATTGCGTTCGACATGTAGACAGCCTGAAGGGAGCCATCAAGCCAATTCCAAGGCCCACAAGACCAGCCTCTAGTTCCGGCGCACCCCCCGAGTGACGAGCATTCCTGATCACCGGACTTTCGGCTTCCGAAGAAGATCTGCATGGTGACGGGGTTCTCTGGTCTACTTCACAAGTTCTCGGCCTCGACAATGGTTTGTACGACCCACCGAACGGATCTTCATTCATGGGCCGCGCGGAACTCTCCGTTTCCTTTGTAGAAGTAGAAGTAGATGATAGTGACGCATCAGAAAGCCAGTCACCATGTAGATCAAGTGAGGCATTCATCGCAGAAGGTTTGCGACAATGCGTACGTCGCTTAAGTCCACCACTAAGCGGCGAGTCGTTGACACGTTTGCGAAGATCGGGCGCATTGAAAGATGGAAAAGGTGATTGACCATCAGGAAAAAGCTGGCGCGGAGAGGGGCGGAATATGATAGGGGAACTCCCAAACGCATCGTTGAAAGGTTTACTATGTCCAATAGCACTGGATGGAGTGCGGATAATGCTCGGAGTTCCCAGACTAGGAGAACTGGAATCGCTTGCAGAGGGTTTAATGACTGGGCTGACACCGCCACGAACTAGCATTCCGAGACACAATTCCCGCGCCCGAGAGTGTAGCGGGTGACTTGGGCTGGGAAAACGCCATGGTTGATCAGAAGGGAGACGCGGTGGAGAATGGCGAAAGGATGGTGTCAACGTTGGATCATATGGAGACATAGGAAGCGTAATTGGCACGGTATGTGGGGATGAAGCCATGCGATCGGATTCGGGGCTGCCCAAGGGAACCGGTTCAGGAATACTAGCTTCTACAGCAGTATCAGCGGGAGTATTGCACCTCGAAGGGCGAAGTGGTTGACAGGAATCTTGCTGGTGCACCAACGATGCAGATACACAAGCATTCTCCTCCATGTCGTCCTTATCCCCGTCCTTGACAGTACTGCCCGCTGGAACGAGAAATGGTCTCGCTTTGGATTTATGATTATTAGGTTGACCTGTGGATGTCTTGTTGACTTTGCGTAGATCTGACGATACATTCTCCTTATCGGACACGGCGTTACGGTGTTGATCCCCTGGCGAAAAGTCAAAGACGAATTGGGACGGATTGCACGAGGACCTACTATTTGATCCCCGTCCATTTCGAATACGATCATTGCCATCGCGACGGTTAGACATTGCAATTTTATGCTTTTCGTACACATGACGCCGCCACATACTCTTTGCATTCACGCCTGCATACGTCCTTCTACAGAAGGTGCAACGCAATCGCGGCTCCCCTCCTTCTGGCCAACCGTCGGCGCCTAGCGCTTTAAGGTCCTTTTTCTTAGCAGGGCACCAGCCTCTGGGGGGCTCAAGCTGAGGAGGATACGAAATAGCGCTTGGGTTTGTCGAGACGGAGGATATAAAATCGTTTGGATCCAAGAACCACTCGGGATTGGCGGCCATGAGGGAGTAGGAAAGGCCTTCGGGATAGAGGTGTGCGTCAGGAAATATGTTAAAGGGCGGATGAATAAAGACGGCATTCGAATCTGATAGAGAAGGGTCCATGAGAGGAATGTGTTGCGCTGCAGAGACATGATTTCGAGGTGGAGCAAGTTTCGAAGAATTCAGGATATTTGACGAGGCGGAGCTGGGGTGCACATAGGGCTTCGGATTGAAGGAGTCGGCGGCAGGGGTGAAGAACGTGAGATCAACAGGAGGGGAGAGATGGCGCTTAGGAGGGCGAGAAGTAGGGTACGCGGGAAAAGAGAGCGAGGTGGACATGGGAGGGGGACGAGAGAAGGCTCGGCGAGTGCGCTTATTTCACTAGAATTTAAGCGGAGTTGACACGCTACCACAACAACGCGTTGATCATGTGACTCATAGTATTAGACCCCTCTACACTACCAGACTCACATAGCTGTCACCCAATGAGACTCGTTCAGAAAGCGGTGATCCTCGCTTACCCAGCCATCATGATCACCCCCCCGAGCGGTGTTATGGGGCCCAATAACCTAAGTCTTTCAAAACGTCAGTTATCTTTCAGGTACTTGAACCGTGCGCACCGCTTCAGAACGAGTAGCATGATGCTTGCAGAAAACAATACACCGCCCGTCAATATCGCCGGTCCAGAGAAGCGATGCGTACAGAATCTGCGGTGCGTAGACACAAGCATCAACCCGAGCCCGTTCGCAATCTTGTCTCGCATAGTCAGTTGCCGTATAAGCCCGCAACAAGGTTTCGAACCGCGTAGTTCGATGCTGTCTCCCATGCGCGGAGGTCTTTGGCCGTAATCCCTGCCCGCCGTTCGAGTCCGTGTGCGCCAAAGGCCCCAGCAAGCATCCCAACAAAAGCTATGGGGTTAAATCAGCAGGCAGACCAATGAACTGAACTTGAGGACCGACTCATGATGGCACCTGACCTCCATAGAAATGGAGAGCTTCCACCGCTCATTGCGGAGGCTAGTAACGGAGACGAGTCGGTCATTGAGAGAATTCAACCTGATGTGTAATCAACTAGCAATTCTGTTTACTTCGTTCATAGTCACGTGGTGAACTTGGATTGGTTTACGCCCATGGCCAAGGCCCAAAAGAAAACTGGCAAAGGCCGTCTCGATAAATACTATAGACTTGCAAAGTGTGTGTCATCGTCCTCGTACGCTTTCTTTACCGAGATCTTTCAGAGAACAGGGATACCGCGCCCGCTCGGCTTTCAAGCTCATCCAACTCAACAAGAAATATGCCTTTCTCGAAGCTGCGCGCTGCTGCATTGATCTCTGTGCGGCCCCCGGAGGCTGGTTACAGGTTGCAAGTAAATATATGCCAACTAACAGCTTGATTGTTGGTATGACGCCTTCTGTCATAGTCACTGATGCCACATAACTATTCATTGTGCAGGCGTCGATTTGGTGCCAATCAAACCAATACCGAGAGTCGTGACATTTGCCGCAGATATCACTACTATCCACTGTCGCAATCTCCTCCGTGGTGAGCTGAAAGATTGGAGAGCAGATGTGGTGCTTCATGATGGTGCACCTAACGTCGGTACGGCATGGATTCAGGATGCTTACAGCCAATCTGAGCTCGTTCTCGCGAGTTTGAAATTGGCGGTCGAGTTCCTCGTCAAGGGAGGAACGTTTGTGACCAAGGTCTTTAGAAGTGTCGATTATAACAACCTTATGTGGGTGTTCAGTCAACTATTTGCTAAAGTGGAGGCAACGAAGCCACCTTCCTCGAGGTAAGCTGCTACGTTATCACCGACCTGGCCAACTGGCGAAACGTCTACAGGAACGTTTCTGCCGAGATCTTTGTCGTGTGCCGGGAATTCCTCGCTCCAAAATGTATTGATCCCAAATTCTTCGATCCTAAACATGTATTCAAAGATCTGGGCACTTCGTTTACTGGTCCCGACAAAGGGTCTTCGGCTAATAACGCAATGGCCAATGTCTTTCAGCCAGAGAAAAAGCGCAGAAGGCGGGATGGATACGACGACGGTGCTTATACACTGTTCACAACAGCTTTTGCGAGCGATTTCGTTCGCAGCTTGGAGCCTATCAACGTGCTCGGTCTCGCAAATAAAATTACGTTCGAAGCAGAAGAAGAGAAACAGTACGTAGACTACCTTTCTCCTTGAAAAAATGATCCATCTGTCTCGTGTAAGATGGCTAGATCTCGACGTGACTACTCCAGATATTAAAGCCAATTTCGAGGATCTCAAAGTGCTGGGAAAAGGTGATTTTAAAGCGCTTTTAAAATGGCGGATGGCTGTACGACAGGAGGTCGGTCTTCTCTAGCTATTGACGCGGTTTTTTCTTATAAACGGTTTTGAAGCTTGGCTTGGAGGTGAAGACCAAACCTGCAACTGAACTCACAGAGGCAGTTGAAATTTCTGAAGTTGTTGACGAGGAGCAGCTGCTCCAAGAAGAGGTAAAAGCTTTGTTATGTTTGAATTGTCTCTGGTAAATTGTCCGTACCAGCTCGAGAGACGAAACGCAGAAGCCGCAGCCAAAGCAAAACGCTTGCGGAGACGGGCTAATGAAATCAAGGCGAAAACTATCCAGCGACTGCAGTTGCAGATGACAGCTCCCCTAGATATCGGTCTTGAACAGAATGACGTGTCACTGAGCGCCGGTCAAGATGACATGTTTGACCTTGCGGAAACGCGAAGGGAAGTTAGAAAAAAAGGCGGCATCTGCACATTTGGCTCAGATGACGAGTTGCCATCCGACGAGGAAACTGGAGAACCCGGGGGAGGTGACGAAGAAGTTGAATCTGAGGTAGAGGGGGATAGAAGAATAACAACACTTGAAGCCGATCTCGATGCCATGTATAATGCCTATCAAGAGAAGATGAGGGAAAAGGACGCAAAATATCGGGTTCTTGAGGCGAGAAAGAGAAAAGGCCAGATGGATGAATGGAGTGGCCTGCAAGACAAAAATGAAGAGGAAAGTGAGGATGGAAGCGAGGACGGTAATTGGGAGAAGACGACAGCCAAAGAATTTGGTGACTCTTCGTCAGACGAGAGCGATGATGACGACATTACTCCGGGCCAGAAACGAAAACGGAATCCAGCCCCCAGAAAACATATCGACGCGCCACCCTCCCGTGCCGCGGAAGTTTGGTTTAGCCAGGACGTGTTTAAAGAAGTAGGGGAACTCGGTGGGGATGATGAGGAAGACATGGATGTGATGACAGGCTCAAGCGTAGGACAACAGGATGACCAAGGGAGCCAGGTATGTCGCACCCTTTGCATCGTTTCCACTTCTGACAGCGACAAGTGCGGCGCGAGTGATTTCGAAATCGTTCCCGCTGGTTCTCAGGATGACGTCGACGTGTGGAACGTTGAGGACGAAGACGTGGACCAAGCAAAACAAGCTTACATCCAGAGTACGGATTCAGACTTTCGGATTGAACCCAATGCTGATCCCTTTCGCAGAATATGGCCTGATGACGGCCGAAGCTGTTACACTTGCACAGCAACTGGTTAACCGCAGAACAACCAAAACAAAGCTACTGAATGATGGGTTCAATCGCTACTCGCTTAATGCCAAAGATGACCTCCCTCCCTGGTTTCTTGACGACGAAGCGAAACATTACATACCCAACATTCCTGTCACAAAGGAGGCCGTCGCTAGTTTGAGAGCACGCCAACGTGCACTTGATTCACGCCCAATCAAGAAAATCGCAGAAGCCAAAGGACGGAAGAAGTTGAGGGCTGTCCAGCGCCTTGAAAAGGCTATGAAGAAGGCTGAGGGTTTGAACACAACAACGGACATATCCGAACGGGAAAAGGCACGACAAATCGAAAAGCTCATGCGGAAAGGCAATACGAAAGGCAAGAAGAAAGAGGTCAAGGTGGTGGTTGCAAAGGGTGCATACAAAGGTATCAAAGGGCGGCCAAAAGGTGTCAAAGGTCGCTATGCTATGGTAGATGCTAGGATGAAAAAAGAGGCGAGTCACAGTTGACACTGGACACTGTCAAATCTTACTTTGTTCTATAGGTCCGAGCTAAAAAGCGCAGCGAAAAGGCGAGACAAAAAGGCAGTAGGCGTACATAGGTGGGTAGAATTCACCTGACCTCATGAAATTCGAATAATCCGCGAACCTTCAAGCATCAAGTATGAAGGCAAGCCAATAGACGGCATATCTAAGTGTATTTTTGTTTCTGCATCTTAATCTTTCTCTTCCCAATAGACCGTCGACCCGTACTTTGACCACATCTGATTCCCCAGAAAGAAAATTCACGTCACAACCTATCATGATGTCAGCTGACATACCGAGTGTCAACGCAGCCATAAGTTGCCTTGGATTGGCAAACTCGAATGCTTTGATGGTGAATGCTCTGGTAGAGCGGAGACGCAAAGAGCAAAGAGTGTGTGATAGATATCGTTGGTTTCACGGTATACCAGACGAGCCCCAGGTTGCCAACATACTGAACATACCGAAAATATCAAAAGATCTTCAGTGGTGACGACATAAAAGCGATCCGGATCTCGAAGGGATAATCTTGCAAACTTTGAGTACCTGGATAGTCGGCGGAACTGGTCTGCAGTGGTTATATAATGGTAGGCACAATGTCTCACACTAAATCTTGTGCCTGCACCACCAGTGTGGGTAGAAAAATAGAATGTATAACCCTCAGATCCGTATATACGGGTCCACAAACACGGAAAACATCATGTTTCTAGATAAGCCGTCTGATCCTTCTTGCTTCGTGATGCCAGTGGTGCTATTGTAAGTTGATCGCATGCTGCGAGAAAACGCCTCCAACCTGGCCCCTCCAAGGCGCCATCATACACCACCTAAAGTTATTAAATTTATGAGTTACGAGTAATCGGAGAGCTAACCTGAAGGAGTTCCATTTTTTGGTCACTTTGAAGATCTTCAGTGCTCTCAGCGATGACTTCCACCCTATCATCGGCAGGGCAGTCATTTGGGATAAGCGATAAGCCATCCGTGTTCTTGCATTGCCTTAGGTTCGAGCTCGCGTGAAGGTAATACGCCCTTCCCTCATAATTGAATGTCGACGGTGGATCGGGTTGTGATGGTTGAGCCTCAACGGTTAAGCTACGAAAACGCTCAGTATTGCACTTCAATGACGGGGATCGCACAAACAAATCTCGAAGCTTCTCAGTGTATTCTTGGAGGACGTCTGGCTGCTGCATTGAAGAAATACTATTCCAATCGGAAATACAAAGCTGTATATCTATCGGGCTAAATGGCAAGATGTCAGGAGGTCAACGACCTAGGGATAGCATGCTTACCGGTCGGGTAACATCAAGTTGAAGTATGCTTCCCTACCCACTTGGCAATTCGCGTCCCATGGGTCAGGCAACGCGTTTGACAAGCTACCTCGCCGATAAGGGCGAGAGGAATGGCAAGTCTCGCCTGGATGCGGTTCGGATGATATCATATCATCGAGCCCCAACACATTTTCGGAAAGCTGTGTGCTTGGGGCGCCAACCGGAAGTTCCATCTCAAACTTCAATACGTGTGGGGGGGATGTCGCGACCTGGTCGACTGTTTGGGGTAATGTCCTGTAGATTAGCCGATGGAACCTTCTCTGTCCACCAATGGTGACCGACGTCACAGTAGGGGGAGTACTGAATATATCTTAATGTTAAAAAATTCGATGCTGAAACGCAAACACACAAACCTCGGAACAAACGTCAATGGCGCTCCAGACTTTTTAATCCGTTCGAGGATGTCTACAAGGGACAAAGCACCTCTTAGGGGAGGAAATATCAAGCATCGTTGCAAATGATCCCCCGATGATATTAAAATGTGGCCTAACCTAAACCACAATTAGTACCTATCTGGAAATTGGATAATATGCATACGAAGCAGTAACCGTTCTCCGACGATATGATGCGCTCTCGGGCAAGGCTGAGCAAATAAGCCGTTTGAATTCCTCCCCACCTCTACAACGATTAGCTATACCAATAACACCTCTAGAAATAAACTCACCGATTCAGGTTCAGCAGGCAGTGCGAATTATCGGTTAGGCCACCAGTGGATGTTATATCTTCGCAACAGTCGATACCCAACCAGTCTGCGACTCGGCGCACTCGGAATGCACCACCGGAATGCATCGTCCACGGAAATGAATACGGCGCGACAAAAGGATATACAGCATATATCTGCGACTCAGATATTTCAACGGGGGAATTCGTAGCCTTGCTAGGTGGGTCATAACAAACGGTGCGCGTTTGTGTTCCAACCTAGCAACACAGTGAATCACAATCCACGTCACTATAAGAAAACAGACCTCAAGCGAAGCACGAAGCGCAAGCTTTTCGGCAGCGGCGATGTTGCCCAAGTCCTTAGCACATATACGGACCTTGATGACAATAAGCACGACGTCAAGCACCTAGACCGAGAAGTACCTTGCCCCTATTACCATGGTTTTCAACATATGCTCCAGATAACCGAGATATGCGCTGCAAAAGATCCGGACGGACAGGACGGCCAGATGGAAGTTCGAATATTTTCTCGGTGATTCCCTAGTAAGGGAAGGTTTAAAAGGCACGTAAATATACAAGAACAGCGATCTGACCTTCTTTAAGGAACTGATATGCTCAGTCACACCCTTCAGAGAGCCCCTCAAGCCTTCAATACGTAGAGCGAGTGGGCTAGATGTCATGGATACATGGACGTTATATCGCATCGATAGCTGCAGTAGGTCCGCGCCATCTTTACGAAAAGCGTCAACTCATTGTCACGCAAAACTCGTTTCCCACACCTTTGCCCATTATTAAGAACAACTGACTGGGCGTAACAGTGAATGCTGCAACATAGTTCAATGAAAGGGCATGTCACATGTAAGGAAAGACTAACATTGCACTAGCACGTCAGTCGTATCACGCCGTTTTCTTTCTATCTCTTTCAAAGAGGGCCAACCCCATACCTTCTCTATTATTGATTCCGCATATTCAGCCTTCCGACGTGATGAGCGCGTCCAAATCGCGTCGAGTTTGTAGAGCTCCGTAAAACGGCGCAGTTGATCTTTGCTGAAAGACCGACAAAGTATTTCCAACAAATTTGTGTATTCTGCGGCATAACATGACGAGTCTGGCCGCGAGAAGCTCTGTGGTTTACATCGTTCGAGGTCGTCCAATGTTGGCTCCAAGTCAGCCGCCTTGATGGAGGCAAGGTAACGGTCAAGCCTAGTCGGATCTAGTGGATTTTTGGCATTCGTAACTGCAGGGCAAGAATCATTCTGGGTTGGTGTCCGCGGCCCATCTGTCGGAATGGCAGAGGTAGAGGCTTCAGGTTCTTGGAGACGGTGAACAACGGGTGAAAGAGCAGACTGCGAGTAGTCAGCTCTAGCACGACGAGACAACGGGCGGTGCGAACTACACAGTGAACGACGGGCTGCACACTGAAAGACCCGCACAGACATGAAAGATTGAAAACAAAGTTACGGAAGCTCAAAACAAAGCCCAGTGCACGTGACCAAACATAAACCCAAGCAGATCACATCTTCTCCTCAAGATTCGACGCGGCAATCAGCCCCTTGTCGTCATCCTCTCCAATCTCACCTTTCCAACCGTTCTCCGTAAGGTATTTCAAGAATTTAGCATCCTCGTCTGCAAGGTCGACCCCCGTCATATCAGGGACGAAGAAATATGTCACCAGCACTCCAGTGACACCACAGATAGCAGCAATAATAAAAGTCCAGCTGTCCCGACTCTATCAGCTGTGGCATGAAGAATACCATAAACACAAGTTATACCGTTTTCCGAGGTTGTTCTGGATGGGCGTGAACGCTTGGGTACCAACTGCAGCGCCGGTCTTCCCTATTGCTGCAGAAATGCCATAACACGTTCCCCTGACAACTTGTGTAAGACCTCAAGCACTGAGCAAGCATGCGATAACCTACCGCACGGGGGTTGCATATGACCTACACAAAGATCGTGTGAGCCTGGAACAGCTAACGACAGAAGAATGTACTCACTCAGAGCTCGTCAACCCCAACATATCACCCGGGCCCTGCACTTACATAAGCCCACGAATAACAAACTCGATGCTACCTACCAGGTTCCCGAACGACTGCATTAACCCATAGCTGAAAACGGCTTGTTAGCTATTTCTCTTGAGCTAAATCAACTCACAAAACTACAAAGAGCGGTATGATGTTTGTGATTTTATCGTATGAAAGGCCGATGATGAGACCCTAATAGACAACCTGTTTGCCACGAGTCAAGTAGGGAAAGCAGGAAACTTACAAACACTAGATAACCAGAAAATCCCAAGATCATCTAGAATGATTGAGCGATTACACAAAACGTGGGCTCCAACACCCACAGTATTCCTCCTCCCTATCCGGTTGCAAAGCCAAGCTCCAACAAAAACCCCAGGTAAAGCTATCGCTCCAAGTAAGAGTTGCCACTCGGCAGTCTTCTTGATATCACTGTCGTGGATTACACCAGAGATGATCGTTCCAGAGAACACCCCGTTTGGGAACGTAACCTAGAGGTTTGAGTACAAGCTATTGCGAACTTCAAAGAGCCCGAGACAATGCTCACGAAGTCGTAAAGAAACCTGTTGAAAATTTAGACGTGGCCTGGTCAGCGACTGTTGATACCCACCATGATCCACAGGTACCAATGAGGGCACGCCAATAACGCTTCAACACTAACCAGTATGGAACGTGACCTATATAAATCAAGGCAATCGATGAATAATGTTTTCATCGAAGCACAGAATATCCGTTACGCTTGATAGCTCCCTTGCGATAAAGTTTGGAGCTCAACATCCGCAAACGAAAGATGAGCACAGTCAAAGGCAAGAAAATACCAAATCCAAAGGAAACACGCCACACAGTCTGGAGGTGCTGTTCTCCTGCCGCAGAGAGCACGATCAAGAAAACAGAAACAGCTAATGGGCCCCCGAACTAGTCCGAATTGAGGTTAATCCGCAAAAGCCTCGAGGAAAGTGATACAAGGAGATACCGAAAGAACAAAATTTGTGACCATAATAAAAACTACAAAGCAATCAATATGGAGGAATGAAGGTAGATGACGAGTACCTGGCCCGCGATCCCGGGTAGATTTCTCGTTTGCTGCTTCACTCGCGCTCGTCGACGAGGCTGGGTATTCTCCACCGACACCCTGGAACAATCAATCACAAAGACAACGTGCAAGTGTGAGGCTTACTACGCCGGTGATTCCTCGCGCAATTGTCAGAAACCAAAAAAGGCCAGGTACACTCCCGTTTGCGCCATGGGCAGCAGTTGCAAGGGTGGCACCGAGAACGATGAGCAAGGTGGTGCTCACAAGGGCGACCTTGCGGCCCACCCTATCACAAATGAAACCAACAAAAACTTGACCAATGATAGCGCCTGGTTCAGACACATGTCGGATGGTTTAACAACAGGAATCGAGCTCAATATCCTTACCAACAAGGAGAGCATTTGACACTCGCGTAGAAATAGTCGACGTATATTCTGTAGGGTATAGTTTCTTAAACACAACCTAAAGAGGACGATCCAGAACTGGCAGTGGGTAGACGAAGATAGCCTACATTTGCCATGGTCATCAAATTGTTTTGATCTGTAGCACTATTTAGCTGGTTTCTGCACGAGAATCGAAGAAAAGAATTGTTACAGCCATCGCTGATCAGACCGAAACCAGCTGCAAGAATTGTGAGCCAGGCGCTGAGTGCCTCCTTTTCGTCCAATTTATGGGCAGTTGCTTTCAGATTCGTTTCATAAGCGTCGATGGAAATATTTCGGGGGCCGCCGGTATGATCCCCCTTCTGGGAGATGACGTCCTTCTCCATGGACATGGGTATAGAGTTGTAAGGGTTCTATCCAAGCGGCGGGAGATACTGAAGATTTATACAAAAAACGCACGTGTCATATACAAGGGGGATAAGCAGAGTGGCACGATGGCGCTGTGCACATACCTTTGAGTATCCAATTGTCCTTGAGCAATGAACCAGAGGGAAACCAACAAGGATGTACCAAATAAGTGCATCACGAATGATAGACGAGGTCAGCTCAGCACGAGACCCAAGATCACCTTTTGCTGTTACTAGCACGTTCGTTGTGTAGCATGTGGTAGGCCAATAGACCCTAACCCTAAAGATAATGAATAATTTTGTTAAGCCTGAAATTGGAATCACTTCCGCTCAAACTTCTTGTCACGATGGCCATCCCAAACGGCACTTCGCAGCTCGACTTTGATGATGAACTCGATTTTACGGACATCGAGGCAAAGTAGGTAGTCTTTCGACGCCCATGCTGCCGTGTTCATAATCACCTGTAGATATCACGTCGCCCTTGATGACGGTTTGGACAACGTCATCGTCGTAGATGGTGTACCGGTGATCGAGAAGTCAAAACTCGACAAACTCGTCGCAAAGATATCTAAAGAGTTCACCAAGAAGGGTGCTCCTCTAAAGCCTGAAAATATCTTTGTCCCTTGGGACAATGTCTCGGGGAAAAGCAGAGGGTATATCATTACCGTACTTTCCGTAACTTGCTAACCGCCAGCTCCCCAGTTACATATTCGTCGATGCAGGGAGCGCGGATTTAGCAACATTTGCGATCAGCAACATGCATGGCCATCCTTTCGATTCGAAGCACACTTTTCTCGTTAATCGATTTATCGATATCGATCAATATGCGAACATGGACGAGACGTATGTCGAACCGAAGACAGAAGAATTTCATCCAAAGGTTAGGGAATGAACCTTTTTTGCGCTTGGATATTAAGTTGTTGAGCAGGAGCATCTTCGCGCTTGGCTTGCCGATCCGCAAGGGCGTGATCAGTATGTCACCTACCGCGGTGATGATGTAGAAATACATTGGCATGGGAAACCATCTCAGTGTGAGGTTGCATACTCGAAAAAGGTCTGCCTTGCGATCGTAAAACAGAACATCATTGACGGGATGCTCAGAACTGGACGGAACTCTATGCTTCATGGTCCCCCCTTGGCACATACTTCGCAACCCTCTTCCGTCAAGGTGTTCGCCTGTGGGGAGGTCCTTCTTGGGAACCTCAGCAGCGTTTTGCTCACCCTTTTGTCAAGTTGATCGACTTCTCCCCGTGCGAGAATTATCTCGTTACTTGGTCGCATGACCCAATCGCTGTGTCTCCGACTCTTCCACAAGGTCCGGAATACTTCTCACCGGAGGACGAGGGTAATAACATCGCTATTTGGGATGTCAAATCGGGTCACCTGCTCCGCACCTTTTCTACATCTCTTTATGCGACCGAGGAACCATCCGCGAAAAAACAACAGATGCAATGGCCCGCCCTCAAATGGAGTGCCGATGACAAGTATGTCGCACGAGTAACTCCAGGACAACACATCAGCGTGTATGAACTCCCTAGTATGGGTCTCCACGATAGGAAGAGCTTGAAGATCGAAGGTGTTGTCGACTTTGAGTGGTGTCCCCACGGTGATAGGGATAGGGATGATGGTGAGAAGGCGGCCAAGGGCGACAAATCGGTGAAAAAAGCCCGGGACAATATGCTTGCGTACTGGACGCCCGAAGTGGCTAATCAACCTGCGAGGGTTACCTTGCTCGAGTTTCCAAGTAGACGAATTCTACGACAGAAAAATCTGTTCAACGTCACAGAGGTTGGTGTGTTGACCCACTGCAAATTTGACATTAAATGGCCATTATTAGTGCAAACTCTACTGGCAAAATCAAGGTGACTTTCTGTGTGTCAAAGTCGATCGTCACACGAAAACAAAGAAATCAATCTTCTGCAACCTTGAGATCTTTCGGGTTCGTGAGAAAGACTTCCCTGTGGAAGTGGTGGAACTCAAAGGTTGGTTCACTTTCCTTGGATGTTTACTTGTGCTGAATCAAGATCTAGATACTGTAACAGATTTTTCATGGGAACCTAAGGGGGAACGATTTGCGATTGTTTCTAGTAGCGACCCAAATCTCGGTAACCCTGGCCCGGGCATAACAATTAAGACTGACGTTAGTTTCTATCAACTCGATCGAACCAAGAACGATTTTAGACTCCTTCGTGCGCTTGATAACATCGAGTCGTCTTTGGGGTTTTCTGATGCAATATGATAGGTACTCTTGCATCCCGTACAAGCAACACCATTCGATGGTCACCGCGGGGCCGACACGTGGTCCTTGCCACTGTAGGCTCATCCACCAAGTCCGAACTTGAGTTTTGGGACCTCGACTTTAACAGCGAAGATCGCAGGGAGGGGCAGACAGCAGACTGGGGTGCTGGTATCCAGCACCTCGGTTCAGCCGATCATTACGGAGTTACAGATGTAGAATGGGACCCGAGTGGAAGATACCTGGCGACAAGTGCAAGTGCATGGAGGCATACGGTAAGATCACCGGTGTATGTCCACCGAAAAGTGCTGACTGGAGGATAGCTTGAAAACGGGTATGCGATCTGGGACTTCCGCGGTCAAGAGCTCGAGAGGCACATCTTGGATCGCTTCAAACAATTCATATGGCGACCTCGCCCGCGCACGTTGCTGACGAAGGAGCAGCAGAAACAGATCCGTCGCAACTTGAAAGAATACAGCCGCACGTTTGACGAGGAGGATGCAGCGGAAGAGAGCAATGTTAGCGCCGAGTTAACCGCACATCGCAAGCGGCTCGTTGACGAGTGGAACGCTTGGCGGGCGCGCTGCAAACGCGATGCCGCAGAAGAAAAGAGGGGAAAGGGACAGAGGTTAGAACACAGGAAAGGCGACGAGGCGAAGGAGGAGATCGAAGAGTGGTTTGACGAAGTGATTGAACAAGTTGAGGAGGAGGTCGTAGAGTAGAATAGAGTGGCTGTGCTAGACTCTATCTAATCGCTTCCATGACCCCAGTAGAGCTGTTTCCTGCTTCACAGATATCCTCCTCCTCGTCCACCCTCTGGGCACAGCGTGCGCACGTCTTTTTCATGCTAGCCACACCATTGACTCTGCTGCAGCCTCAAAGGAATGGGTCATTCCCGCCAAACCTAAGCCCGGCCGAAAGCCAAAGAAGGAGACTACTGGTGCAATTGTCCCCCAAAACGACCACGTCCGTCCCTTTGTATATCATATTTTACCGTGAACTCATTTTTGCGGTAGGAGGAGATCCCGTCTGGTAGTAGACGAGTGCAGAATAGGCAAGATTCAGCATACACGCCATACCACCCAACCAAAACTGACTTGGCTTGTGTAGGGCTGCCCAGCGCGCTTTTCGTGAGCGAAAGCAAACTCAACTAGCCGAGCTTCAGGCTCGCCTGCAATCTTATGAACAAGGGGATATCGAGCGCAACGTCGCTCTGCAGAACATTGCCAAGAAGATGAAAGACGAGAATGATGAACTCCGTAAGGAGAATCAGTTTTTAAAGGAGAAAATTGCTCGTTTGGAGCGGGAACGCGACGAATTCCTTGTCAAAGACAGGAAGCGGACTTACGATGACGCCTCCGCTTCTTCGCTTGGTCTCCCTCCATTTGACAACTATGTACCGAAGCGGGCAAGAATTGACACTGATGTGCAAGGAGCTCTTCTCTCCAGCCTACATTTACCCTCTCCGTCTTCTTTGGTGTCTTCTCCTGCCGACGCCGTCACTATTGACAGTGCTTCCCCTGGGGAACACGAGAACCCAAATTTCCACGCGCCCCCACTAATCGCCAGCCATCTCTCACTCGCAGATAAGCCAAGTTGCCGTACGGGAGAGGATACGGTTGAATCCTTTAATTGCATATTGTGCAGTCCAGACGAACCTTGTGTATGCAGACAACTGACTGTGGAGCAAGCAACCCACAGCCTGCAACTTCCACTGCAAAGCGAGAACCTTGATCAGCTGCCGACCGTGCCTTCGAAACAGTCCATCTACTCCGATATCCCCCCAGTTGACAGCGGCAGCATACTCAATAGCCTACCAGCTTTCCAGGCACCAGTCCCTATTCGCCGTAAGGCAGGTGCTTCGAGAGTAAATGTTTTTCCGGTCACGCCCATAGCCGCAGCCCCCTCGTCTCCAGCTGCCAGGTGTTCAGGCGACCCCGATAATTGCCATGCCTGTGCCGACGACAATTTTGGCAGAGCATTTTGCCAAGCTATCGGGGATACGTTGAACTCATCTCTGCCTTGCACCGATTGTCCAAAGAGAGCGAGTCAATCGGATGAAATATTGCTCGGTGGCTGCTGCGGTGACGTTAGCAAATGCGGTTCATGTGGGATCGCACCCGTTGTTTCCTCCCCAACACTGTCACGCGGACCTGAGACCATACCAACGGACGACGCGTGGCGCCAGCTCAAGTCGCATCCCAACGTTGCATTTGCGGACTTGACACTGCTGGCGGAAGTGGTTGCCCGCAGATCAAAATGTACTGGTTCTCGTGTTGTCGTATCACCTGCCCTGGAATCTGCCACTGCATTGCCACCCCTCCACGAGCCAATCCCTGCGAGAGGAGACGTGTTTCTTTCGGGCGCTGAAGGGGGGTTACATCAAAAACAGAGGCAGCGAGAACCTCCACCGCAACTAGTTCCACAGCACGTGCTTATCGAATGCGGGCGACGAAGGGTGAGAGAGGTCAATGTTGATGGCGTTATGGAAGCGTTGCGGCTGTTGGATCAGAAGTTTGCACATACGCGGTAGGCCTACTTGTAAATGCAGAATATTTCCCGTGTGGGGCTATGTATGTATTATCCTGAGCGTTACAGACAGATTCGACACATGGGCCCGTCGCAAACTAAAAATATGCTATGGTTGCTTCCACTCCCGCAAAACGCGACGGAGACTGCGGTTGAAAGAGTATTGTTCCTGTGGGGTTAACGACTTCTGCCGAGGTGCGTCGGGATCCTCTAATCGGCGGAATGTACGCGCAAGTTGCTTCAGAGATGCATTTTGGAGTTCACTTGGAAACGGCTTCACTTGGGGCCATAGCTCAAGCAAAACCCTTCTAGCCGTCGAATATGCTCCAACAGCAAAATACGCATGCGCGAGGGCGTCAATGGCCGGTACATCAGGTGAAGTACCAGCGGCGACCATCGCCCGAAAAATCCGCACCCCTGTCCTGGGCTCTCCTTTGCGCGCGTAACCTGCGATGAGCACTGTCCACATCATCACATCCGGCTCAAAGCCAGCTGCTTTGGCAGATTGCATCACTTGTTCAGCGCCCTGCATGTCCCCGGCCCGCGTGAAACCCTCCATTAGGGAGATGAAGTGATAACGATTTGGGTGCATGCCATTGTGGACCATATGGCGAAATACAGACTTCGCGGTTCCAAGAGTGGGGTCGGCGATGCTTTCATGCTTGATCCACATCGCAAACGTAGCTCTATCACTGTTGACACCTTTGCGGGAGAGAGCATGAATGGTAGATCGGATACAGGAATCGTTTTGCGCATGTTGGCTGTTGCCGAGATTGAAGTTCTCGGAATCAAGGAGGCTGTTATTCCGCGGAAAAGTTATTTTGTGCCGCCTTATCGATGAAAACTTCGCGGCAGTACTGTCCCATCCACAACCATGGACTCTATGCTTCTCTCGGCGCAGAGCATTACGAAGAATGATATTGAGATGTTGAATGGTTGGGCCGTGAATTTTTCGTGACATGCTCCGCAGAACTTGTGCCAGCCGCCATGTTTGAATGTGGCCCACGCGGTCAAGGTAGTCGAGAAACACCTTAATGGTAGCTGCGTTTGATTGGATACCCTTGGTCCGCATGAGACGAGTGATGAATCTTGCGCCGCTGAGTCCGCGGATCTGCATAATTCGGGGGAGAGCAGCATTGAAGACGTGTACGGTCAGGTCGATGCCCCTTACATCAATAGGAAGTCGGGGTATGGCTTTCACACGGAGAAGAGCGAATACACTCTGGGCGTCCACGTCTGACCCCAACATGGCAGCCAGCAAGCCCATAGCAATGTCATCACGGCCATTGAGACAATATGTACGAATGAGGGCGGCCACCACACCGCCATCGGGTTTGACACCACTTTCGACCATGCGATCCAACACTTTGTGAACGTGATGGAATTGTCGTCGATGGTTCAAGTGGTTGATCAAGATCGTGAATGTAGCCGCATCCGGGTGAATCACGGATGTCCTGCCGGATGAGGCGGGGAAAGTGTTGGTGACCGAGGACACGGCGCCGTCTTCCCCTGTGGTAATACCTGAATGATGGTCGATTTCTCTTCTGGAAGTCGAAGAAGTAAATAATCGGTTGATGTGTTCCACGGCGCTGGGTTCGTCGCCAACGTCCAGAAAGTGTTGAACAATACTGTTGAGAATCCGAGTGGATGTTCGAATATCGACGTGGGGCAAGGCCTCGAATGCCTTCGCGTGGACCTGTGGGTCCAAGCCTAAGGATCGGTATGCGGTAACGATTATGGCATGAGTCGTGGCATCGACAGCAAAACCACCTTTCTCCATCAGCTGCAAGTTCCGCTTGGCAGAATCTAAATCCCGGTTGCGAAGGTGTCCGGATACAAGAAGGTGAAATGTTCTCCGAGTAGGTTGAACTTTGTCTCGGGCGAATTCTTCGAGCACGTGATCTAAACAACGAAAACGATGACATTCGATGAATGCTCTTATTTTCCAGTTGAGAAGACGAGCTGTTGTCTTTCCACACTGATCCCGGGCAAGCGATACCAAGGGTGGGACAGAAGACCAGTACTCCTTTAAAGAGAGCTGATAGACGACAGCCTCGAAGTGGTTTGGTTTGAAACGACAGCCTAGTGCGTGCGCAAGGGTCATTACAGAGTAAGCTCGCGACGGCCTGGAAGTAGATGCCAAAAATTGTGCGAGACGTCTTGCGGACTCCCTCTGTCGAATGTACCTGCGCAAGTTGAAGGATCTGCTGATATCCGACATGACCGTGGCGATCTCTTGTTTCGTTCCGAAAGTAATGGTATCGATGGCGTCTATGATTCCGGAGGGAAGTCGACCGCGATAATCGGCTGGACGGCGTGCACCCAGAGGTGATGGAAGCAAACCCGTTTCGGAAGACGCAACGGTAGGGGCTTGGTAAACTGGGAGAAGTTGGGTGACTGTGGGCGGAGTGCTGAGAGCAAGGGCGTGCAGACCATGGAGCGGGCATGAAGAATGAAGAGCGTATATAGAAAAGGGAAGCGTCGGGAGTCGCTCGAAGGGTTTTGCGGGGACGAGGAGGGCTTGCTTGGCGTGGTGCTGGCTGTGTATACGGCCAACTCCCCTTAGCATGGGCAGCCAGAACGGGTGACCACCAAACCTGGAGGCGATGAGTTCCAAGCCGATACAAACCCAAGGGAAGACGAACCTAGCGTTGTTGTATGATTTGATGTTTTTCCAGCAGCGTCCGCCAGTTGGTTTCCCTCCAAAAATAAATAATTTCACTAGAAAATAATAGTAAATGAAAATATCACCGGATAGATCCGATGTAATTCCCACGTTCGTACCTGGAGCGAGTCCCAGCCGCAGCCATTGCCAGCAAGTACCCGGAATGTGCGTGGACGTTCCAACGACGAATGATGTGGCAGGGCCGACATTCAAACCTCGGCGTTCCGGAATTCATTACGCCAAACCAGCGCCAATGTCCCGAATGGACGGGGCTGTACGCAATAGAATGTTGGTACGTTTGGTTCTTGTTCTTTTTGAGGTGCCACCTGTCCTATGATGAAAATAGGATATTCCGAGATCCCGTTCTCGTCGACCAAATGATCTTCCTGTCTCGGTTGCGTGACGATGCCTACGTACAGGCCAGGGTAGACGCTCATATCTTGCACGTGAAGTAAAGTTCCGCCATCGACGGCCGGGTGTGTTGTGCCCAAGGCGCTGTTTTACTTTGCTTCATTTCGCAGGAATGGCGAGCTACTGCCTGTTCAGAGCGGTGTCGTCCAACTACTTCCATCTTGGTCCGCGATCATGCTCGGCTCTCTCCTTCTCGCAAAGCTGCATTGTCTAATCTCCAGATCCCTCCGATCTAGACAGTTTCCGTCTGGCCGTTTACGGCGTCAACTTGCCTTGCTGTCACAGATCTAGCTTTACAGCGACACTGCAGTGCCTGCGACATGTTTCAAGCGTTGGTCCCATCACCGCGACGGTGGCTATTCGAGCCCGACCACCTCTTCCTTCAAACCGCATTTGTCACTGGCTCCGCTACGGAGCGCTGTGACTCAATGCTTGGTACTTACTTGTACAGCATGCATATAAAGCCACTACATCCTGTCCCCTCGCTCTTCACTCAGTCCCCCCTCACATGCATTCGTCCCACCTTACAATCCTCGAGCAAAGTTCGACGCTCTACCCGTCCGCTCCGGCTTTTCGGATTCCCCGACCCGATCCCTCCACCGGTCAGGTACTTGAATGGCTTTCCATATCATATCAGCAATTCAAGCAAGACGTGGAGTACACCGCACGTCACTACCGCAGACTACTCAAGTCCGTTGACGTGCCAGACAGCTCGGTCATCGGCCTTTGGTGAGGCTTGATCATTCTTCCTGGAGTCAACTTTCTGACTATATCCAGGCTTGGTGGGATGACCTACCAAGACGTTCTCCATATTTATGGCATATCAAGAGCGGGCTATGTCCCTCAATTGTTCAGCATCCGACTTCCTAATCCCGACGTCGTCTTCGAGCTACTCCGTAAACAGAAGGCCCGTGCTCTGATATACGCTCCCGAGTTCGCCTGTGCGACGTCAGATTTTCCTTTACCAGCTTTTCTTGCAATCGAAAAGGGTAAAATGGAGCCCTGTGTGGAAGAATTGCCGCCACTCGCCCCTAAGGATGGGGATCAGACGGTCTTCATATTCCACACTAGCGGGTCTACTTCCGGCAGTCCCAAACTCGTCCCCTGCAGCCAACGATGGCTAAATGCAATTGTGACCAAGGCCAAGTTTATCTCTACTCCTCGCGATCCGCAGCGCACAGATGTCGCTATTTGGATGTCAGTCCTGCAGATCGTTCACATTTTTTTGTCACTGATCCTCTCTTTGCAGGGGTTCGATGTGTCATATTGCCCAAAATTTTAGTGAGTACCGGTCTTACCCCTTTCTCATGGTGATCCTTATATTCTTTCTCAAGTGCTAATCGGTGCCCTGCAACACGGAACCTGCACTATTCAACCGACCAAAATCGCATTTTCCTCTGAGGAATTGGTCGACATGATCCAGCGGTGTGGTCTCAACCGTTTAAATCAATTTTCTACCTTCCTTTCCTTCCACCTTCGCAATGCCCGTTTGCATCCAAAGCTTTTGGAGCAACTTCGGAGTCTCAGCGAAATCATCTACAGTGGTTTGCCACTTGGTCGTGAAGACGAGGAATTTGCTTACCACAACGAATTCAAGATCAAGGTACGTACTCAATTTTGGAATATAAGGTCATTATTTTGAACGCGCCTCAGAATCTCTTCGGAAACACGGAATGTGGCGCAATGCTCCTCTCTGTTGGTGGCAGTGGCCGGGACGCTGCACTGCTTCGTGCTGTTCCGAGCACATCATACGCGTTCGTCCCCATCGACGCCACCTCTGGGCATCAGTCATCCATCCAGCTATTGGAGCTAGTAATCTTGGCAGACTCTGACGATTGCCCGCATCTTTCACTGAGGGGTGCAGATGGTCACTTTCACACTGGTGATTTGTTCCAAGAAATCGAGCCCGGCTCGTACATCTTTTGTGGTCGCAATGACGACTGGATAAAGAGCGAGAACAGTCTGCGCTGTGACACCAAGTATGTTTAGTTCCTCCAAGGGATTCAGGTTGTTGATCGACCCATCTTTTTAGAGCCATCGAAGACAATGTCCGGGTGACATGCAGCGACCTCATTGAAGACTGCATCGTCGTTGGCACGGGCAGGCCATCACCGGCGCTCTTTGTAGAGCCCGCCTCCGGGATTGATCACAACAAATTGAAAAGAGAAATCATTCGTAAGACCAAGGCCTTCCACAGCAGGCGCTATCTGCACGAACGTATCACTCGCCCTGAATTGATCATCATCGTCCCATCCAAGTCACTTCCGAGGACAGCGACGAAAGGGAATATCCGGCGGCGAGCGGTGGAAGATGTGTACCAAGCACAATTGGACAGTATCTATCAATCTTTGCAGTAAAAAACGGACGATTGGTTCGCACAAGAAATTCAGTTACTCGTCCAGTTATTTCAGGCTACTCTTCATATCTATACACGCTTTACGCTAATTACCTTAAGTACAGTAATAATGCTCGCGATGGTTTGCTGATAGATAGTCACGGAAACTAATGCGCTGTAGTAACTAGGCAATCGAAAAGGAATCCGTCTTACAAGATTTGCTGGACAAGGATATCATCGTCTGTGATCTGACAGGCGAAGCGAACAGTATCGCGAGTTCCGGACGACTGTAAGAGGCAAGCGACTTGTCTTTTGTCGATGATCTCCCTACTATGACGTTCACTTGGCGCGTTGTCAAGTGGCGCAGTAGGTGGGCCTGCCGACGGAGATGACAAGGAGATATGGTGGGCCAGATGGAACGGAGATGAGGAAGAATGATCGGTTGACTTGGCGCCAAGGTCAGCGATGGCGTGCTGTAGAACGGGAAAGGGATGGAGATGCTGGGCGTAAGGCGATCCAGCGTGAGATGGAGCGGCGCTGAGCGCCCAGTTGGTAAGGATGGCGAGTGGGCCATGCGAGCGCTGTACGGACTGGATGGCATGCAGTACGTGATGGAGCGGCAACATGCCAGGAGTGCGCAGCTGCTCGGCAGAAAAACGATCTGGCCAGTAAAAGGCGCTGATCGAGTCTACAGCAAGGAGGGCGATTTCTTGGTCTGGCATGCGGGACACATGGTAGTCCGGGAGATTCGCGATCGATGCGGCGAGTTGGGCGAGGGATGTCGGACGAAATAAATGCAAGCGAGCGAGAGACCGTCGGAGGTTTTCGTGAGGGTCGAGAACGCTGGGGAGGCGGGCAATACGGGCGAAGAGAAGGCGGCGGAAGCGCTGGATGTCGAAGGAGGCGTCCGTGTCGTAAACGACGGCGGCGATCTGTGCGCCAGGGTCGGGGTCGACGGCGAGAAACGCGAGGAGGATGTGGTACAACAAGTGGGTCTTTCCTGACGACGCTGGGCCCTGGATCTCGATCACGTCGCCGCGATGGAGCGCGGGGAGGGCGGGTATCGCGGGGAGCGGCGACGCTGTGGAGATGTGAGCTGGTCAGCGACGGACGAGCGACTGCGCGCACTGTGGTGCTTGAGTTCGACGAGGAGCTGTGGGGGGCGTGAGCGCTGGCGGCGGGGGCGGACGGAAATCTTACGGACTGGAGGGACTCGGCGTGGTCCATTGGCGTCGGGTAAATCACTCACTCTCCATCATGACATCTCGCGCTACACCGCCCCCCTCACGCAGATCATCCGTGCCAACCTCCCCACCGACGACGACGACGACGAGGACCGCGTCCGCCGCCCGTCCGACACGACCCGTCTCGCGTCGCACGTCCATAAAGGGCCCACCCACGCTCGGCCCAACGCCTGAGTCGCGCGAGGTCCTCTCCGCGTCGCTCAAGCATGAGGCGGAACAAAAGGAACAGGCATGTACTCGCATCCATCCGTCGTCCCCGCCCTCACCTCCCCCAGCTCTGGATACAACTCCAGGACAAGGACCAGACCATCTCCGCCCTCGCTGTCGAAAACGACGGCCTCTCCTCCAACTTGTCTGCGGCCGAAACCAGGCTCAATGACCTCTACGCTGATCAGGCCCGCATGGAGGAAGAGATGGCTGCCCGCATCGAAGTCGCAGAGAAGCTCAGGACGCAGGTGCGCGAGCTGGAGAAGGAGAAGAGAGATCTCCAAAGGCGCTACAACGAAGAGGTACCCATCTCCTTCTCCCCCCGATTGATGTCCCACTCAATCATCGTCCACAGGCTTCGACTTTTGAAGCAGAGCGTCAAGCCTTTTATGACAACGAGCACCATCTCAAGTCCCGCATACAGTCTCTCACCCAGGCTCGCAAGCAGGCACAGCAGCTTCGTCCCGTCGAGTCCGAGCCCGAGCCTGTTCCGGAGCAATCCCATTCCCCAACCGAGCCGCTCGCGGTAACACCACCCCCCGTGCAGACCCACGACGACCCCGACAATGAACCGGCCGAGATGACGGCGCTTCGTCTCGAACTCTCAACCCTCTCCACTTCATATTCATCCCTCCAAAGCACCTTGATCCTTTTGCAGTCCCAGCTCGTCGATTTGAAGAGAGTCAATAACCATTTGCAGGAGGAGAACGAGAGCTACATGATTCTGCTCAGGGAAAAGACGCTTAACGGACAGTTTGACCTCATGAAACAAGTAGGCGATCCGCTTGGCATGGAGGACGACGAGGACGACGTGACAGACGAAAACGACGTCGGTTCCTTGAGAAGCAATGCCAGAAGCAACCTGGACAGAGTCGAGGAAGAGGCAAGCGAGGATGGCTTCAGTCATTCTTCAGATCGTCGCTCCGTTTCACCGCGTCGCGGCCACGGACGCCATGCTCGCCGAACTGGTTCTCCGACACATTCGCCTGCTCGTCCCCTAGGCGAATCCCTAGCAGACCTTCCTATCACCGGACCTGGCCTCGACCTCGCAGCAGAATTAGGTCGTGCGGAGAACAGAGACAACTTCTTGGGAGATGCGATCGATGATCGTCCCGTGGTTAACACCAAGAGCCGCAAGAAAAAGAGCTCCACGGACGCCAAGAAGGCTTCCACCTCCGAGTCGCACGACCAGCTTTCATCCTCCAACGATATCGAGGCACTCCGCATGGAAGTTAAATCTCTGAGAGATGCGAACAAAGCGTTGTCTCTGTATGCCTCAAAGATTATCGACCGGATCATCGCAGAGGAAGGCTTCGAGCACGTCCTTTCCGTGGACTACGAGAAGCAGCCAAAGGCAACCCCTGCAGCTCGAGACACTAACCCGGCCCCATCTACCAAACCGCGTCCCCAATCCACAATCTTTGGACGCGCCACTTCCAATCCTATAGCCACCACTCCCGTCGAGCCGCCCTCTGCTGCAACGTCACCTTCCGAACCTTCAGGCACAGTTGTCGCCAAATCACAACGCCGTTCCATGTCTTTCGATTGGAAAACCTTCAACGTGTTCGGTGCGAGTGAAAAAAAACCAGACAACTTACGCCCGTTAACGCTGAAGCCTGGCGCCACGCCTGTCACAGGAGCTCGGAAATTAGAAACGTTTGAAGACGAAGAGGACAGACGAGAGCGGGAGCGCCTTCATGCGACCATGAAACTGATGGGCATTGACATGCCCGCACAATCGCCTCCCAGCTCTTTCGGTTCTCCCGCTGCTGTGCCAATGCAAAAAAGTTACTCATCCCCTGCCAGCCCTCCTGTGACTGCTGTGCCGGGTCGTCGGTTCTCTATCTTCCGGTCACGTTCGACCACGGAACAGTCTGAGGCATCCTCCGGCAACTCCGGAACCTCGATCCAAAACCAGACCGGGTATGGACTCGGGATATCTGGAGGTGGGATAGCAGAACTCACACAGCAAGCACTGGAACAAGCGGAAGCCGAAAATACCCTTGCTGCGCTGGATGCCCATGAACGGACCTTGAGTGACGAAATCGCCAAGGGAGGGACGGGCGGTTTCACAGAGCTTGCTCACAGGAAACACATGGGTGATGAATGGAGGAGCCGTAGGAGTAAGCAGAGCGCTGGAGGAAGCGGCAGCACTGTGTGGAGTGCAGGGATGAGCAGGGCTGGGGACGATCCAGAGGCGTGATCCGCCCTGAAGGACCAACGCCATTCTCGACGTGGATTCTAGTGATACTATACCAATGCGGTTTGTTGTAACATCCTATGTAACAGCTTGTTAATATGTTCCAAATGATTATATGTTTCCAGATAGTATCTCGGTCGTCAAACAGGCGGCGTGTGCTTCTCCAGTGTATTTTGGGCGTGCGTGCGGATGGTCTGGAAGGGATTGGCAGCATATTCGGGGCTTGCTAGGATACGTGGATGCCGGAATTTCTCGGTCGATCTGCGAGATTGAGCTCGGGTTAGGATGGTACGTGGCCGCTTATCACGCACAGGACGTGTTTCCTCTGAGCCTTGGTAAGGGTTGCGTCTTTGCCCTCTCCCATGCGTCCGACCCTCGCCTTCGTTTGTAGTCGTCGTCGTGAGGTGGCGGCATCCAGTTCTGCCACGTCTTTCGACGGCGTTATCTCCTTTCCTTCCAGCGTAGATATGGCCGCTTCGATGGAGCCAAGGCCACCGCCAATTTGCTCGCGCTGCTTCCGGTTGAACCGTCGCTTTTGTGCCTTTGAGTAAGGCGCGGCGGATGTTTTGATCCCTGGAGGCATTCAAAACACTCGATACATCTTGCTGGCTGAAAACGTACGGTCGATAAAAGCTTCGTGTTTGGACTGTTGCTTTTCCCTTTTGCTCGTGGTACCGGGAACAGCATTCAAGGAATCGAGAATGTCTTGGCCCTGAGCCTGGCATCAGCGATGGACACGAGCGTAGGCGAGTAGGAGATATGTTTACCGATACTTCTGCGCCGGTTGCAGCGCCGATTTCGACCGCCTCCACAGCATTTTCTTGGACTGCAAACTGACGTTTGGAGAGCTTTGCGGAAGGCTGATGGGCTACGATACGAGCCCTGCTTTCTCTGGGCTAGGATGACAATGAGTGCTGGCGGACTTGTGAGGTGGGATGGAGTACCATGTTAGTGGGTCACTGATGCACGCGGTCTTATCGAAGGTGTTCATTGCATCATGTTTCCAGTGAACTATCTACACCTTCTCTGTCTTTCGAGTTCTCTATCCCAACCACGATGAATGCACCTGCGACGAGCACCGCGCCAACCAACACCTGAAAGGTCGCAGGCTTGCCAAGGAAATAGTCCCCAACCACCGCCAAGGGTATAGTAAGGCTGAGACCAATGGTAACGACAAGCGGTGTGGTCTTGAGCATCGCGATGACATACAAGTAGTCGCTCGACAGCGTAATGAACATCTATCGGCCAGGTAGGGTTCATACAATCAACGCACTTTACTAAAGTACTCACATTCGCGAGAATGGCAAGGACAGCACTCTGTGTCTCGGGAAATTCCAAAGACTCGACTCCGGACCAGTGCAGGACCAGCGCAACCGGCCAGCACAATAAAATATTAAAAAGGCCCACATAGCCAAAGAAAAGCTGCATGTCTATCCGTGATTCCTCCTTGATTTGCACCTTCAAGAATATCAAGTATATAGCGTAAAACATTGCTGAAAACAATGCGAGGATATCTCCTAGAATGGCAACGAGATTGGGGGATTGATCAGTGGTGACTGAAGTGGGTGTTGGACTAGACGACGAATCGGAGAGCGATACCAGAACGACGCCACCAAAACTATTACGAGTGAGTCTTAGGAATACCCAAACGTCCGTGGCCGCCTACCTTGCAAAGACAGCACCAACCTTTATCATGGTCACTGTCTCCACGCGGAACACGCGACCAATGGCCAAGGTAAATATGCCTAGATGGTCGTCAGGTCTCATCTGACGAGAGAAGAAAGACCTATACAACTCATGCTAGATAAGACGGTGGCACTCGCCACGCTTGTACATGCAAGGGCAACGTTCAGCGTCCAATTTGCAGCAAACCAGAGGAAGCAGAAATAAAGGGACAGTTTTGCGGTCTCTTCTGGCGTCAGGCAATCCTTGACCTCGCGAAATTGCGCCTGCGAGGCGTCAAGAGATGGACCATGCGTCGATGGGGAGCTACATACCGAAGGCTCGTGTTCGCCATTTGGATCTCGGGCCAAAAGTTGGTAGCTGAGGGTTTGCCGTCGTGAGCTCGTGATACGATGCATACTGCCATGTGCTTACTTGTTTCCTCTTTTCCAAGACGAGATGGCTTCATATGACTTGCGCAGACAAGAGGGCAAGAGATACACGGTAAAGGAAGCTGTACTTAGATACGTTATCCTGCCCGTTGATCAATGCCTGCTAGAAACAAGAACAGACAGACGCACATAAAGGGCTTCTGGTAGCTACCCGCGCTGAACATGTACTGAAGGACTATTAGCGGTGCCCAGCCGGTTAGCTGGGTCGTCTACCTGCGTCACGAAATTGGAAGCGGTCCAGAGAAGGACGACAACGAGAAGAAGACATATGCCAATCGCATAGTCGCTGGCTGTCAGCCTTGGAGGTCTCGACCTGCGCTCTCCATCGTGTTCGGGCGCGGTGTTCATGTAGTGGATGCGTGTGAACAAGAAAATGAATGCAGCGTATTTCAACGGTGTCCGTAACAAAGAGTAAAAGTTGTACAGTAAAGTGAAGAAAGAACTCATACGGTGGTACGCCTGCGAGTACCCGCATGATACTTGACCTTTTCGAATATTCTGAAGAGGCTGATGACGAGATTGATGCAGTACATGATCAGGCCAGCCATGACAAGACAAATCAACGCAAGCTGGCTATCGCAGAGGGTATCTCCGATCCGCCCCACGTCCGCCGAACCTGGCAATGGTGGTCGGGGCAATTGACTGTACCAGGCGATGCTACTGGCTGGCGCGCACGGTATACCCGAGGTGAAGTAGTTGTCGAAGCAGAGCGACAGGGATGCAGACCAGGCGCAGATGAAGCACACTTCTAGCAGGGTATGGGCAAGCTTTCCGGAAGTCCGCCATAACCCTAGTGGTCGACTGAAATACTCTACCTAGGGGGAATCAGAAGGTAGACGGTACGCTTGGAGATCTAGCTCACATAGATGGCGACCATGACATGGACGAGCGTCAATGGCGCGAATATGATCACAAGCGTGCTAAAGGACAGAGGGATGAGACTCGGTGCTGAACGGGTCAACAAGTACCTACGGCGAGCTTCCAACTGCTCCCATCACGCCATAGTCTGACTCCCATATCCTGATCCGTATCGCTACGGCCAAGGCCGAGGTTGTAAACGTAACGTTTATGAATCTGAAAAGCTACAGGGATGTCATCTCCGATTTCAGCTGGAAACGAGACGGCAAGGGCGCACCAGAGGGACATAAATGTTGGACAGAATAAAGGCTCTGAGGCGGTTCTTCCTCGATCGACCAAGTGGCAACTTTTCGCCAGACTCGACGTCACCCATGTAACCAAAGTTACTGCGGTTCTCGCCCCGTAGCCCACTCCGGCCTCTTCGTGGAGAGTCCCGGCTCAAGGATTTATTCCTTGGAGTGCTAAAGGGAGGCGGGGAAGGACCGGACGATCTGCGCGCGGGCGATTCATCGGATCCCCTGCCATGCAGACTGACGAGATACTGCGATTGTCGGTCATCTGCGAGTTGCTGGTGACCCGTCCTGTCTGCGCCCCGCCAATTCTGCTTCCCAAGTCCTTCGCGCGGGCGTACAAAGGTCCACCATCCCGAGCGGTTGTCGCTTTGGCGGACATGCCCCTCGAGGGTAGATCTGGAGCTTGAGGCCAGGTCTGCTTGTCGGGCGTTGAGAGTACTTTTGTGTCCAAGTCTATCTGCCTCATCGGCCTGGTCGTCTGTGGGTGATGGTGGTTCGTCTTGGGCCCAGGCTAGCACAAGCCAAGATGAGTACTACTTGCTGTAGAGCGACAAATGTGCACGTACGGGGTGCAGTGACGACTGCTCTGGCGTTGGAGGGTGCGGTGAAGACGTGCGTGCGTGCGATGTTTGAGGAGGACAGTGAGGGGAGCGACGGAGGCTTGCTGATGGCTGGCATAATCGGTAGAGGCGCTGTTTGTTCTCCGACCCCGACTTGTACACATGGAGGAGGGTCTCCCGACCGTCTCTGTCACCGGCGTCGCGTCCAGATTCGTGTCTCAGACAGACATTGAGACAGCACGAGCTCGACGTGAAGAACAGTGGAAGGCTGCGTACGCAAGGTTCGGTCCCACCGTCCGTTGAGGACCAGGAGTCGTTCACATTTCGTTCAGACTCGGACAAGAGCCTCCTCCACAACCTACAGAAGACGCTTTCGATGGCCGAAGTCTAGCAGAGGTGAGTCTCTCCGTATCGTACACGCTGTCTGTCATTGCGACCACCGTAGAAACTGGCTGCGAACAGGGTAAGATCCCCAGACATGCTCGAAGGCGGCTTATGCACACCTCCTCGTAGGCAGCCAAGCAGGAAGAATGGGAAGAAAAGACGAAGCTAGGTACCGGTGCCATAAACCTGTCTAACCAGCACTCATGCCCATGCAGCCAACCAGTTCCGTGCACTGGAAGAAGACGAGATCATGTTTCTCGACTCGATACGAGAGAAACAGGCAGAGGAAGAACGGCTGCGCAGACTTCAAGACGGCGAAGAACTCTCGGACTTTAGAAAGTACTTGTTCCAGCTCACGTCGGCGCGTTTGACTGATGTTCTCCGCAGGGCCGTTGCAGCAAGAGAGAATGCTATCAACAACCCTCCTCCGCTCACTTCCAAGCCATCCGCTCCGCCCAAAGCTAGCAGCGACCAGCCCAAAGCCAACGTCAAGGAAGCGACTGTCAAGAAGGCCCTCAAAGGCGTCATTGTCAAGAAAAGGCTTAAAAGTCAACCTTCAGCTGCCCCGTCACCAAAACTCACTTCTACTGACAAGAATGATCAAGATACACCTCCAGAGACAAAGCGTCGAAAGATTTCCACCACGTAGCTTGTAAATTATGCACTGTATTCATCTCGATGCACTAGTATTGTCGCCTGCATACTTAAATATTGTCGGTGAGTGCAAACGTGGACCGTCATCCTCTACGTGTAACTGGTGTCGGTGTCCATCGCACATGGCTCAGATCCTTGTCCTTGCCACCCCAACTGGATGCCTTGCCCATTGCATCAGCCCGGCGTGATGCAGCTGTGCCCAATGTTGTCCTATCCAGCAGTCGCTTTGCAGCAGGCGTAAGGCTACCTGGTGCGTCCGCTCTTCGTGGAGTCCAACCAGGAGGTGCCATGGAGCCTTTTGCGGGAGTGCGAGAAGGCGTACGCCCTAGCATCGGCGTAGAACCACTGAACAGACCAGCCTTGGCGCGGAGACTCTTTGCTGCACTCGCCGAGAGCCTGTGTGATAACGCTTCGCGGTTCGACGGTGCTGAGATGTGAAACGCATTCGATGGTGGAACCTCTTCCGGATCATCAGACCGCGATATAATTCGAGGTGTGGCGTTTAAAGTTCCCCATGTCATAAGTTGCTTGACTGCCTTTGCACCCATCTGTTCCGCGGTGGGCGAGGGGACATTGGGGACTAGCGAGAAGCCACCGGTGGTCGTTGGCGACTTTGGGCGATCTGCGGGGTCTAAGGCTAGCGATGAGGGCAATGTATGGGTAAACGTACATGGTGTTCCTTCAATGGCAGCGTCTATTCGACTGTGGGTTGGACTGGGGGGAGCAGAAAGGCTCTGCGTTTTCCCCTCGGTGTCTTGTTCAGCTAGGCGTGTATTTTCATGCTTGACCACTCTTGGTACCGGGTCCGGCTTGACAGCAATAGTGGAAGTCGATGGATCGTAGGGGGACACGTCGGCATCTGGCGGGAACATAAGGGAGTTCCGTGTCTACAGGTGTAATTAGAAACGGTAACGAGGACCAATGGACACCAACCTTGAACTTCCAGGCATCCACCCCGGCAGGCCGGGTATCTTTCTTTGGGGCCATCACATCTACCGCTGGCTCAGATGGGTCTTTCTTGACGACAGCAAGCGCCTTCTCCTCTCCCAAGGTAATCAACCCAGCAGCGGCCGGGGCCTCGATGACGAGTCGCTCGCGCACCCCAGGGCCAGAAGGCTGCTCTATTAGCATTCTCTCCCTCCCCTCCAACATCTTGTCCCTTTGTTCCGCCACCCTCCTCTGTGCCTCCCAAGCCCAAGCCCATCTCTCCCGCCGCTGTCTGTTCTCCTCGTGCATGATCTGGGTAAAGCTCGCATTGTCCTCCGAGGTGTATTTTGCCTGGAAAGAGTCCAGACTCATGCCCGCGTCGTACCGCGGTCGTTTAGCTGCAGGCTCTCCGACATCACGAGGCGTGCGGAGTGGTGTGTCTGAAGGTGCGGTGCCATAGGGCGTCTCGGACGGTGTCTGCCAGGGTCGTTGGACAGGCGTTACTTCTCGTGGGCGACGCACGGAGGTGTGGATGAGGTCGGGGTCGCTCGAGCGAAGAGCACCGAGGTAGTCGTCAGTGGCATCGAGATGGACGAGAGAGGGGAAGAAATCGCGGGCGATGATGTGCGAGAGTGCAGCCGTGTATTCGTCTTCTTCGAGGATTTCTTGTCGGTTCAAAGACCGCGTCGTGGATGGCCCAGCTTCAGAGGACATGATCGTTGGAGACAAACAAGTGTAAGAACTACGAAATATAAACAACGCACTACGATAAGCAAGTAAATACAAAAGAATGTCGAATTAACATCAAGGCATAATAATGAATACTCGTGCAAGATGGCATTGAAGTCGGTCCTCGAGACCAAAGGCAGATAGCGAAACCAAGTTGGTATCAATTGCAACTAGGCTGCTTGCGACAGCTGTGAGCAGCGGGCATAATCAACCACATGAGATAGAAATGAATCATGGCTTGCATAGTTGTATCTTAGCGTCCGAAGCTCAACGTTGTGCTCCCCGACCGTAGCCTGTTCTTCGTGTCAGCTTCAGGCTCAAGGAAGACACCCTCTTCACTGGGAGGATCTAGGCCGACGCTTCGCCGTCCGCTCGTTGCGCCCGCAGGCCGTCCAATTCTGCTCGATGAGAAGGGGGATGCAGAAGCCGCAGCCGAGGGTATTCTTGAAGCAACACGGATCGTCACACCTGAATCCGGAGGCGAGTAGTGGGGAATGGCCTTGGGAGTTTGCCGCTCCACCTTGCTGTTGTACGAGAATGGACGTTCGCGGGCGCGACCTTCATTCTCAGACGATGTTGGCGAACTAGTATAGCCAGATCCAAGTGATCCACGTTTTTGTTGACTTTTGGCAATTACGCTTGGCCCTGTTGAACGCTTCGGTCCAATTCCAGTGGCACCGTTGCCATACAGGCTCGGTGTGGGCAATGGTAAAAATGTGGGCGTGGAAGGACGAGAGGATGGTGTGGGGATAGTGCTAATAGTAGCGGTAGTGCTCTGACTGTCACCAGAGAGGCGAGATTGTGGTCTGCGATTGGTCATCGTACTTTGAGCAAGGGAACTCGGTTTCGAAAAAGTAGGAGAGGAGGCGGATGTAGGGATGTTGCTACGGAAAGAAGTCGGGGCAGAGGGACTAGATACGCGTCTGCGTTCTTTCTCTGGGTCCTTGGCTGGCGAAGGAGTGTCATCCATGATAAGAACCCACCCTGATGCGTTGGGGTCAGGGGTTGTTGCGCCGCTCTTGGGCGGTAATGTATCTGTGGCCTGGCTCTGGAAATTGGGCCTGGCAAGCTTACTGCCGTTGAAAGGAGTCGCTCTCTGAAAATTGCCCCTGGAGGTAAGCGAAGGAATTGTGTTACTGGATGGTGGGGTCATTGCGGATAGTGCCAACGCATTTGTACCTTGCCTGCCTGCATTGCTGCCCATGCGTAACCGAGGAACACGGGTGTGAATCTTTTGTTCTAGATTCCTGACACGAGCACGCATCTCAGACACCATTTGAACCCCTCTGCTCTTGGAGGCAGTGATGGGAATAGCAGAAGTCGTTACGGCCGAAGTGGATGCTACGAGATTAGGCCGAGGTATGGGCGTCCGGGGGGTCAGAATGCGCGACGTGGAGAGAGTAGGCAAGGTAGTGGAGCGAGTGATGGGAGGCGTCGAAGTCGAAATGGTTAGTTTACCCGGTTGGAAACCAGCCCGTTGGAGTAGGGTGGACTGGCCAGAAGTTGAACTGAAAGAGGTAGACGGAGGCCGAGATGACATGGAAACTGATGATCTGTCAAGGGAGAGCTCGGAGAGATTGTTGAAGTCGGGTGGTGGCGGAGTGTTGAGCAGGCTTTCCTCAGTTGATGGAGAGAAGGGGGACAAAGGTACTGGAGGGGATGGTTCCGGCTGGGCGAAAGGTGGATTGGAGCGAGCCGTGGAAAGCTGGTCTTTGAGGATGGAGATTTCAATCCCAGTATCTTGAGCAGAGTCAGGTGTGGATAGAGAAGCTGTGTGTAACACACCTCGTAATTCGTCTTTCAACCGTTGGCATTCTTCCTCAAGGCTAGCTTTATCGAGGAGCTCGTGCTCGAGAAGGATTTTCTCTTCGAGCACACGAGAATACTTGGCTTCGACATCTGCCAGAGTGGACGAGACAGCGCGTTCGTTTCGCTCAAGGTCGTCGTTGCCCATTTCGAGTTCCCGGAGCTGCATCTTAAGTCTTTGCGACTCTTGCCTTACGGTATCGAGTTCGCGCTGCAACGAGGTAGTTGTGGTGTTGTGGGTTGTCTGGAGGGACATGAACTTGGACTAGGTGGCTTGAGGACGCATAGGGGAGGACAAAGGGGAATACGCTAACCTTCCACTCGTCCCTCTCTGATTCTACGCGAGAGACCTTGACCTTGAGATCCTGCTGAGCCTTCTCTGTGCGCTCAATCTCCTTGATAAGTTCCTCCTCGAGTTCCTTGCTAGAAGAGTGGAACTCGTCGAGCTCGGCTCGAGTTTCAGCAAGCATATCTGCGACCTCATAGTACTTTGTTTTCCAGTCTGTGGGCGAATAACTCGAGACGAGTGAGATGAAGCGGGTGTTAGTGGCCAAGTGAACCTACTTGATCTCGTTGTCGTCCATGCTACGTAGAGCATCTACGGCGGCCGTCATACGGTACAACACAAAACGACTCAAGTTCAACGTTGCAACCGACTACAGGTTGATTACGTAATGTGCTCTGGTTTCGCGCACTTGCGCTTTTCAATTCTACCCGTACGCGGACAGCGCATCTCCTGCCACGACACTGGCTCCATCGCCGCACCTGATGAATGTAAGCAGCGGGCAGTGTAGAAAGAGCGCACGGACCAGCCTCGCTGGTGGCAAAGACGACACCAAGATCATTACGTGCGGTGGTGATGTAGTAGCTGCGCGCGTCTCCGAGTGATATCTGTGTCCAAGTCAGACGCGAACGACGCGGTCAATGAGAGACGAACGACGAGGCCCTTGACGACGTCCCCGCCGCGAAAGCAGTCGGCGATCTTGACCTTGTCCTTTTCAGTAGCTCTGATATCCTGTGCACGGATGACACCGGTGAACTCCTCGCCAGGTGGGAGTGGGACACCATCGACGACCGCAATGGCGACAACCGCCTGGAGCGGTGAGAGGCGGGTCACAGTGCCGAGGATGATCGCGTTGGGGGCTGGCGGGTGTGGTCGCTGGCGGTGGATGGCGAGTGCGGGGGCTGTGAGTGTGCCGGCGAGACTGGCGCGTGGTTGGCCATGGCTAATGTAGACGCCGCGCCCGACGTCGGGGAGTGGACCGGGGCGGACGGGAACCAGCTGGCCTGGGAGGAGGAACGTCATCAGAAGCGCCAAACAAACTCGGGCGAGTACGGATTTGCCTCTATTTGTTTTTCTCACTTGCACCATGTCCTCGTCCATCCTCCGCGTCGCTGCACGTCGTCCGTACCGTTCTCTGCCTTTATCGCCTCGCGCTCACCCGCCATTGATAGGTCTGCACTCGTCTGCGCGCAGACATGCCCTCTCCAAGTTTGCAATGCCTGCCATGAGCCCAACGATGACAGAGGGCGGCATTGCTTCTTGGAAAAAGAACGAGGGAGAGACTTTCTCTGCCGGTGATGTTCTTCTCGAGATTGTACTCTATGTTTTACCTCGCACAACCACATCTTCTTACGCTCTCTGCAGGAGACCGACAAGGCCTCCATCGACGTGGAAGCCCAGGACGACGGCATTCTTGCCAAAATTATCGTATGTAGTTTCCATCCTTTCCTTTCATTCACTCATGGCCTCACAGGCACCAGACGGTGCAAAGAACATCGCCGTGGGCACACCGATAGCTGTCTTTGCAGAGGAGGGCGACGACCTCTCAGGTGCTGCTCAATTGGCCGCAGAGGCTGCCTCCTCTGTCCCTGCACCAGCACAGCAGTCCTCTGAGCCTGCACTAACCACTCAGCCCAGTCCCCCAACCTCGGCGCCCCAACCTCAGCCTCAAGAGGCCAGGCCTGAAATTCTCAAGGGTGACCGAATATTTGCCTCCCCAATTGCCAAGAAAATTGCGCTTGAGAAGGGGATCCCCCTCGCAAAGATAAAGGGCACTGGCCCCGATGGACGCATCATCCGTGACGACGTTGAGCGCTATCAACCACCGTCCCCATCCGCTACTGCCGCCGCGTCTGCTGGCATCCCGGCTTTGTCAGACTACATAGATATTCCTGTATCTAATATGCGCAAGGTCATCGGCACCCGTCTCACCGAGTCCAAACAACAGATCCCTCATTACTACTTGACGGTCGAGGTCAAAATGGACAAGGTCTTCAAGCTCCGCGAAGTGTTCAACCAGTCGTTGGGTGACAAGGACAAGGCCGCCAAGCTCAGCGTCAATGACTTTGTTCTCAAGGCTGTTGCTTGCGCCCTCAAGGATGTTCCAGAAGCCAACTCTGCCTGGTTGGGTGATGTCATCCGACAGTATGTGTTACGTCGTCCATCTTGTCATCCTGATATCCTGATTTGTCATAGATACAAGAACGCGGATATCTCGGTTGCTGTCGCCACTCCTACCGGTTTAATCACGCCTATCGTCAAGGATGTTGGCTCCAAGGGCCTGGCGGCAATCTCTACCGAGGCGAAGGCGCTCGCCAAAAAGGCTCGTGATGGCAAGCTCGCGCCCCACGAGTACCAGGTCTGTTTCTTTTTCTTCTCCATGCGCTTCCTCATCTGCCTATTAGGGTGGCACGTTTACGGTCTCTAATCTCGGCATGTTCGATATTGACCACTTTACGGCCATCATCAACCCCCCTCAATCCTGCATACTCGCCGTTGGTTCCACCAAACCCGTGCTGGTGCCCGCGCCCGAGGAAGAGCGTGGTTTCAAGATGGTTAATGTGATGAAAGTTACTCTCAGCTCCGATCACCGAACTGTCGATGGCGCAGTGGGAGCGCGATGGCTGTCTGCATTCAAGAGCTATCTTGAAAACCCCCTTACCTTCATGCTATAGAGTTTATTCGCATCATTTCTGGGAGCATAGTTCCGCTCGGTCATTCATTACCATAGATCGTTCAATGTGTGGCTTAGGTCTTAAGCAATTGCAAGTACGATAACATTGATGAGATTACAACACCGCTCACAAAGACCATCATGAGATATGGACGTGGCCCACTCAAAGATCCTGGTCAATACTACCATGTCATGTCTATCCAAGTGCTCATTTACAACAGACAGACCGTACTTGGCCCTCGGCCTTGAAGGCTCGGCTAACAAGCTGGGTGCAGGCATCATCAAGCACGATGTGGACGATATCCAGGTAGTGCTAGCCAACGTACGACATACATATATAACACCTCCAGGGGAAGGATTCCTACCCAGAGACACCGCTCAGCACCACCGAGAGTGGGTTCTCGATGTTATCAAGGACGCGCTCGATGAGGCGGAGATCAAGATGGAGGACTTGGATTGCATCTGTTACACAAAGGGTACGACCTAGTGCCCTCGCTATCATCATCCTGATCACCGTCGGGTTCTTAGGTCCTGGTATGGGTGCCCCGCTGCAATCCGTCGCGCTTGTCGCCAGAACACTCTCCCTCCTATTCAATAAACCACTAGTAGCAGTCAATCACTGCATCGGACGTGAGCTCTCGAGTTTCCCGTTGGGGCGCGTTTAGACTTGCATGTAGACATCGAAATGGGTCGAGTGATCACCGGAGCTCATGATCCAGTCGTACTGTACGTCTCGGGCGGCAACACACAGGTGATTGCGTATTCCCAGCATCGCTACCGAATCTTTGGCGAGACACTGGATATCGCTGTGGGCAATTGCCTAGATCGATTTGCAAGGATCATCAATCTGAGCAATGATCCGAACCCGGGCTACAATATCGAACAGATGGCGAGAAAGTATGCACCATTGGCATTGTTTCGCCTGTTGGTCTCATCTGTTTAGGGGAAAGCGCCTCGTTCCTCTTCCATACACTACCAAGGGCATGGATATCAGTCTGTCAGGCATACTAACCTCGATTGAAGGCTACATCACGGACAAGCGTTTCCGTCCGACAGGAACGCCCATTGAACCGGGAGAAGACGTTATAACACCCGCCGATTTGTGTTTTTCTCTCCAAGAAACTGTGTTTGCAATGCTGGTAGAAATCACCGAGCGAGCCATGGCTCACGTCGCAAGCGACGAGGTTCTCATTGTGGGCGGTGTGGGATGTATGTTTATTTCATTGCTCTCGACACCATGTTTACAAAGTCCAAGGCAATGCACGACTGCAACGAATGATGCGAATTATGGCAAAGGAGCGTCAAGCTCGGGTCTTTGCGACAGATGAGAGGTTGGTCCAGACTTGGCTTTGTCGATGGCTTATTATCATTGCGCTAGTTTCTGCATCGACAATGGTCTCATGATCGCTCAAGCGGGTCTTTTGAGTTATCGGATGGGAGAGAAGACGCCCTTTTGTGAGAGTACTTGCACACAAAGGTGCCTGTCTGTTCTTCGGCTCACGAACATTTCTAACTAGCGACGAATAAGATTTCGGACGGATGAGGTATATGTCTCGTGGAGATCGTGACAAAGAGAATGTTCTACGTGAGGTAGCTCACTGGTGGACGTACATATGTCCATGTTACTCTAAGATCATGCTTGAGCCACATTTACCGCGACGGCCTTCCAGTCTTCCCCGTCACATTTCTGCATCTCAGCACCCAATAATTCGAATTTATCCCACCACCACTGGTTTGGTTTATCGTATTCTCCTCCCCCGACTTTTGGCACTCTGGCTTGCCAAGGTTTGTCAGACAAGATATAATGAAGGCACCTAATCTCCTCGTCTCGCCAGAGTGATGTGTGGATGAGCATCAACGTCTTGAGCGCGTTGTAGCACCAGGGTAGTGGCTTCCATTTTCCCTTGAAAAAATCAGACAAAAGATCCTGGTCCGGGAATAACCAAGTAGAAATAAGCGGGGACGTGTTGAGATGGTTGTAAACTGCCTGAGCGAGCTCAATTGACGGGTTCAGCACGACAAGCCCAGAGTTAAGTTGAGAGTAGGGTCGTGGGCTGTCGTGTGTGATCTGCGTTGGGGCTGTCAGACCGGCGGGATGTGTCAGTGGTGTATAGGCACAGTTTTCTGGCACCCTTGTGGAGATGAGTGAGCGTGGAAATGCGTCAGTAAGGAGTATTTACCAGTCGGCAGGGTAGTGTGCCAGCTTGCGCGGGTTGCACGCGCAGACGTGGGCAGCCGCGATGGTGTCGCGTGCAAGCTCAAGATGCATGAGTTCATCCATTTTTCGCATCACGATCATGTCAGCATCTAGGAGGACGATGCGCTATCAGACAAGGGTTGGCTCGCGGGGGGTAATGGTACAACATGTCGTACTCACATCGTAGTCCGTCAGCTCGAACGCCCTGGCGGTTGTTCAGCGTGCGCGCCACATTATGGAGCAGGCTCACCTGAGCTTCGTCCAGGTGTCGGCGAACCTGGGATCGTGCACGGAGAGAGTGTGCGAACCTGGGCGGGGATGGAGAGATTGAATGCCGACTACGTGGATGTTGCGTCGTGCAAGGATAGCGCGCGCCGCTGGGGGTAAAGCAGGTGTAGCCATCACGAGTAGCGGATACTCGGAACCCACAGACCGGAGTGTGTACTCGAGTACCAGCACACCGGGGAGGTAGCTAGTCTTGGTGAGCAACGTCGCGTACGCAGCCTTGATAGCCATGAAGGAACGTGCAAGTCAAGTTCCGTCGGAGGACTCCTCGGCAATCACCCGCTCAATCGCCTCGGTCAACATGTTGAAAACATACTGTCACTCCGGTTTTCGGAATAGCGCTCGGCTCACTGGTCTGTTCACTACCGGGGTTGTATAGTAGATAGTGGACACTCTTAGCTACATGCTCCAGCTTCCTTGATGACAATCCGCTGGTCATGTCTTATGGCACAGCATAATTGCAATTTTGAACCCCGACATTTTCTCCGATCGTAAATCAAGGGTGCCGAAGCAGAGCATCAAGCCTGCCGGCCATTGTTGTATGTCTATACCTCGGCATCCTTGGATAACTAGTTTTTCTAATTATGCTATATATACGGTAAATATTTTTTGTGATTGATCTTTTTGCAGGATCTGTCTTGGATCTGTCGGTCTGATACATCTTTCTCGGAATATGGTGAGCCAAGCTGTCTGAGTTATCATGCATAGCGCACAATACAGCCCATCAAAGCGTTTCATTGGCCCACTCACAGTTGTATTCGCAACACTAGTAAGTTTTGTGTCGTATCGCCAACGACAAAGGTATATGGTGGTGTGGGTAAGCTTATATTGAAGATTGTTGAGAGATAGCTGCCTCGTCCACGATGAGCTTCTCCGCCCGCCTCTCTATCGATTTACCTTTCAAAACATTTTCAATGAAATATTCTCCGGCCTAGACCAGGTCAGTGGTTGATCGAGGTCAAGCCATGGGTGGGTCTACCTTGTAGCTGCTGCGAACCAACGGCCCACTCGCCACGTATAAAAAGCCCATATCTTCCGCAACCTGCTTCCACTTGTCGAATTCGGCGGGCTCGACGTAGCGATCAACTTTCATGTGACGCTTCGTGGGACGCATGTACTGGCCAAAGGTCACGACATCAACATCAACCTTGCGCAGTTCTGACGTGGTCACGATGAGATGTAGCACTCAAGACAAGGAAATCTCACCTCGGAGACTATCCATGACCTGACTCTCGTTCTCCCCGACACCAAGCATAATGCTAGTTTTCGTTATTCGCACTCCTTCCTTCTTGGCGTGTTGTAGTACCTTCAGACTCTGTCGGAAAGTCGCTCTCCGGTCTCTCACGTAGGGAGTGAGGGCTTCGACGGTTTCGATATTGTGTGCATACACATCCAAGCCTGACTTGGCGACGACGGAGACATGGTCCAATGAACCGGCAAAGTCACCGGTCAAGGCCTCAACGAGGATACTTGGGGCTCTGGGATCATGTTGTCGATCACAGGTCCAAGAAGCGCAAAAGGAACATACTTTTGCTTGATTTTCCGAATGGTCTCCGCAAAGTGGTGTGCTCCTCCATCAACAAGGTCTGTGTGCAAGTAAACGAAATGCTTCTGAGGAAGATAACCAGCGCACCATCTCTATCCACGCTCGTTAGTACAATATAACCAAGACCCCACCTAGAAATGGCTTCCGCGGTGTTCTCTGGCTCGTGAGGATCTAGTGGAGGTGGTGTCCGGGAAGTCTTTACAGAACAAAACCTGCAGCCACGGGTACATGTGTCACCCATAAGCTGGTGCACGAGTCAGCGACTGAACGAATAATTACGTGACACCTTGCCATGATTGTCGCAGTGGCTGCCCGTCTGCCCTCCTCTTCCGACACGCCTTCCTTGCCTCCCCAACAGTCGCCAATGTTTGGACATCGTGCTTCCTCGCAGACAGTGTGAAGGTTAAGGCCTCTCAAGTCCTTCTTGATCTTGTGGAACGAGTCACCAGAAGGTATCTTAGTTTTGAGAAAATCTGGAAGACGGGGCCTGGTGAGGACATTAAGCTACGGGGCCTCATGAGGGATCATGAGACGCTTGCCCCTTTGCGTTTCCGAGCACTACTTTCTGCGCTGGCCTGCCGGATATGAACTCGTCAAGAGAGGGGCCATTGTCCAGCTGATGACTGAAACCGGACTTGGGTTTGCGAGTAGCGACAGAAGGTGTTGCTAGACATCGAACTTGCTGGCGAAGAAAAGGACTGAGGGACATGGTGGACGCTAATGAACTTAGTCATCTTGGCGAGTTCCGAGTCTACTTCCCGCGCTCATGAATGCCCTCTCTCGAAGAGAGGAGGACACCCTCCTGAAGACTACCAAGGCGCGCGCCTTGAAGGAATGTGACCCAGTAGTGAGAGGTCAGCTTCTCATTCAGACCTGGCTTTGTTTTATTTGACACCGCCAGAATTTGCGCTCTGTGCTCAAGGACGGACACTCTCGGTCGCATGGGCCTGCAGAGACAAGCACAAGGCACTGCAAGAGTGCATGTTCCAATTGTAAGTTCTATAAGCACTCGTCCGACAGCCAATCGACGCCACCGTAGCACCGGCCCAGAGGCCATGGAAGTTGTACGCAAGGAATACCTCCGTCTCCGAGATCGACCCGCTGTCTCGTCGTAATACATAACTCGAACGAATGGGTTACACGAAGATTAACTTAAATTTGCTGAGATTTTTGTGACGATCGTCACTTGGGACCATTCACTGCTGACCACTGGGCGCATACACCCATGAGGGAGGATATGAATCTAGCAACGGATCGCTTTACATCGCCAAGGACAACGCAGGATGACTCACCCTGCGATGCCTACAAAGCCGTCGTCGACATTGACAAGGCCGAGGCTAGATGCTGGTATCCATATGTCCAAAACGTCGATAATAAACTGGTAGCGTGTGTCGGAACGTATCCTGAAAGGTGATCAGAGCAAGGAAGTATGGAGAGATATATACCAACTTTTCAAGAGCAAGCTGTCTTGCCTCGCGCTGAGCGATGTTGCCGAGATCTTTCTCGCCCCACGAGTCGGAAGCGCGCAGCTTCTTAGCCTCTTGGGCAAGTCGGCCGGCCTAGATCGGGATGACGTGAAAACATGCGATAAACGGGAAGACGTATCCGACCTTGAGCAGACTATGAGTCATACTGAGCAGAATACCGGCGAGCCAGAAGCGGTTTGAGATTGTGGCGACTTTCTGAGAAGTGGAGGGTTTGAGGCTGATAAATTTGACCGCATTTGCCTGTGCAAAACGGGGATATCGAGACAGACGCTGCAAAGGAGGGAAGGGAGCTAACCCAGACGATCGCATCATACGATAGATAGCCAAAGAATGCCAACTGGCGCCCGATCGTCGCAAGTTGCTCGCCAATTTCCGAAGGAGATTGGGCGGCACGGAGGGCGGCTTGGAGGTGCTCTACGGGCTTTCCGAGGCGCATGACTGGGGCGGGTGAGGATGGGGTAGTGCAACGAAGGCGACGTACGCTTTCGACCGAGGGCGAGATGGCTCTTGATTGCATTCCATCTGGTTGCCTCCGGTTTGTTTCCACGAGTGACAAAGAACCAGGCCAGAAAACGAGCGAGAAACTGTACTGTGCGGTAAAGCTAGACGGGTTAGGTTGGTTTGTGGAGTGATAATAGAGATTACCTTGTCCCTACCGACGTTCGTCGCTCCGTACTTGATAGACTTGGACACATACGGGTGGAGGACAAGCTGGGATGCGAGCGACGACATGGCATGGACAAGGACAAGACACGATATCACGTGGAGATGCATCGGGAGAAGATGCACGATCGCTACCGGAGTTTCAATCGGGGAGCTCGGGCCGGGCGGGCCGGGCATATGGGTGATGTCGGAACACGTTGGTGCTCGTCCTCGCCGTCTTCCATGTCCCTCCTCCTCCGACGCTTCCCTGCCACGGTCTGTACCGTTCAACACGTGACCGATACAATCCACTTATCTTTCCGACAGTCTTTTCCTTCTCTCGCTCGTCTCATGGTAAGTGTTTCGACCTTGCCTTTCTACTCTCACCATCCAAAAGTCTTACAGACAAGAACGCGACACGTTTGGCGACATTCAGGTTCCTGCTGACCGCTATTGGGGGGCTCAGACACAGCGGCATGTGCCCTTTCGTATCCCAGTCTACCGCTCACCCAACACACAGCTCCCTGCAAAACTTTGATATCGGCGGTCCCACAGAGAGACTTCCTCCGCCCTTGATCAAAGCCTTCGGCATCCTCAAAAAGGCTGCCTCCGTTGTCAATGTTGGCTATGGCATGGATCCAAAGATTGGTGACGCCATTCAGAAAGCCGCAGATGACGCACGTCTTCTTGTTTGCTCCCTTTCTCTCTCTTACCTTTGCTCCCAGGTTATCTCCGGAAGCCTCACAGACCACTTTCCCCTCGTCGTGTTCCAGACCGGAAGTGGCACGCAAACCAACATGAACGTGAACGAGGTCAGCTAGACACTTTCCCACCTATCTGATCCCTCCCCAATCACCTCAAAAAGGTCATTTCAAATCGTGCCATCGAGTTGCTTGGCGGTGTCCTGGGTTCAAAGAATCCGGTCCATCCTAATGATCATGTCAACAAGAGTCAGAGCAGCAATGACACGCAAGTCACCCCCCTGCTTTTTCTCCACTTCCTCTCACCAAACACACCAGATTTCCTACGGCCATGCATGTTGCAGCCGTGATAGAGATCCGCCACTCTCTGCTACCCGCTCTCACTGAACTTAGAGACGCACTCCAAGCCAAGGCAGATGCGTTCAAGGACATCATAAAGATTGGTCGTACACACCTGCAAGTATGTATGTCTTGCCCTCACTAGCACCAAACAAATAATTGTACTTGTAGGACGCAACACCCTTGACACTCGGTCAAGAGTTCAGCGGCTATGTCCAACAAATCGACAACGGAATTGAACGTGTAAAGGGCGTCATTCCTCGTTTGAGTCTTTTGGCGCAAGGTGGAACTGCCGTAGGAACCGTGAGTTCAGCTCCACTGTCTCCTGTTCTTCCGTTGATGCTTGATAGGGCTTGAACACCAAAAAAGGTTTCGACGTCAAAATTGCTGCGGAAATCTCCAAGATCACTGGCCTTGAATTCAAGACTGCACCGAACAAGGCAGGTAATCACGTCCTCAGTCAGGCGCTTTTGTTGACCCTGCCAGTTTGAGGCCCTGGCTAGCCATGACGCACTTGTCGAAGCTCACGGTGCTCTCAACGTCATCGCATGCTCCTTGATGAAGATTGCCAATGATATCCGATTCCTGGCGTCTGGCCCTCGCTGCGGTTTCGGCGAGTTGAGCCTCCCTGAAAATGAGCCAGGTAGCAGCATTATGCCCGGAAAAGTCAATCCCACACAGTGTGAGGCAGTCACAATGGTTGCTGCTCAGGTTATGGGCAACCAGACCGGTGTGAGCGTGGCGGGCGCTAGTGGACAATTCGAGGTACTATGTACAGTACTTGGTAGATCTGAATGCTGACTGCGTGTAGCTCAACGTATTCAAACCTGTTATCATCAAGAACGTGCTTCAGAGCATACGCCTCATTTCTGATGGTGTGTATAGATCTGTTCCTGGTCGAGTTAACGCAATGACGCGTTTCTAGCATCGCGCTCATTCACGAAAAACTGTGTGGTTGGCATTGAGGCCAACGAGAAGCGTATCAGCCGCTTGTTGAACGAGAGTCTAATGCTGGCTACTATCCTCAACAGTCACTTGGGCTACGACAGTGAGTATGGACGCCGTGTGCATTCCGTCTGCTGACTGGTGCGCTTCAGATGTCGCCAAATGCGCCAAGAAAGCACACAAAGAGGGCACGACGTTGAAGGCTGCGACGGTTGCACTCGGGTTCTTGACTCCGGAGGAGTTTGACGAGAAAGTGCGGCCAGAGCTGATGTTGTATCCGGATGAGCCTTAGATAGAGTTGCCAAATATGGCAGTGTACCGATGCGAGCTAAATCCAACAAAAGTGCACATTTCCCGCCATCGCCCTCTCTTCTCCTCCACCAGCCACGACAGCTTCGGGCTTGTCGTCGCCAACAGCGTCAAAACCTCCCGCCGCCCTCAAAATTCGTCTCCGACGTTCTCTTCATCGCCCCGTCCAACCTCACCGTGTTCCCGGGCCCCCTCCCAACCAACTCGTCATGTCTCTCAGCAGGATTCTCAACAACGACGCACCGCCTCCTCCCCGAGTAACCCAGTCTGGTCCTTCCCGCCCTTCTCCCAACACACCGGGCCCCGACATGTCTCCCGGCTCACACCCTGCCCCCGCTTCTCCCGCCCATGCACGGCAAAGCCACCAGAGCCAGAGCCCTCTTGGCGACCACCCCCCAGCTCCCCGAGGCTATGCTTACCAGCCAGTCCCTTATCACGGTGCGGGCGGATGGGACCCTTACTCAGGCAACTACGTTCAAGGCGACATCTTCCCGCTGGGTCCTGGTGGCAACTATTACCCTCAGCACGACGTCCCACCAACACCTTCCGGTCTAGCCGAGTTGCCAGAAGGTTCGGCCAGCGCCTATTACAAAGAAAGTGATTCCGATCACGCCTCCAAGAAACGGAGAAAGACCGTAGACGACGACCCGGATTACCAACCTCCTGTTTCAAGACGCGTACGTCCCATCCTCAATTACATCTTATCGGAAAACTAAATGCAATCACTCAGCCTGGACTCCGAAGAAACCCTCCTCGTTCCAAGACTGTCCGTCAAGACACTCCTTCAGACAGTCTTGACACATTCTCGGCTGTCACTGACCATCACCATACTGATGAAGATCGTCGCTTGGTATCTTCGGACCTGTCGGATTGCGAGGAAGTATGGATTGGTGAACTCGGTGATTATATCATCGAGACCCACAAACGCCAGCGCCAAGTCGAGTCTTGGTTTGAGGCCAGTGTCCTAGTGAGTACGATCTAACCTTTATACATATGTTCTTTACTGTTTGTTAGGAGCGCAATTCCAGCACCGCGGTCACACTGTCGAGACACTACGTGTCCCGAATTGCACGGATACCTCCCCCTCCCCCTTCACCTCCGCCAATGCATTCCCTTTCCGTTGACGACGATCTTCTGTCCACTCTCCACCCTTCGCCCCCACCAGATTCTGCCCTCTTCGATTATGCAGGTGATCCTCACGAATATGATCGGTACAACTTCGGCGCGGAGGCGGCCCGAGAGCTGGGGGAAACATTTCTTGGGCCCCGCCAGAGAACGAGACGAAAGGATCCATCCAAACGCCCTGCTAATGGTGTGCTGTCCGATGCGAGTAGCGATCACGATATGTCAACTGTTCCTGGCAGAAACGATAGACCAATTAACAAGAAGAGGAGATTGGACCACGATGCATTGCCAATCGCAGACGAGTTCGAGAGAACGGTCAACGATCTATCAATGTCTCCTTCCAAGGCTATGAGGCCGAAAGGCAAAGGCAAGGTGTCTCATCTTCGGGAACAGAGCGTGGAGAGCACCGCGACATCATCGTTTACCCCGAAAGGTCGCAAGAAGACTGTGGCTAGGAAGAAGCATGATGGGTTGTACACAGATGGCATCGGTCAGTCTGGTTTGGGTTCGGCCGCTGGTTCGGTGGCAGGTGATGCCACACCATCTGCTTCTCGGCCAGCTTCACCGGCCCTGACAGTTAGTTCCACTGTTGTGTATGAACTCGATGAGGTGGTACCTCCTCTCAGACGGGCGAAAAAGGTCGACGACAACGCGATGGCCAAGCGTCTCAAATCTCTAGAAGAGGCGCAGCGGAAAGTATGGACAAATATCGCGAGGAGGGATATTACCAAGGTACATGACCGCATTTTGTATGAATGATCACTCTAACGTATCGCTAGGTGTACAAATATGCTGCTATGGGCTATCAGGCCAGACAAAGTCAGGTCAAACGCCTTGCGATGCTATCATCCATGCAAGCTCGCCGACCTTTCACACGCACTGCAAAAGCTAACAAAGACGTGCAAGCGAAAGCGAAACGTCTAATGCGCGAAATGCTCGTCTTCTGGAAAAAGAACGAACGAGAAGAGAGAGACGTGCGGAAACGGGAGCAAAAGGAAGCTATCGATCGAGCAAAAATTGAAGAAGAGAGACGCGAGGCAGCACGTCAGGCGCGGAAACTCGAATTCTTGATCAGCCAGACTGAGCTTTATAGCCATTTCGTGGGCAACAAATTGAAGAGTACGTTGCCACGGTTCGAGGGTGACGCAAATACTCATCCTCTGAAAATATTAGCTGCCGAGGTTCAGGGTGACACACCGGAAACGTCGGCAGCTCCTGCGGGTGCAGATTTGGCAGACGTCGACCCGAACACACTAAAAGAAATCGACTTTGACGATGGTTAGTTGTCTACCCTTTTATGCTATATCATCTCATTGATGAATTTGCATCAGATGACCAGACCAACCTTCATCATCATGCACGTCTTAATGCGCAAGAGGCAATTGCGCTCGCCAAGCAACGTGCACAACAATTTGATACTCAGGCTGCTCTTGAACGCAAGACGAACGAAGCGTTGCAATTGGCAAAGGCTCAGGCACACATTCGGGATGAGGAGGATGAAATAGGACCTTCCACTGCCCCCCTCGTGGACCGTAAGCGTGTTATCTCTTTCTGCACACGTGCCTAATTTCGCACCAGTCGATTCCGATGAGCTCAACTTCCAAAACCCAACCTCCCTGACTGGGCCACTAACTATCAAGCAGCCAGGGATGCTTATGGCTCAGCTGAAGGAATATCAACTGAAGGGTCTTAACTGGCTGGCGACATTGTACGAGCAAGGCATCAATGGCATCCTTGCAGATGAAATGGGTCTTGGCAAGGTAATGTCCATCCCTATCGTTGTGTGAACACTCAGGTACACATCAATCAGACGGTGCAATCAATCTCTCTACTCGCGTACCTCGCCGAGGTACATGATATATGGGGACCGTTCCTCGTCGTTGCGCCGGCATCCACTTTGCACAACTGGCAACAGGAGATCACACGGTTCGTCCCAAGCCTCAAAGCACTACCGTACTGGGGAAATGTCAAGGATCGTGCAACCCTTCGAAAGTTTTGGAGTAAAAAGGAAATCAGCTACAACAAGGACGCCCCATTCCATGTCCTTATTACGAGTTATCAGCTGGTGAGCTGACACAGACGAACGCTATATCATGTGTGTCTCATACATAGCCAGGTTACCCAGGACCAACAATATTTTCAGAGAGTCAAATGGCAATACATGGTTCTCGATGAGGCTCAAAACATCAAGAATGCATCTAGCGTCCGCTGGAAGACGCTTTTAGGTTTTCAGTGCAGAAATCGGTTACTCCTGACTGGCACACCTATCCAAAACTCTATGCAAGGTCAGTTCTTAGCAATACATGTACCAGATGCGCTAAACTCAATGGTACAGAGCTGTGGGCCCTCCTCCACTTTATTATGCCAAGTCTTTTCGACTCTCACGACGAATTCAATGAATGGTTTTCGAAAGACATTGAAAATGCCGCAGAGAACAAGGGAAGTAAGTTGAATGAACATCAACTGCGGCGACTGCATATGATTTTGAAGCCATTCATGCTTCGTCGTGTGAAACGACATGTCCAAAATGAACTGAGCGAGAAGGTAAGTTCGCCAAACTACATTGAATCGATGTCGCTAACATGTCCACTCAAAGATTGAAATAGATATCTTTGTAGATCTTAGCTCGCGGCAGCGGGCGTTGTACCGTGCATTGCTTGCCAATGTTTCTGTTGCCGACCTTCTTGAGAAGGCTGCCAATATTGGCGATGCCGATTCAGCTCGCTCGTTGATGAACCTGGTCATGC